>JAVJGG010000017.1:19870500-19891496 GCA_035590195.1 Aviceda cuculoides
ACAGTAACTCTCCTTTCTTTACAGTTGCGGCCAGTAAAGTTTAGTTTAAGTTCGAAGGAATCCATATGGAAATTCCCTTCTGCTCAATACCTCATATGTGTCACAGATCACAAAATACACCCTCATGCACTGTTAACAATGTTCAGTTTTATAGCAGAACTCTCCCCAAAGTCTAAGATTTTACGTGTTAGATATCTAAGTAGGGGTCAGTGGCATTTCCAAAAGCTTGTGCTAAGTTTCTCTTGAGTGTGCACTGAAATGTGTATATAATGAGCAGTGACAAAGTCCTCAGAAGATCATGGCCTGGTAAGAATGTGCCTACCTCATGTACATTGGCAAAAAGGGCCCATAAAAATGTAATTATAGCCTTTCACTCTTCTTCTCCTGCACTTTCTAAAATTTGAAAAAGCCAGAATTGCCCCCTACTATTGTGCAGAAAAACAGTCTCTGGACTGTTTTTAGCAGAGCATTTATCTGTCTTTGATTAAGACACTGGAAAGGTTCCTCGTTGATCAAAGCCATAGCATGTTGGGTGGCAGGCTTGTTTGTTTGATCACTTTATAGTGGGGAATGAAAATGTGAATGAGCACTAAAGCAGGTGCTTGAGCACTGACTTTTAATCAAACAATAAAGTACAGATTTGCATGGGGATTTTGCTTACCTGATCCTTATTTCAGATGTCATTTGAAGCATAATTTAAAGGAGAGGTAATCAGGGACACAGTCCAGTAAGGTGCTGAGTGATTCTGAGGTGGTGCTGAATGCTATCCTTTACCATTGCTTGCAGTGAGATTCAAAGATAATCAATCTTGGCAGGATTTGAACCATAATAAATTATGAAGATAAGGGTAATGGAAGAATGCAAAACATGGAAGGTAAGTTTGAATTTCTTGACAGTGTTCAGCATAACTTTTGTAATTATTAACTTAACCCTAAAAGCCTGAGATAGTTGTTATTCAAATGCCTCAGTCTTATTCCATATTACCTTCTAACAACAACATCTCCTAACATTTCCACAATGAGGAAAAGGAAGACAACAGATTCACCTCATTCATCCACAGATCAGAGTGAAGGGAAGGAGAAATTAAGACTGAAGCAAGAGGTTGGCCTGATTAGTGGAGTGTCATTAATCGCAGGCACCATGATAGGCTCGGGGATCTTTATGTCCCCTGAGTGGGTGCTACATCATATGGGCAGCCCTGCCAGCAGCCTGCTTATCTGGGCAGCATGTGGTCTCCTGGCCACGTTTGGAGCCTTGTCATACGCTGAGCTTGGAACCATAATTAAAGAGTCTGGAGGAGAATATATTTACATCTTGAGGATTTTTGGTTCTTTTCCTGCTTTTCTTTTCGCCTACACTTCTGTTATCCTGGTGAGACCAGCTGGTTTGGCAGCTGTCTGTCTGAGCTTTGCTGAATATGCTGTTGCGCCGTTCTACCCAGGATGCTCATCTCCGCAGGTTGTCGTCAAATGTACAGCTGCTGCCTGCATCCTGCTTTTAACTATCATCAACTGTCTCAACGTGAGGCTGGCGACGTCTATTATGAATATTTTTACAGCTGCCAAACTCTTGGCTTTGTTGGTGATTGTGGTGGGCGGATTGGTGCTGCTTGCCAAGGGACAAACTCAGAGTTTTCAAAATGCTTTTCAAAACACAACTGCAGGTATCGGGGCAGTTGGAGTGGCATTTTACCAGGGACTCTGGTCCTACGATGGGTGGAACAACCTGAACTATGTAACTGAGGAACTGAAGAAGCCTGAGGTGAGTGAGGGAGCTGGGTTTTACTTACTTAATCCTGCTGCTAATATGTGTGATTCTATCTATGATTGTGTTAAGAGGGGTAATCAAGGGATTAGAGCATTGAGGAAAGACTACTGAGCTTTCCACCTGGTTTGTTCTGTCTTCTGGGGCAAGACACCTATGGTTGTGTTCAGAAAGGATAAAAATGAGTCTCTAAGCAGAATAACAGCCTAACTACAAGAAAGCACTAAAATACCCCATTGACTGGAAAAAAGCTACTAGGCAGCACTTGTGTGCTTTGGGGATGAAGTTTTGTCTTAGTGGTTAGAGGATCTCGCTGTAGACACCTAGATTTAAGCAGAAGCGCACTCACTGCTATAGTCCATAAAGGCTCCTTAACGCCACATATTCCCTGAAAGACTTGATCCATAAGGTATGCATCACAAACCCACTTATCTCTCCTCATTGCATGGAGGGGGAACTTTTGAGCAAGCCAAGCCTCAGCGGAGAGGGAATCTAACTCTCTGAAAGACCTTTGTCTTCAAACATCTACTTTTTAGGCATTGTTCTGTTCGTGGTATGGGCATTGAAGTAGCTCACTCACATCTTACATCAGCCCTCTCTGTGTCACATTGCCTCTTTTCACAGATCAGACACTACAGCAGTGAATAACCCTTTTCTAGAAAGAGCTGTGTGAGCGCAGAGTGTATAGAGTTTGCTTTCTATCAGTGCAGCAGACGAGATTTTACAGATTAAATGAAAATGCACAGTTAAATATTAACCTAAATGGCAGCAAAGATCCTAGGGTCATGTGGCAGTCTCTCCCACAGGACTGTAAGCACTGATATTCAGACCCTTGCAGAGTGGAGGCAACAAAGTAAGGAATTGCTATATCTTGTCCTACATTGGGAATGCAAACATTGCTATTCCAGGTTTTTAGATGTGTACAGTTGCTCTGTGATCACCCTACTAGTTGCTTTTTTCCAGTACTTTCAGCTGCATAAAGTGGTGTTTGTTGATTTTATTGAGCCTTAAAATGGCCTGTGGTCTTCCAAGATAGCATCCTGTCACTAGACAAAAAATTAATAATTCCTTCCTAGAGCAAATCTCCTTTGTGTTGCCCTGCTTTGATTTAGCCTGTAGAGGAAATACATGTGATGCAACACACACTGGCACTTCATCCATGTCAGTGGGATGTTCATGGGAAGGTGCAGCACACCAGGAGACATAACACACTAGTAACAAATAAATCAATATTAAAGTAATCAAGAAGTATGCAATAGACATCTTGGGCAGCTATGAACCAAAATATGTTTGAATAAGATTTGGGGTTTTTTTTATTGCTTGTTTGGTTTTTTAAAGACTAACTTTTGAAATGTGCAACCTTGCTGTTTTCCTGATGTCTTTAGGAGACTGGTGTAAAAACTGCCATGTGAATCTGGATCTAAGTCTTGTTCTGTGGAAAAGCTTAGTGAGCGAAGGAGTTTGCATGAGGGACATGGGTGGTGGCAAAGACAACACAAACAAAAAAAGCCCAGTGCAGGCACGAACGTGCTGCACCTAACACCCTTGTCATCCCTTTTCCAGGTGACCCTTCCCAGAGCTGTGATGATTGCCATCCCTTTGGTTACATGCCTGTATTTGCTGGTAAACGTGAGCTACTTAGCAGCCATGACTCCATCGGAACTGCTGTCTTCAAGAGCTGTGGCCGTCACTTGGGGGTGAGCTCTGCATGTGGCAACACAGCCAATGCAGTCCAGTGACACCGGGGTTCTCTCACGAGTTTCAGGAGATGGAGGTGCTATTCCCAGTGGGAACGGCAGCACTGCATTGGTCAGGCCGGGAAGACCTGTCAGGCCATGTTACAGGGAAGCATGCTGCCAGTCCTTGCTCTGTCACCTGCAGGACAGTGTATAGCCTTCCCCCACCAAGGTGCAGCTAGGCTGCCAAGATGGAGGGCTCTGCAGCACACCCCTTACTCCCCATTCCCATTCATTCCCACTGGGAACATGTGGCTCCCCTCCAGCTCATGTTTTTCCCCGTGGAAAATGGCCTTAAAGAGGAGGCGAAGTGCACACCAGGAGCATCTCTCCACAGATGGTGAGGAGGCAGTGAGGGTGCATATCTGGACCTGGGGACTGGGAGATGCCCCACATTTCAGATATTTCTAGAAAAATGGAGAGGACAATGTGCTGCTCCACTAATGCAGAGGCAGTGGTTTGGGAGTGAGACAGCAGCCAACTGGGTGAATCCTGTCCAGTCGGCACCTGGAAGTTAGACCGGACTGGAGTCTTTTGGTTCAGTTTCTCCATCTATGGGGAAATGGAAAATGACACTGATCTCTACAACACCTTTGAGAAGCAGAAGTGTTATACATGGGTTGGGTTGGGTAGCCTTTGGTAATCATATCCTTAAGTTGGCTTGTGCTTTTCCAGAGTTGCACAGAGATTCTTCGTACCTTCCATCAACCTGAAGTGTTTGGTGACATTAAATAGAGTGTTTGGTGATATTGAACAGGCTCTGTGCAAGACAAGGATTTTAGGAAGAGAAGGAAGGGACTGTCATGAGAGATGTAGGCACCATTGACTTCTAACCAGATGGTCTTCCACCAGAACATCCAGCCTTAGTCTAAATATGTCCAAAGTCACAGACTCCGTGATAGCCCTAAATTAGTTGTCTGGCAGAAATGATGACACAGTATACCCAGAGATTATGTTGCTGCACATCCTCTTCCTAAAAAGTCGGCAGTGGCTTTGCTTCTGTGTGCATTTCACAAGATCTCCAGTTTGAAGATCTGACTGAGCTCTTGCTAGATGTGTTCTCTAATAGCCTTTCATGTCATTATAAGTAGGAGCATTTAAAGGTCTAGTGCTTTGTTTGAACAGGTTACAAAGCCTCACTAAGCTGCAGTGTCATGAACTTTCTCTGCACTTCCTTTCCCATAATTTGTGATTAACAAGTTATTTGTGAGCTTCCTCCTTTTTAACACATCTCCCTTTCCTGTCTAATTAACCTTTTCACCCCAAGACAGCAATTCAGGAAGAAACATTGAACTAGCAACCAGAAAGCTGGGTACTCGAAAACCTTGAGGACAGGTAGATAGCCACAAGCTGAGGAGAGTGTAATGGCTGTGGTTCACGAGCAAGTGATGCAGCTATTCAGGTCGTTAAGGAAGGATGGGAGGATGATAAAGAAGCCAGAGGAGGACATATCGCATTTAAATACATTTGTTCTCCATATAAGAAGAAAACTGCCAGAGAGAAACATTGTACAGTGGTGAGATGTGCAGCCACAAAAGGAGCTTGTGAAACTCTCCCCAGCATTTCTTTGATGCCAGTGATTTAACAGCAACAGCAGATCTCAGTTTGCTTGTAAGAAGTTACTCACAGTAGCCCCTGTAGTTCACTTTCAGGGTCCAAACAGCAAAGCACCAATCTCATAAATGCAAAAGACACCGTTGCTAAAGATTCTATTATTAATTTTGTGATAGACGTTGTTTTCCCTTGAGATCTTGTGGTTAAGGACTTGCAAGATCATAGGAGATGCCCAGATTCCATCATTCTGAAAAAGGGAAAAATTTTAGTTCTGGTTATTGCAGGCAGCTTAATAACGTGAAGCCTGAAGGACCATAACCCAGATATTAAGCTTCTAAACTACGTTTTTGAAATTATTATGGTAGATAAGTTCCTGCCATGATTTTGGAAAGCCCAGCTCTTGATTTTTGAACATTTGGGATAGGCGATACTAAAAAAAGTACACATAGCTTAAAGGCATACAATTCAGATAGAAATATAAAATGTTGTAAAAAACTTCTGAATTTGTTTTTTTTGACAATTAGATGAACAGTGTGTTTGTTTGTGTATGCATGTGTACATGTATGTGATAATTACCCCAAACACCAGCATTTGTTACTCAATTAATATTCCTCATTCTGCTTCATTCCAGAAAACAAGCTTCACTTTTAGGTGAGAAGATTATCATATCTTCCAAATATTTACCTTGAACTCTATTTGTAACCCTGCTACTTCTTCTATTATGGAGAAAGCAAACCATAAATGTCTGAACATGTTGCAGAATTGAACTTCTGGAATTCAAACAATTGCTTTGGCTTAGGCCTGATTCACAGAGTAGCAGAAATATGTGCATATGGGATCGAAGGGTTAAATTCTTAGGCATATCGGGGAAGAGGTTATATTGCAGGATATTTCTTCAGGTCTGGTGGGAACAGTTTTTCTGCAATTTCGAAGCTAATATTGTTGTCTGTAATAGCAGTATCTCCAGGATTCGCACCACAGCATCTGTACACAAAAAATGGGCTTTTGCCTGTTGTGACGGCTTTGTACAACATTGCAATGTAGACGGGTGTAGGTATATATACACCAGGCAGGAAGAAAAGTTGCCTTTTCTGGAAAAGACAAAAGTTACTAGTGACTAAATATTATGGGAACTGGAAGAAGGCTTTAAATCATAAGAAAGGCTTTGGAAAAAATTTCAGTGAGAATAATGGAGGGAAGAAACCTGTCTGGTTCTACCATGAGTATATGATACATCTACGAGCTGGATGTTATGCTGTGAACTCTTTCCCACCTCAGGGACAAAGTCCTGGGCAGTTGGGCATGGCTCATCTCCCTGTCGGTGGCACTCTCTACGTTTGGTTCATCGAATGGCACGTTCTTTAGCGGAGGCCGCGTGTGCTACATTGCCGCAAGGGAAGGGCATATGGTAAGGACAAAAAAAAATGGGGTCTGGCTTGCTTTGAGCAACTTTACCTTCTTGTGACACTAAAGCAGAGAGGAAAACACTGTGTATGTTCAACTGGTAGAGTGATAGTTCTTCAGTGGTTTGTTTCTTGCTCAAAGACTTTCTTCCCCATCTTTTTCAAATGTAATGTCTATGTTGTCTCCCGACTTTCTTCTTCAGCCACGTAATTTCAGAAAGATACATAATTACTTCTAGCCTGAATTTTAAGAACAGCTTTGAAATGAAGAACCAAAATACTGCTATATTGGAGCACTTGGCACAGGCTCTGGGGTGACCTAGCCAATACACCTGCCAGGAAGGGGAAACCTGGCCATGCTTGCGCGTCGTAAGGCACCCTGGCTTGCACTGGGAAGGTAGCCCAGCACTGGCAAGCTGCCTTCGCATGCAATACTGACTACCCAAGCTGGTCTCAGGGGTGTTCCAGCCTTCCCATGGGGTAGTCCAGTTCAGATACAGCATAGGATATCTTTGCTCTTCAAGCTTCATAACAGTTACAAGGGGACACCGAGCCTTACATCTCCCCTAGCTAGGGTTTTTAGTTGGTTCTGTTTGGTGGGGCCAAATCTGGTAGCCCAGCAGAGGTCAGGCTGCTCAGCCCCGTGCTCCCTGGTCCAACCAGTAAGTTCAGCAAGTATTCCCAATAGGCACACACACACACAAACGCAAGTATACAACATATATATACACACATACATATGTGTATATATATGTATATATACATATACAGTCAGCAGGCCACACAGATCTACACGTTCAGACACACTCAGCGCTCACACAAACACTAGCGCAAACAGCACCAAGGGCCTCATCTTGTTCCCCTCTCTGGCTGATCAGGGTCTGTTAGTGGGAAATATATATATAAACATATGTACAACGTGGGTGTCTCCAGGAGCTGGACTCAGACACTCAGTCTGTCCAGTAGCTGCCCCTGGATCCCAGTGTCCCCAGTTGCTGGTACCAGTGCGTACAAGCCCCCAAGGCTGCTGCTCTGCTCCAGCTGCTGGTACAGAGGCCCCCACTCACAGGCACCCCCCCCACCACCGACCCACACTTCTTCTCCCTCTCAGCGCTTGGGCTGAGCTCCATTTGTCCTCCTCTCTTTTGAGCAGGCATGTTGTGTTCCTCCTGGACCTTTCTGCTTCTCTGGTCCTTCCTCCCCATGCCATGTGGCATTTCTGCTCTCAGGTGCGAAAGATACCACTCTGTACCAGCTCCGCTCCTTGTACATAGGAGGGAATCTTTTGTGTATATGAATGACCAGGTTGGTGGAGATGACTAGGTTGGTGGTTACTGGTTTTGGTGGTTACTGGTTCCACAGCTTCTCTTACTGATGACAGTGTCTGCTGTATCATGGCAAGCTCTGTCCTAAGCAGTTCACAGATGGTCTGAATTTGACCACACCAGACTAAGAGCTGAATGCTTGTGCCATTTCTCAGACAATCAGCTCTAGCAGAAGCTGGAAATAAATAAAAAAAAAAAACAAAGAAGCCTTTCTCATTAAACTTTCCCAATGAACCAAGCAATAAAGAGGCTAATGATTCTCTCCATGTTCTGGAACAAATCCTGGTTTGCTTTGTAGTTAGTCGCATAAATGTTTCAGGAGTAGTCCTTGTCTCATTTTCCAGCCAGCCCAAGAGAAGTCAAGTCCCAGAGAGACGTGACAGAGGGTAGAGGAGTGGGATCATATGCAAAATCCTGATGATGATCAGGAAAGCTCTGATTTGACTCAGCCTTGATCTGTCACACTAGTAGTTTGAAAACCTCATCTTGCCTGTCTAAACTGAGCATTTTTGGTATGAAATCAGTGAGACACAATAAAAATATCCTTGAGGGAGCTTTCCATGTTTACACTCGTTGGAGTTGAACTGCTTTAATATTATGCTTATTTGATGATTAAGAGTGGCTCTGCTGCAGACAGAGCTCCCACCAACAGCTGAGGGGGATGAGTAAGGATCTCTGAGTACGTGATATGATGGTATATTGTTTTGCTTTGGCTTTCAGCCAGACATTCTGTCTATGGCTCATGTGCGATGCCTCACGCCCTCCCCTGCTCTGCTGTTTACATCCGCTATGTCTTTAATAATGATAACGTCAAGAAGCTTCACCAGTATTGTGAACTTGTTCAGGTATGTATGTGTAGCGTTTCTGTTTGCATCCCCTGTGCTCCTGGTTTTTGACGTTGTTTTAGAAGTATTTTCTTCTAATATTTTTCTGAGCCTGGGCTATTGCTTTCTAACCAATATTGTGGAGGGGAGAGGGGGAGAAAGAAAATAGGATGGAACCTATTAGGAACCAGCATCTTTGCAACACATGAACGCTTCTGTCACTATATACTTAACTGAATGTGATTCATCCCCCTATTGCAATGAATCTATAATATTCAGATCATTCTGAAGTGCTCATTGTTTCTGCTGGAAAGGAAATGAATAGAAGAACTACTGAATTTATATCAATATTCTACTTTTTAATTGGAGATATGAACATCTGGGATCTGCAAGGCAGGCCTGACATTCCTGGATGATCTCACCCCAAATGTAATGCTGTCTTTTTTTTTTTTTTTTTCCTTGCAGTTTTATAGCATGGCTTTTCTATGGTATGACTATTTCTGGTCTCCTGTATTTAAAAATCAAGAAACCAGAACTGCCAAGATCTTACAAGGTGAAGTAATAACATAAAACCTTCAAACCCTTTTCCTATATTGCCCAAATGACTAAGAGAGCATTATGAGGAAAGAAAGAGCACTGAGGCTGGTTGTTTACAGGTTTAGTGTGGTTGTCCTTCCGTTTTGAATTTCACATTTTATCTCAGTAAAGTCAATGAGAGGCAAGATAGTGTGAATATACAGCATAAGTCAAGGTTGAATTCTCTGTCTTGATAAGCAAATAATGCACTGTCCCCTCGCTGTGGAAAATATATCTACCATATCCTCTTTTTTTCTAAGAGATTTAAGAGGAAAATGAAGGATGACTCTGATCAACAATGCGATCACCTGTTTATGCTCTCAGAGCTTGGTCACACTCCTCAGAGGGTAGCCCGGGTGTAAGAACCTTGCAGAGGACAAAAAACTCAGACAGAATGCCCCATGTCCTTTGAGATGGCCAGGGGACAGTTTTGTTCCCCACAAAACAGCTAAGTGGGAGGAAATCAGGAGTTACCAGTTCTTTGCCCTGGTGCCATGAGCGAGTCGAGCTGCAGTGCTCCCTCAGTGACTGAGGGAAATATTTTTACAGAAAAGATCCCAGGAACAGGGGACCTGTGAGACTATGAATGCAGGACAGTGGCTTTTCCTTGAGACAAACTGAATGAACATCCTGGTTTTTATGGGGTTCCTCCAGGAGGCAGATGACAGGCTGACACTGCCAGGCTGTGCAAAGCAATATTGAGTGACCTGTGGGGCTTAGCACGAAGGAGAAGAGCCGTGCTCTATTAAGTCTCCCAGTCACTGGCTTCTGTGACTCTGTCCTGAAATTAGGATGCTGGATGAGGACGTTCACCCAACTTGTTGGCTGAACGGGCTTTAAGGAAAAGAAGTTCTGTTTCTGCAATAGTGTTCCATACACCGTATAGAACTCCCACAGTCCTCCAGGCCAGTCCTGTGAGATGTCAGCCTGCTGCAGCCTTTGGCTTGATGGCCTGACTCCTTAACTAGAAGCAGCCCATGTCTGAAGGTTCCAGGTCAACTGACAATGTATGGCTGATGTCCTGCAGCATCCGTACATGTGTTGCAGGTTTATATTTAAGGGAAAGGTTTCCTTTGGTTTAAAAACAATTATTTTTATTAGCATTTTGCCAAAAGTGTTAGAACATAGTGGGCAGGGAGCAGAGTAAGGGCATCCCACTAACGTAGATGAAGCCAACAGCAGGTCTTCTCCATGCTCTCACAGGTAACCATGAACAACATTTCCTTTGGTCTATATCAGTGCCCTTGTGTTGGATAAAAGGCACAAAAGTAAAAAATGGAAAATTCCAACATGAATGTTCCGTTTCTCACCTTGTTGTGAAATTGTTTTTTCTTGTGCGTTCACTAGCCTTTGAGGGAGGATAGCTTCAAATTTAAATTTAAATGCTTTCTGACCAGACTTGCAGAAATAGCCTCTGAGATTGCCTGTCCACCTATCTGTCAACACATGAATAAACCTTTTTGTACACATTGCTGTGTATTTTGTCTACAGCTCAGCTTTTGGATGCAAGGTAGTAGGGAGAGCAAGAACAGACCTGGCACTAAAACCAGTAGTTTGTATGTTCAGGTCTAGGAGGGCAGGGAAGACCAGGGTTTAGAGTATGTGGCAGTGGTGTAGCTCTTGCAGGAATGTTCAACCTTGGAGAAGGGCTGGGCTGGGAAACAGGATGTTTGGATTAATTGAGGTTTCTAGGTAATACCTCAGGATGCAGCCGGGTTTCATCGAGAAAGCCTTCTGCAGAAGTTTCAGGGTTGTCCAGGCCCACAGTGGCCCAGGATGACGTGAGTCTTTACACGGATGTTTTGCTTTCACAGGTCCCAATTATCATCCCCATAATTGTGCTGATGGCAGCTGTGTACCTGGTGGTAGCTCCCATCATTGATCAACCCCAAACTGAGATCCTCTACATCATCCCATTCATTTTCAGTGGCATCATTCTTTATTTCCCACTGGTTCACTTCAAGTGCCACCCTCGCTTTTTACAGAGAGTCACTTTACATCTCCAGTTGCTCCTGGAAGTTGCTCCGACCACCAGGGATGCAAACTGAGATGACATCCTCCTGGCGTATGGCTGCCTGCCCTTCATGGTTTATCCCAGCACCTTGGTTTTCAAGACTCAAAAAATATTTTTCTGTAAGGGAGAATGAGTAGAATGAAAGCATCACTAAAATGTCTAGTTGAGAGGGACTAGAGCCATTACTCCTCACATTTTGTTAAAATTTTGGGGACATTTTTTTCTCATTTTCAGCTTTGCCTTGGCAGATTACATACAGATTCCAAAGGAATGTGTGCTTTTGAATTTTCCATCCCAAGAAGAGCTGTTCATCAAAATCTTAGCTCTTACATTTCAAGGCAACAGGCAATAAAAGACTGACAATGAAATATTACTCCTAGAGAAGGCTGTGACCGTAAGCCACTCCTGGCAATGCCTTTAATTATTTCCATCTAGTTCTGCCCACTTTGACCACAGAGCTTCTCAAATAAATAAAGCATGGGCACACCATTTTCGCAACAAAACCCCTTTTCCACTCAGGTATTCTGGGAGCATGCTTTTGCCTTGCTCCTTCCAGTCCCAGGTGCACAGTCACAACAGTCCTTTCTCTGTCTCAGTACGTGGTTCCACCACATTTCAGCCCAAATCATCCTACATCTCCCATAGAAAAACCTCTGACGTGAGAAGAGAAGTGCTTTAAGGCTCTGTTAGTTTGCTCAGTTGAGAATGCACTTGTCATCCGGGATCCATCCATTCGTGGTGAGGACACAAGCAACATCACTTAAGTACCGGCAGTCACCCAACACCCTTCCCGTAATTCCCCCCAAAGACAAATAATTTCTTTTGTGACAAAATGAGCAGAAAACCCCCTACATCATATGTGCCAGCAAGATACTATCACTGTGAATTAAAGAAGGCACATACTGGGGTACATTAGGAGAAGTGTGGCCAGGAGATCAAGGAAATACTCTGTCCCTTTGGACTCAACACTGGTGAGGACACACATGAAATACTGCATCCTATATTGGGCCCTGCTGTTCAAGGGAGAGTTGTGTAGACAACAGAGCCAGGTTCTTCTTGGTAGTGGCAATTAGGGGCAACAGCCACAAGTTGGGGTTTGAGATGTTCGGGCTGGACTTTGGGAAAATTTCTTCATGACAAGGTCAGTGCAACCTTGGAGCAGTGTGCAGAAAGGTAGTGAGATCTCAGTTCTTGTACATTTTCCACCACAGCTGTTTCCAACAATTTCCATGATTCTAAAGGCACAGCACAAAAAAAGTCATGGGCTGTGCCCTCACCCACACCTAGCACACCATAGTCGCTGTTGTTTCCCATTACCCTGAGGCTCAACCCTTTTTCTCTTGTTCCAGGGGAGAGACATTATATGCTGTTTTCTTTCTATTTGTCCAGATTGTTCCTGGATGGGACCTGTCCTGTCATAGGCTAAAAAGGTCTAAAAGTTAGTCGCTATAACATCTTGTTGCGTCTCAAAGTACCGAATGTTACTCAGGTCAACTTTCTGTCAGCATTTCTTCTGCAGATCTGTACCTAACACTTTGTTCCTGGAACAGGGTCACTTGATCCTCTAGGCCTTTTCCAGCCCATCTCAGAGCTGTGTATCTGATTACAATCTCATTCTGCAATGCCAGCCCTTCTGTTCCTGAGTGGAGACACCAGCAGCTACAGAGATGCAACAAGAGGCTGTTTTTTCAAGTGTTAGGTATGATAATGGGATCGGCCAGTTGCTGCTCACCTTCTAAATCCTTAGCTTAAGCAGTGTTTGGGAGGATTTCCTTCCACTGCTTTTTACTGGAGTTGTCAACAAAGGCTAAGGAAGGAATAATTTTCCCTCCTGAATCTTATGACAATGCAAAATTCTTGGGATGCCACCTGGTCTTCCCTCCCTGTATACCCTGATGAAGGGTGTGTACTTAAAGGACTGAGGAGCTCAGGAGCTCTAGGTTAACTTCCCACCACTGCCCTAGGCTCTTCATCTGATG
This sequence comes from Aviceda cuculoides, assembly GCA_035590195.1. Taxonomy (NCBI): domain Eukaryota; kingdom Metazoa; phylum Chordata; class Aves; order Accipitriformes; family Accipitridae; genus Aviceda; species Aviceda cuculoides. The sequence goes on from JAVJGG010000017.1 coordinate 19,883,676, forward strand.
TCAGGCAAGCTTCTTAAAGGAGCTGCATCTCAGCTACTTATCTAAAAATGAGGATAATATTATTTCTCTGATTATAAATTTTTGGAAACAGTCTCTGTTTCCTACACATATTTATGGAGCTTGCCACATGGGACTGTGCTCTCATGAAGATCTACAGCCCATATCCAAAAAATGGGAATTTAAAGGCTTATTTAAAGGTTAGACAAGCACAATATTTGTGGCTGTAGCCACCTATCCTTGTGTACCTAAGTACAATCAGGGTTGGTTTTGTCTGCACATAATTCTTGTGGAACAGGAGGTATTGCCACTGTTTTATATTACAGGTGTACTATACTATAGATGACGAAAAGATGAAAGGATTAAGTGGCTTGCTGGAAGTCACATAGGAAATGTATAGAAAATGGACTGTTTCTCCCAAGGTCCAGTCAAGCATCTTATCATGTAGCTGATGCTTTCCCTCTGTGCACCTGTGACATATGAACAGTAATAATGAACACAAAAAGACTTAACACTTTGGATAAATAGCCTTTCTATGTTGTTCATTTGTGTGCAGATATAGAGGAGCTGAAAAGCTGCAAGTACAGTATTTTTCACCAATCCCATTTTCTACAGAAATTATTGTAACAAGATGGGTTTTTTATTTATGTTGCCTAGGGTTTGCAAGCACAGGTGTTTATAATGCCAAAACAAGATGCTGAAAGCTCAGAGAATGCCAAGATAATTACAATAAAATGGACATTAAAATGAAGTGAGTTGACGTGGTTGTTTCTGTTTTTCATCCAAGAAAAACAATTCCATGGGAATTTTACTGCATGAACATAAACAATCAGCATCAAGCTCATCTCTCCTTGGATGGAAGGCTTAACCACATGCGTGGGTGCTTATATGTGTGTACACGCATTTTTCAAAATGATTGCTTATCTATTTCAACTGCAGCATATGCAAATCAGAATCTTTCTTTCCTTTATCAGACATTTGCAATAGAAGTGTCAGGAAGAGGCAGCGTGTCCTTACCCCTCATTACTACAGCACAGTAACAAACGTGATGGTGGGCAGAGGTCTATAGCTGCCGTTGTGTGTACAGGTCGTACTGTAAGATCATGTTGGTCCTGTCTGTCACCGAAGATCCAGAGCCCTGTGACCTGTGCTTAGCCCCTTCCTTCATGGGCTCTGAGAAGAACTGGACTGTTAGCATTGCCCTCAAGGTAATCATAAGATCTATACTTCACCTCAAGTCCCTGAGTATAACTGAATCCCATGCTTCAAAGCTGGAAACCTGCAACCACCAGTCGGGAGTTTTACCTTGGTGCACAAAGCTGAATGTATTCTGGGTCTTTTCCTGACTTCTTCAGAGTCATCAGAGATGCCTCTGAACACCTGGGGACAGCCAAGGATGGTCCAGTGTGTGAGAGGGTACAGAAAGTCCTCCTTTGGTGATTTTCTGATAAGCCTTGCTTGTATGCCCAAGTTGAAGTGATTGTCGTAATTTGTGGTTGAGGAGAAATTTCCCCTTGGGTGAGACAGAACAGAGTCTATAATGATTTCAGTCTTCCTCTGTTGCAGAAACACAGTTCACCTGCTTGGATCGGCTGGGTTTATGTTATCAGTTCACTGCCAGTGCAGAGGGTTTGGTGTTCAGTCTCTCCTGCTCTTTCCTGGGATATAGCGGGTAATCAAGGCCTCACTGGAGCCTCTCAGCAGTGCTAACTTGCTCTCCAGGTCATCACGCTGAGGGGGTGGTAAAGCTTCTGTTTCCAGAGATGAAATAAATACAGCCAACTCTGGGAATCACAGACCATTTAAGTGTGGATTGGAACTGACCTCTGAAGGTCTGTAGTCCAACTCCCTGCTTGGAGCAGGACTATTCCCCAAACTAGATTAGGTCTCCTGTGAGTCTGTCTCACCATGTCTTGGAAAACACCGACGATGGAGAGCCCACCATCTCTCTGCACTGCCCTGCTGATAAAGAAATTTTCCTGAAGTCCAGTCTGAACCTCTCAAGCCACAGCCTGTGGCTGTTGCCCTTCACTGTATTGTCTGCTACTGCCAAAGAGGTCGGCTCCATCATTTTTGTAACTCTCCTTCATGGAGTAGGTTGCTAGTAGATTTCCTCTTATCTTTCCTTTTGCCAGACTCAACAAACCCAACTCCCCCAGCTTCTTCATGCAGGTGACGTGCTCTAGGCCTCTAACCATCTTGGAAGCTCTCTGCTGGACCCTCCCCAGTTCCTTCGCTTCCCTTTTGAACTTGGAGGGGTCAGAAAGTTGGATGCAACATTCCAAGTGTGCCCTCACAGGTGTTGAGTCTACAGGGACACTGATGTCCCTTGATCTGCTGACCCTACTCCTCCTAATGTAGGCCACTGTGTGTAACCCCAGCTCCTTTCAGCCAGTCAGTTCCCAGCCTGTGCTGACACGTGGGGTTATTCCACCCCAGACGCAGGACTCACGTTTCTCGTTGCTGAACTGCAGGATTCATCTGCTGGCCTAATCCTCAAGTTTCTCCGTGTGCCTCTGGATTGAAGCTCCACCGTTTGGCAGGTCAGCCACTCCCCCTAACTTAGTACCACCTGCAAATTTGCTGAGAGCACATTTGGTCACATCATCCAGGTTGCCCATGAAGATACTGAACAACATTGGCCTCAGGTTCAACTCTTGTGGCACTTGGTACCAGCTTCTGACCAGATGTCAAGTCTCTGGTGTAGCCTTAGCTTGCTATGTAAGGTACAGAATTCTAAGAGCTTCAGATGACTCTGGAAGGCAATTGTGAGCCCTTATTTTATACAGTTGGTGTTAGTATTACGAACTTTGGATAGGCTCTGATAAATCTACCCATCAGGATGAATCAGTCTAGCAGTTTAGAGGGATCTGTATCTTGCACTTTATCATTTATTGACTGCTTAGTTAAATATCATCAGGGTCTTCGTGTATGTGACTCATTCCCCACCAAGAAATGATTTTTGCTAAAAAAGAATGCAGACCCAGGGTCATACAATAAATGGGTGGTCCTAGGTTTGTGAACTAGTGATGAGACTAATGGGTAGTGAAACAGACCATTTGTTTTCAGAATCAAGCTACCATGTCAGATTTGTCCTTGGAGGCAGTGAACCCTATGGCTTGAGTGTCTGGCAGATAAATTATCATCTTTTTCTTCTAAAGGTTGGTCATTAATTCTTATTGTTTAATTTCATGGACTATGCCCTGGTTTTCATGCAGTGAGATGACAGGCAATGGGGGAGCTGATAAAAGGGAAAATGAGAAGTAAATCAAAAGAGAATTCCTATATGTGCAAGTCTTGGCTTGTGTGTCTGCATTACCTATGTAAAATCCAGACATGCACAACTCTTTAGCAGCAAAGACACATGCCCAGAAGTTCAGAAATGCCAGAATAAAAGTTGTTTGTTCAGCAGTGATTCCTTTCCTTTCTGTTTGTATGTTCTAGGCCTACCTTTTAGTGCATAATCCATTTTTTCCACAGCACATCTGTGTCATTAACAGACAAAGTAAAGCAACAGTTCAGTATTTTGCCTTTTCCCATTGCTCAGTCTGTGGTTGCCATACTTCATCAACATGTCATGATTCCTCTGAAGCGATGGCTCCACAATGAACACAGATTTTCAGCAGAAGGTATGAGCTCCGGCACAAGGGGCATCATCACAGCCCCATTGCTCCCAGTTCCTGAACTAGGGATTCAGGGCTGCCCCAGGGATCTCTCAGCATATTGGTCTTGCTGTCCTTCTCCCTTTGCTGTGGCCTTACTCCAGGGCTCTGCAAGCTCAGCTTTCCACCCGCAGCCCACTCTGTTTAAAAGAAGACTAATGAGACTTAAGCTTTGCTGAGCTGCTGTGAAGCTTAGTTCATTCATGTTTGTAAATAAAAGGAAATCATGTTACTGAAGAGGAAGCAGAAGGGTTGAATGATGCCAGTAGTCTTCTTTCTCCCTAGACCAAGCAGCCCCTTTTACCTACACTCTATAGTAAGTGTGCAGAGCTTGCAGAAAACATGCAGGCCTTCATTCTGGCTGAAGGGCAGCTCTGTAAGTCATACCAGCTGAGCTCCCACTTCGGGGGGTGTCCTTGGATAGATGCCAGTCCACCAGGGCCATGTGGGCACCTTGCAGGCAGAAGCCATGCCTCATGCACAGCGAGAAAGTGCAGAGGAGGTTGTATGTGAAGCATGAGTTTGAACATGCCCCGGTGATGCTGCAAAATACCCCAAGGATTGGGGTCCCTGGGATCCCTGATGCCTGCAGAGAAGTAGGGAGCTGTGCCCCTTGGAGTGAGCTGAAAAGTTTGCACCGGATCCTGCTGGGGGTTTGTATCAGGCTCCCCATGCACCAGGCGCAAGCTTGACTGGAGGTGAAGAAGCATATGGTGACTGAAGAGCAGCTGAGGGAGCTGGGGCTCTTCAGTCTGGAGAAGAGGAGGCTGAGGGGTTCATAACTCTCATAACTCGTACCTCTCTACAACTACCTGAAGGGGGGGTTGTAGCGAGGTGGGTGCTGGTCTCTTCTGTCAGGTGGCTGGAGACAGGACGAGAGGAAATGGCCTCAAGTTGAGGCAGGGAAGGTTTAGGTTGGATATTAGGAAAAATTTCTTTACTGAAAGGGTTGTCAGACATTAGAATAGGCTGCCCAGGGAAGTGGTCAAGTCACCACCCCTGGAGGTATTTGAAAAGTGTGTAGATAAGGCACTTCAGAACATGGTTTAGTGGGCATGGTTGATGGTTGCACTCAATGATCTTAAAGGTCTTTTCTAACCTAAATGATTCTGTGATTCTATAAAACTAAGCATAAAGTCATATTTAAAGCTATTATTCATTCTGCTATAATTTTGTTGACAGACTAGTTAAGCTTACTTATAAAATAAAAACCACATTGAATTGGCATAATGTATATCTATAATAAATAAATTACAGCAACATAATATAAAGGATGTAAAATGATGTGACTAAAATATAAACATCTCCTTCTGTACTTTTATTTAAGAATACAAAATATTTATACTTAATGCTCATTTTAATTTATTTTATATTCAAACATACTTGAAACCTACCAGACAAGTTCATCATTTCTACTCCTAAGAGTGATTTGTCACAACAAAAATCAAGAGAGATTGAAGCAAGATATTTCTGAGAAGGAAAATACAACCTCACTTTAAGAAGCATTTTATACATCTCAAAAGTGAAAAATGTATTGATCTGATGAATTGCAGTTTTACATACCAGATGATGGCTGCACTGGGATGTAACTACCTAAGAACCTAAACACATTCACAGCTTAAGTGCAGCTGCAGTATTTGAGTGCAAGTTTTGTGTCTTGGCCTTGCGCAAGTAATTTTTTTTTTTTAAGTAGGCTTCCCTGAATGAAAGAAAGAATTAGTACATCACATTCTTCATCCTTCAACACAAGAGGCTTGCTGAGGGCCCCCACCTTTCCTTAATCTGAGAAGCACAAATTCCTTTAAGAATGACAGTACATTACAACCTGTCATTCATATGATGTTAATGCCTGCAAGATAACACATCTGTGTCTTGCCAGACACTTGACAGCCTAACTACTGATTTGAATTGTAAGCATTTGTAAATACACTCTGCATAGATTCCATGATGTCTGCCTGACTGCACTGACAAACAACTAATAAAGAACTTTTAAAACTGTCAGTTAAAGGCAGGTACAAATGGATTTTTTGGAGCTGCTTCTTACAGAATCAAAAAAGCAACTGACTTGGAGAACAAATTTCAGGGGGAAAGCAACCAAATTTCCCATCACCATTCTTTTGGGGGATAGTTTTATTGATCAAATACAGTTTCAGATTATTCTCTTATCCTGACACTCATGCATTACCATTAACCATACAGCAGAGCTATACAACTGAAACCTAACATAGGAATTACATAATATTTCAGTTACTCATCAGTGCCATCAATGAGGGAGAGCATCTTAGGAGAAGATAATAATAGTTTTCAACCACAGAAGCCACCTCAACTTTCCAGGAAAAAAAAAGAAAATTAACTTTTTAGAAATGAAAGTTAAGATCAGCTAAAACCTAAGGGGTGATTCTAATCACAAGCATCTAAGGTTGATATTCTCCCAATAGACCATAACAACATTCATTCATTCACTACGCTTTCATTTCTTTCCTTGGCTAATGGAAAATATAGCTAGGATGCAGTACAAAGCAGCCATGAACCCAGTACAAATTATAATAAAGAAATCCAATTAAGACCCTTACTGAAAGAATTCAGATGAGAAAGGTTGAGGGGGTAGAAGCTAAGTTTTATTTCTTTTGGGGACAGAAAGTTGGAAAGTGGTGATATTTCCAAATTATATTATTAATACCGAATGTTTACAGATGAACAGAGCCATTAGAGTGAGAAGTGGTATCTTTTCCATTGAAATTAATAAATTAGCAGACTATCTGAAAAATTAAGCTGGCAGTTACATTTTTCTGCTGTTAGCCGTTTCTGCCTACAAAAGTACATCTCATCTTGTTTAGGTTAAATAATTCCACATTTTCAAATATTTCCAAGAAATTTCAAGAAATAGTTGATTCAATCAAGTGATGCCAAAACAAATGTCTACTTTTGATAACAGAAAAATATTTCATAAATTCTTGTCCCAGACTAACTGCAATTATTAGTCATTATAACGAACTTAAAGATTTACCACTATCTTTGCCAAACTTATTTCTAGATCAGAACTTAGAACTAAAAATGTTACTCCGATGAGTCTGGTGAGACTTCTGTTCCTTGCTATCCCCCAGTTCACAAGAACCCATGGTATTTTGTGTCACAACTGGGACTCAAGCTAGAAAATGTAGTTCTCTAAATAAATAATTCCACCAGTAAACTACTGAAACTCAAACAATTCCCTCAAGAGGTTTAATTTGTGCACTAACACAAACTTTTTGGTATGCATGGGATTCATTTTGTCTCATGCCTCCCCCTGTCCCTAAGGACAAGGGGGCTCGCTCCCACCAGGTTAACCCAGCAGAGGATGGCTCACACCACAAAAACAGGTCCTGTTTCCTTTATCTCCTAGAACTCTCCTCTCCTGCATGGAAAATAGAAATAAGGAAATCTTCTTTGGCTTACCAGAGTCCAAAAGATACAGAGCAGACAGCTGCCTCTTCTCCTCTGCCACCATTTTCTTCAGCTGCTCGACATCTTCCTGTTGGCGGTTCCTCCCCTGACACAATTTTTCCCCCTCTCTCAGTGCACATCCAGGTTCTGCTGGATACATCTCTATTTTATGGGATGTACCAAGCCAGACCAAGCTTGTTGGTGGGCCTGCTGACACTTTCTCCTGCCGCAAGTCCCTAATAAGACAGAAAAGATTTCACATGTTCAGTGGAGAAGACGCAGAAGGACTAGGGACAGGAGTCAGAAGTTTTACAGACAGACAGCCCAGGAGCTGACCTACAGCCCTGGAGATCCAGCTGCCACCACCACCACTGCTCCCCAACTGCACCCTGCCAGCTCCAGAACCTTCTTCTCTGGCAGGTGCTGCCCTGCCCAGGGAGGGTCCCCTCAGCCCTCTGTCCACTCTCACCTGCCACCCCTCAGCAGGGCTCCCCTCACCTTGGGACCCCTCAGCGGGGTCCCTTTACCCCAGCACCCCTCAGCGGGGCTCCCTTCACCCAGCACCCCTCAGCAGGGCTCCCCTCACCCCACTGCCCCTCAGCAGGGCACCCCGCACTCCAGCACCCCTCAGCAGGACTCCTCTCACCTTGGGACCCCTCAGCAGGGCACCCCTCACCCCACTGCCCCTCAGCAGGGCACCCCTCACCCCACTGCCCCTCAGCAGGGCTCTCCTCACCTT
>JAVJGG010000017.1:19891596-19905749 GCA_035590195.1 Aviceda cuculoides
GTGGCAGCCGCCCGGTGGAGGTGCTGGGCCGGACCGGCCGGGGGCGGCGGAGCGGCAGCCGGAGCCGGGCTGCGCCCGGGTGTGCGGGGGCGGCCGGGGGAGGGCTGCGCTCTCCTGCCGAGGGAGGTGTTCCGTGGTGCGGCCGCAGGCAGCCCCCCCGCTCACCCGGAGCCCCCCCCTGGGGTACCACGGTGCGGTTTGATTCCCTGAAACAGCAGAACAGCTCATTGGGGGGGACGGGGGGCAGGCGATGGTCGGACTCGATGATCTTGGAGGTCCTTTCCAACCGAAATGATTCTGTGATTCAGGCGGAGGAGATGGATCAGCTTTGCTCGTGGTCAGACAAATGCCGGCTCCGGGGGCAGGGAGAGGGGCCATGCTGTGGCTGGAGGTGGGATGGGGAGAGGGAACAAGTCCTGCCCGCCTCAGCAGGGCCCCCCCCGGCCCCTGCACCCCTCTGCCCCGCCGCCGTACCCCGGGTCATCCCAGGCAGCCGTGGCCGAGCACCCACCGGAGCCACCCGGGGAAGAGCATCGCAGAGACTTCTCCTGGGCTGCAGCTATTGCCCTCAGCAGCCTCTCCCTGCCCTGGGACAGGGGACTCTGCTAAGGGCCGCTGCTTTTTTTGCTTAAAGCAGTACTAGTTAGAAAAGAAGACAACTTATCAGGCTTAAATCAGCACGAGTCCTTATGAAGTCAGGCGAATTCATGAGAACTGAATTATTCATGGCTGTGATCGAAACATAACCATTCCCCTGCCGTGTTGGAAATCCAGATGAAATGCTTTTGTGCTGGAGCCGGATACCCCCAGAGGTGCTTTCATAGCTCGCTTTAAAAAACTCGACTCTTTGTCTTGTCTTGAGATCAAAGCCGTTTGGGAAGCAGGAGCCGCCTCCCGGAGCGTGCAGGACCTTGCCCAGCCGAGCTCAGGGCTTGCTGGAAACCCACAGGGTAAAACTCAAGACTCAAGTTGTGTAACGGAGCCCAAAGTGAATCTGACTTTTTCATTTCACTATCCAAGGTGAACGCAAACAGATAAACACATGGGACAATGGTAAAGGGCCAATTAGATGTAGTTTTTCCGTAGCTTGGTGCTTTGTGGAAGACAGTTAGCATTTCTGTATGATGGGTTGGTCCGTAACACAGAGGAGCTGTAGCTGTGAATTAGGACGTGCATTTTGCTAGATGCTGTACATGTGCAGAAGCCCCCTCAAAAATGAAACATTTTGCCAGGCACCATCTCAGCATAACTGCACCACACAACGCCTGAACTGTGCAGAAGAAACACACTTGTGTTCTCAGTGGATACAGTTTATGTCCTGGAGCCCCAATTACTGTGCAATTCAATGCGCTTTGGATCACATATGCAAAGTGTGACCCATGGAAATGGGTCAGTATTTCCTCCAGGAGCATTTTCTTAGAAGAGGTGAGACTGGCAAACACATTCATTTTTTCCTTTACAGCATTCCCTCAGGTAGGACAGTGGGGGAACGCAGTCCTGGGGCAGAAGAAAACCAGAGTTATCAGGCCACCAGCTCGGTTTGTTCACAAGGATGTATCTCCCTCCTCTGCCTCTCCTGTAGGGAATACCTGGATCATGACATGTCAGCAGCCACAAAGATGTCTTGTAGTGGTACAGCTTCAAGCAGAAATGGAGATATGTAACCTGTATCATAAAGCTTGCAGAGCAAAGAATACATGTAAAAACAATATACCTGCTTTCTGTTGTAAGAGGATATAGAAAAGAAAGTGCAGAAAGAGCCAAAACTTTGGCTGGCTGCTCTGAAAATGTCCTGGGCAGATGTAATGAGCCAGCCATGAAAGGCGTTAGCTATAGCTAATTAATTTTCTAAAAGCACTTTGAGTATTAGCAGGTTATTTCGACCTGGGAATGACACTGTTTCTTTGTTACTACTCCAAGCAGTGAATTCTCCAGTGTTACAATGCGTTATCTGGCTTTTCTCAAGCCACTGCCCTTATGTGCTTGGTGAGAGGAAGCTAGAGATGGTACTTGAGGCTGGAGCCCCCGCGTGAAGTCAGGCACCGTCTTGGGAGTTGTGCCCTAAAGTGCCTGCAGTCCCCAAAGCCATGAGACAGGGACTCATGGACAGCACTGGAGTGGTCTGCTGCTTCAGGGTGGAAATCTCACTTCTTCTCTCCACCATGACACTGAAGAGGTCCCCTGGGGAGGTCCAGGTGGACCTCCTGCCCCTTCCTCTTCCCCCAACCCTATAGCCCTGTTGTTTGCTAGTGAGCTCCCCAGGTGGGTGATGGAGGCTCCCAGGGATGGGTGCTGTGCTTAGGTGACCCGAGCCGCTCTGTCGCTTCTCAGTGGGAGGATGTCACTGTCCCTCGGGTGCTCCCTGGGCACCTGCTGAGCCACACAGCGCCCTGTGCTCGGCACTGCAATGGACCCGGCATACGTTCAGTAAGTGCTTCTCCGCCGAGCAGCGGGAACGCCGCACGTCCCTTGGTTTCCTGCAGGAGTCTGACCTGAAGGTTTGCGATGTCCCCTCTGCCACCCGGTCTGGGTCCCCCGGCGCAGCCACACGCTGCGTTATCCCCGGCGGGGGGGTGTAGGGGAGGAACTGGCACAAACACCAGTAGTGCAAGAACATCAAACAGATATAAAACCTGCATCATTGTAATCACAAAGCCTTAAAACACCCCCTCTGTTGCAGCAGTGCCATTTTGGGGGCAGATGTGGCCAAACTGCCCCTCGTTTACTGCTGAGCTTCTCCTGAAGGCCAGTGCAGCTCCCTCTGAGGGAGACACAAGTCTCTGAACTTCTTTCCCCAAGTGAGTTTCAGCCCCTGGTCCTGTCCCAGACTTTATGAAAACACAGCCAGATCCAGCTCCCTGTCTCTCACAGGCTGGGTGGGTTGGGGGGAGCTTTTGAACAGTCTGATGCATTGCCAGAGGCGACGGAGAGCAAATGGGATCCAGATGTGTCCTCCAGCACGAGGCTTTTCTTTCAGAAGGAATTTTCCCAGATCCTTCCCCAGATTTTGCTGTCGGGTTTCTCTTATGAAGTACAGCCGCCTGGCTTCCCTCCAGCTCCTGGACGTCGGCATCAGCTTCCCAGGCAGAGGAGGTATGACCAAAATACTGCCTGCCCCCCTCCGTCCCCACAGCCTGCTGCCTGTCCATCCCCCATGCCCAGGGAGAGGAAGGCTGATCCTCTCAGGCACCCTGAGGATCCCCGGACCCCCTGCCAGACCCCCACCCCACTTCAGAAAGCCAACCCTGTCCTGGGCTGCATCGAAAGCAGCGTGGCCAGCAGGTCGAGGGAGGGGATTCTGCCCCTCTGCTCCGCTCTGGTGAGACCCCCCCTGCAGTCCTGTATCCAGCTGTAGGGTTCTTAGTACAGGAAAGACACGGACCTGTTGGAGTGCATCCAGAGGAGGGGCTCGGAAGTGGTCGGAGGGCTGGAACACCTCTCCTGTGGAGAAAGGATGAGAGAGTTGGGGTTGTTCAGACTGGAGGAGAGAAGGCTCTGGGGACACTTTGCTGCGGCCTTTCAGTACTTAAAGGGGGCTTATAAAAAGGTGGGGACAAACTTTTTAGCAGGGCCTGTTGCAATAGGATGAGGGATAATAGTTTTAAACTAAAAGAGGGTAGATCCGGACTAGATATAAGGAAGAAATCTCTGATGAGGATGGTGAAACACTGGCACAGGTTGCACAGAGAGGTGGCAGATGCCCCATCCCAGGAAACATTCAAGGTCAGGTTGGAAGGGGCTCTGAGCAACCTGGTCTAGTGGAAGATGCCCCTGCTTATTGCAGGGGGGTTGGACTAGATGATCTTTAAAGGTCCCTTCCAACCCAAACTATTCTACGATTCTTCCTTGGGAGTCCCCAGCACACAGCCTGCCTGTCGTGAAGAAACAGGGCACTGAAGTCCTGCTGTATTGCCCTGAAATGATGCTTCCAAGCACACAGAGAGTGGAGAGTGGAGCCAAGAATTGAGCCTGGGCTCCTTGCAGCTTCCCTGCCCTGTGCCAGAAATGATGATGAAACATTTATTGATTGCAATGAAGTATTGCTGCACTGAGAGAGCTAAGGCAGGAGTCCACGTGGCTCAGCATTTCAAATCCTTTGCTTCAATATTTTTCCAACTACCAAAATGTATTTTTTTTTCTCCCAGGCAGACATTTGGCAGCAGAGTTAAATGAACCCTAAGGGCTGTTATAACTTAGACTCATCTTTGGGAGCCCAGTGATGCATGAGAAAGAGCTCTGTTTTTACAAATTCCTAAAAGCACAAATGACTACTGCATCTTGCTTTTCCATTGAGACTTCCAGACATCTTCCAGCAGAATCACTGGGTGGGTTGCAAGCTACCTTCTATCAGCACTGTGTCATCTTGCCTGTTTCTTTGGTGAATTCAGATTTTCATACATTAGTGCAATAGAGAAATTCAGCAGAGAATTCACTTGGGGAAACAAAATATGGCTGGGACTCCGAGGTTGAGGAATTTAAATCAAACTCTCTTTCAATAAATGCAACCCATTAAGAGTGTCTTGATTGTCTATTTGAATATTACAATTTAAAATGCTACTTAGAAAGAGTAAATAAAATATGCTTCAGTTCTGCAAATTAAATTTATCCTCAGTTAAAGTCCATTGAGAGATACCCCTAGGGTGAATTTGCCCTACATCTCATTTCTGCCCTGGGGTGTTTTCATAGCAGTCTGAGTCATCCAAAGCTCCCAAGCTGAATTAATTTCTGACTCTCATAGTTGATGTCCCACAGACAAAGCCACGTCTGTGATTCAGAAAACCGCTGATTAATACCGAGCAGGAGGAAGCCAGGCACTGCCGTTTGCTCCTGCCCGTCTCCCCCCAGCTCGCTGGAGTCAGCCTGGCTTTCTGCAGGTCCCGCGCGATGCCGGCCGGCGCTGGGGGAAGGCAGAGACCTGGCAGACGGGATGGGGAAGCCTCGTGCCTTGGTGTGAGGGTCCTTTCCCATCCCCGCAGCTGGCAGCAGCTGCTTTCGAACACATCTCCAGAGGCAGCAGCCAGGACTTCTGTAAGCCTGGCCAGTGCTCCTTTGCTCATGCTACAGCGTGTCACCGGCTTCATCCCTCCCTGGGGTTCGGCTCCAGTCTCTCCAGCTCACCCTGGCCCTTCAAGGAAGGTCCTCCCACAGCTTTTTGCTTTTGGCTGCTGGAGAAATACTGAGCTCCATCAGGAGGGAGGAGACCCTGCCTCACGGGACAGCTGGGGACGCCTCGGACCAGAGCCTCATACGGCAACAAGCGACGGTCCACAGCCAGCGAGCTCTGCTGCGGGATTTCTCACATCCTCTGCATGCTGGCGAGGCGTGGAGGAGCTGCACGCACCAGCGGCCATGCCTCAGGCAGCCGGATTTTTTTTCCAGCGCTTTTGACTCCTCTGCTCTTCCTCAGCTGCTTTCTGGGCACCAGGCAGAGGCGCTGCCCCTGTCCACGGAGCAGAAGTCCTGGTAGGGACACGGCGGAGTCCCTGGCGAGCTCTGAACTCGCAGGCTCCCCATCCTCCTTGCACCTTCAGCTGGGCTTGGAAGCGTTTCGGCTGCAGCGAGCGGCGCGAGCCCAGCCGTGGGGGCCCTGGGGCAGCTGCCGGCGGCAGGGCCCTCGGGTGGGCAGTGGGGTGGTTCTCCTGCTGTACTTTGGTACAGAGGCAGATGGTGCCATCAGGATGATTAACAGCACTGAACCCGGTTTGCCAAGAGCCTGTTGATTTTCCAGAAGGGTAACAAATTTTCTCCTTATGTACCAGCACCGAGCCTGAAGTAATCTGGTATATAGCAGGAGGGAAAGCAGCTTTCAGCATGACTTAGGGAGGGCTGTGTTGCATCCAGACGCATACCAATATGATCTTTCCTGAGTGCTGTTAAATACTGCCTTAATAATTAATTAGCGATAAATAACACTCATGTTTAACACTAATTTGTAGCTGAATTAGGGCAGCAGACTGAGTGCCAGGACCAGGTCCTGTGCTGGGAGGACAGCTTCCCAATGAGTCGTGGTGAGTAAGGATTGACCCTGGGCTCTTCCTCTCCCCAGGGGTCTTTGAGGTTGGGTGTGTGACCGCATAGAGAAGTGACTGTGGTGCTGTCACTATATTAACCTCTTTTCTTGACAGATGGAGAATCTGGGAAGATCTCCGGTTAACAGAGTTTACAAGACACGATGGTTTGCTCTTGTCTTAAAGCATTTGGGTTGTGGCCAGGCAGCAGCAAGGGACCTCATGAGACCCTGCCACTGTGGGAACTCCTTCCTCCCCTCTGGGGTTGTTCAGCCCCTCGTGTTAGGCACTGTACAAACACAGAACAAAAAGATGGTGCCGAGTTCGCAATCTCATCTCTTGATCCATATGGCTAACATCACAGAAGTGTGTCAAAAAAGCCCGATGGGTGTTACCATGAGACTTTTCCATATCCATGTAATTATAAAGCCAAGTTTGTCTTGTAATGGGAATCTGGCCGTCTGGGTAGTAGCAGAGAAAAATAACAATTTTGGTTTCAAGATGTCGGATGCTGCTCGTTCCTGAGCCCTCAGCTTTCCGTCTGTGGACCCTGCTCGAGGCTGAAGCATTGGCTTAGTGAAGGGGACCGTGGCGATGCTCTGACAAGCACGGCAGGGGCTGACCGAGTCCTGTGGGCCTTGAGCTCCAGCTGCAGGGGAAGAAGCAAGTGTGTCCTTTCCAACGAGACTGGGATGAAGAGAAGCAAAAGTCTGAGCTGCCTCCATTGCACTTCAGAGCACCATCATCTGTTGGCAATTTACTACTAATGCAGCACATACCATGTTTACAGCAGGTCACTGGAAATATACCTGGTCCCATTCATCGTTTTTAATAGCAAAGCAGTGCTTTAGTGCAACATTAATTTAAATTTACCTTCCCGCAGAAAACTGGTGGTCAGGGAGCCTTCCGAAAGATGCATTTTTATTAGCTCTCTCTTCTACATTTGGCTGCTGATAGACATTTATTTAGACTTACGCTGCCAAAGGCTTTAAACACAGCCACATTTCACTTCCTTCCAGGATTAAGTGGTGGCAAACGGCGGCCAACAGTGGGCAGAGCCTGCGGGCCAGGCAGCAGCGAGCAAACCCCAAAGTGTCTTCCCATGGTGGCTGGGGAAGACTAAAGCCTCACCACGCAGATATGAAGGAGGTCAGGGGCAGGGCGGGGGGAGGAACCCCCCAATAACCTGGTGGGGAACACGAGCCCCTGCTGCAGCCCCCCCAGGGGAGCCTCAGCCCGGGGTCCAGGGGGACACCCAGCCCCCCGAGCTAAAGGGAAAGGCTCGTACGGACCGAGGGGTAAGTTACTGCCTCAGGGGTATGGGACACGTTATGGGATGCAGAGGAGGAGCATTTTGGGGATTACACAGGACTTACTATGGGTTGTTTAGGGGAGGAACCAAGGGTGGGGAAAGGGAGGGATCTGGGTGGTTTGGGAAGGAACAAGTGTGGGAAAACAGAGCAATGCAGGGATAAAAGGGGCCCGCTGCATGTAAGGAGTTGGCTGGTCAGTATGTCTGTCCGGCCATGCCCTGCACCTGGTAAGCAGGGCCTGTCTTCTCACTGAACTCCACTTCAGATGTTTTTCCTGGGTGAGGGACTTCTACTCTGTGTGCACATGTGTGTCTGGGAGTCACCAGGTGAATCACTGGTGAATCTCGAGCTGGACTAGCTGGTGAGTAGGATAAGAGGCTTTGGGAGGAAGGTATCAAAGCAACCGTAAGCCTGGGCTGGATACTGGAGGTACCAGAGGTCTGTGCATTGGCTACTGGAGGGACCAGGAGGTCCTGGCCAGCTACCGGGGAGATCATGGGGTTTGGAAATCAATGGAGAGACCTGTTTGTGTATGTTTGTGCAAGAGCCAACTGGAGATGAGTGGATCCAGGGGCCAGCTACTGTGTAGACTGGGTGTCTCAGGCCAGTGGCTAGAGGGATCCACATTGTATATACGTCTGTGTAAGTATATATATCTATATCTATCTCCTCTTAATGGGCTTTCATCCTGATCAACCAGAGAGCAGAACAGGATGAGTCCCTCGGTGCTGTTTGTGTCTGTTGAGAGTTTCTGTGTTGCCGGCTATGTATATATGTAGATAAGTGTTGAATATGTGTGTTTGTTGCTCATCTGCCTACTGGAAATACATGCTTAGCCCCACTGCCAGCTGGACCTGGGGGCAGGGAGCTGTGGCAGCCTTGCCTCTACTGGGCCACTGGATTCGGCAGCATGTGAGAACGACCTGTTCACTTGGGCTAGCAGTTGGGTTTGAGCCCAGGATAGCCTCTGCAAAGACTGTCCTACTGCCTGAGCAGGATTGAAAGGGAGAAGATGGCTCTTTTTAATGTCTTCAAGCTTGCAAACTCCCTCTCAACCAACGTTGGGTGATGACAGACAGCTAAATCCCCCTCTCTCAGCATCTAGGCACATCCACCTTGTGACACTGCCTGGTTCAGACACACCTGAGCTGACAAAGTTGCTCACAACAGCATCGAACGTCTCAGAAACCAGTCACTGGTGTGGTTCGTGAATCAGACGTTCCTCCATCAGTCTGTCTCCTCAACAGGCACAGCCCAAGGGATGTGCTGAGACAAGTCCCCCCCAGAGCTGCCTAACCCTGACACAGGAGGTAGCTGGCAAAAAGCCCAGGGAACTGAGCAGACTGAAATGTGAACACATCAACAGCGTGCAGGTACTTTCAGTGATAGACAAGTCCACCAGCAGAGATGAAGCTGAACAAAGAGGCTTTCAAGGCCTTAGGGACACCTAAAATTTAGTTTTGGCAAATAAAGTTGCAGTCTTTCTGCCTTTTCATACACTAGTCTGAGCTGCTGTGGAAGAATACCATGTTCCAGCCCCATATTTCCATCAAAACATAATAACAAATTACAGGCTCTTGTATCGGTTTGTCATTCTCCAAGTGATTGCAGAGATACACTCTAAGCTGATGAATTATTTAAAACAGATGCAGTACATTTCAGAAAATGAATTTGATTAAGTGGCAAGATATCATGAAGAAAACTGAGACAAAAGCCTAAGAGAATCTATTTTCATAAAATACAGCATGCTTCCTGTCTGATGATAATGTTGAATAAACAGACAAATTAGTAGGCAGACTGATAGATTGTCCACTAGGAAGACATATTTACACAGGAAACTAATATAAAATGGAGCATGGTCTTGCTAAGCAAGACATATTACCTTCTCTCCACTCCATCCACAAAACAGGCAATGGAAAGGAAATTACACATGGGGCTTTTTTTTCTAGTTTCAAACTTCTTTTCTTTACAAACCCTTGAACTGTGTGCTGGGCGGGTATGTTTTCGCTAAAACACTACTGATATGTCACTTTGTGGATGTTACTGAACCTTACAGGTTCTGCCTAAATCTCTGTACAAAACACATTCTAGATTGTCATGGCTTTCATGGCTTATCACAATATGTAGAGCTTTATAGGGAGAAGTCAGGTCCTTTATCAGACGAGATCTGGAAGAGGTGTTTGAAGACATGAGTGTCCAGGAGCTTGTCTGGTTTTTTCCCAACAAAGTCAGCTTGTCTAAAAAGCTTGTCTTGATGACATTCTTAGGCATGCAGGCTACTACAACACTACTGCATGACATACATAAACTATCTTTGCACTGAAAATGGAAAATTGCTCTCACATATTGCCTTATTATTGTTATGTACTGATTGTCTTTCTCTTTATTTCTACTGAAAGACATCAATATCATTTATTTGCTTCATTCACAAAGAAGCTCTTATTTAATTGCAATGCATATCATCATATTCACCTAACATAGTATAAATTCCCCTGCTGTTTCAATTGGACATCTGTCTTAAACTGTTGTGGTAGGGAGTAAACAGCGTATTTCATCTTAGAAATGGTCCTGTTGAATGACACATGAATGTTCAATTAATTTCCATCTTCTTTTCCACAGTACTTCTTTCCTTTGCTTTTTGTTTTCCTTAATAAAAAAGTCATATTCAATATTTAAATTCACAAAAGTAAAAAAAAAAAAGGGTCAATAAAACAGTTTGTGATTTTCCTTTCCTCTCCCTCCCCTTCTTCTGCCCTCCCCTCCCCTCCTCTCCCCTCTAACACTGGAAAAAAGACTTGCATTAGAGGCCGGCACTTCGGGCTCAGGTCTAGCCTGCATATTGACTGCTGGCAGTTTGCTTCCATATGGATTCATCACTATTGATTTTTGTTCCAGGTTTAAGATATGGGCATGTATCGCTTTCCCAGCAGCAGCCTCCTACGGACTTTCTAGCTCTCCCACGGCTAATATCTGTGCTCTTTACGCGCCTGAGTACAACCCCCATCCCGGCCGGCCGGGGGGTGGAAAGCCTAACGTCAGCTAGAACGGGGTCTATGTGCACTGCGGGCTGCAGAGGCTCCTCGAAGGCACAGTCTTAAATGGGAAGGGTGAACTGGCACCCCTCGAGCTCCGTGCTGCTATGGGGGGACTGGTTCCTTCCAGCCGCTTTGCAGTGCAGATGTGCGCAGTCTCTTCTGCATGGTCATGCAGACCGCAGCTTGCAGTGAAATAGAGAGGCGACCGCGGATACATGTGTCTTAGGCTAATATTCCGACTACTGGGCTGTATCCCCTTCTTTCTGAATTGCAAGGCAATGCTAAAATACAAAAAAGGAAACTATCCAGTCTGTGGATTTCCCGTGGGAGCCAGGTGCCCTAAAATATGGACAACTGTCCAACGGATTTCTTCAACATCCACATAGTAACCTCCTCTTGCAAAAGTGCTCTGCTACAGATGAAGAGGAAGAGCATTTGGATTTTTCGACAAAAGTGGCAAAAAGAGAATTTATACAGCTTTAGCAGAAGGATGATGAAAAACCTCCCATGGATTTCTCTTTTCCAGTTGCAGAAGAGTATGCAGTGGAAACAGATTGCCAACTTTTTATTGCACATAAAAACAATAAGAAGGTTAATGTTAAGAAATAGAAACTAAGGTCAGTGTAACAACAGTTTCATTCAGAGATACATACAGTGAATACTGGGAGTGAAATCAGTTACCCTTATCTTGAACAAGGCACCCTTCTGGAGGAAAATACTTGTTTATTTAGATTGAAAACAGACACCAGTCAATAGGCCGACCAGTGTCCCACTAAGCAACGGGCAGTGAAAACTCAGATTCGCCAAACTGGTCTGAACTTTCCAAGTAGTGGGAGCAGTAAGTACTTAGCATCTTTGCAAAACTGCCTCTCTCCAATTCAATACTCAACATCAGAGGCACCTGAGACACCTGTGTTCTTTAACTTATCTGCAGTCTAATCCTCCCCACCCACACATACACATATAAAATGGAAATAACAATTTAAACCTATCTATATAAATACAGCTCTTTGAAATGCACTAGTGTATGTTACTAGCTGAATCAGGTGAGCACTTACAGCATGCACTCATATCCAAGTTGCACGGGGAGAAGAATTTTAAAGTTTGGGTACAATATCAGGTTGCATTGAGGGGATTATCACAAGCAGAGAGGAGAGGAAATTGAGGTTAAGAATGGTCCAGGAGGCAAAAGGGAAAGGGCATGGAAAACAAGTCAAGAAAAAGAAAGAGCCAAGAAGTAGATGGTTCACAGTTACTTTAGGCAGCAGTTTGAGTTTCTTGGATTCCAAAGTGGAAATAACACCTACTTATCACCAAGAGGTGCCTTGGTAATTCATGTTGAAAAGTGCTCAGAGATTCTTTGGAGAAAGGCACTTTTGGAAATGTAAAGTGCCATCTTTGAAGCATTTGTTATTATGCCACAGTGTGATTGTGGACTTAAAAATTGCTACTAAAAAGTGATGTAGAAGGAAAGTAGCAACCCATCCTATCATGAATACTTGTCCATCCCCAGTAATTCTACCGTGATACCATCAATAGCCAAATACTGGTGGGAAGAATGGGTAAGAAAAAAATCAAGTGTGTATTTTGCTAGGTCTTTCACCTGGAAAAGCTAGTTTGCTAAGTGTATACAGCTCCAGGTGGCATAATCAGTTTAAAAATTTATGTTTATTCTTATTTTGTTTCCCCCTGGGAAACTGTAACCAAGCTGCCAGAGTGATGAAACCAACACCAAGGAAGTCAGCAAAAGAAAGTGATAGACTTCCATGTTCTCGCAGTTCATGACAGTTATGCTCAATTAGCCCTGTACCTTTACTTCAGGATCAGAAGGGGTTTACCTTGAAACGTTTCTCTGTCTGCTTACGGGGTTACAGCATGTGTCTTCAAATCCTAAAGTCACATTAGTTGCCCACTTCCAGACCTGTGCCTTTAATATCAGTCCATAACTCAGTTCCTTGGGCTGCCAGCAATCAGTGCTTCACAGAAAGGAGGAGTATGGAGATGCACCCAAGGTCCTTCCATTTTGGTCCATCTCTGTGGCTCTGAGATTTTCTGCTTAGGTTGACAGGATTTCTCAGTCTCTTTCCAGATTGTTAATGACTGGCAAAGCTGAGAGCATGGTTGTTGGCATTCCCTTTACTTCATGTCTTCTGCCTGCAAGTGATAAAGAAAGACAGAAAGATTTAAGATACGTTCAGACCATAAGGACAAAGAGGTTTAGAAACTGAAGTCTGGACTTTTTACTTCTCTACTTTTAAGGTAGGAATTCTATCAAGAACTGGATTATCTTACCCCAGAGCCAGGCTGTTCTACCCCAGTTTATTTACCTGCACCTGAAGAAGAGGTGGAGGTAGCACTGCCTTCATTGTATACCCTATGCTATACGTTGCATTCCTGATGCATTTACGGAACCAAGCCCAGGCCAGCTCTGTGAATAAATCCTAGAGAAAGTCAGACCTGTTCTGCCAGTCAGAAAGCCACTGCATTTAGCACAGCAGACTATTGGATATGTGTGTGGTGACACCCTTCCCTAAGGACATCCTTCAAGGAAGTGTACGGAAGGGAGTGCAGCCTAGGAAGCCTTGTCAGCACAGCTGCTTGCCACTCAGCCTTGCGACCGGGAAGCTGGGATGAGATTCACTGAGCAACATGTTTTTGCGCTTGTCCCAGTAGTACTGGTTTAGGTGCCTATCCTAGTCTGTGTGTATCTCCCTTGACCAAAAAAACCTCTGTGGAGAACTGTAGCTTGGCCATTTCCGTTTCTCAAGACCAGTACTCAGCTCAAATCTGGAATTGTGCTCTTCAGCCTGTTTTGGAGGTGGAGAAGGAAACAAATTCAACTTTTCAAGTGTGACACTTTGGAGATATAAGGGATTTTTTTTCCTCCTATAAAAGCAGCCCTTATAGCACCCACACAACAGCAACAAAGACATCTACTTACCTTTCCACACGATGAAATCCAACAACAAAATAATATTCACTCCTCTTACAAAATTTGGCAGCGCCTGTAGTGCCTCTTTCTCCTCCTTTTCTCATTTAATGCACATTGGCTAATAATCTCCAGGGCTGTATCAATACCTTCTTTTGTCTTGGCAGAACACTCCAGATAAGCATATGCCCCAATGCTGGCAGCTAAAGCTTTTCCTTCTGTAGTGCTAATTGGCTCATTGCCTGGAGAAGTTAGTTTCTTTGTAATACCTTCATCGCCCCTTAGTTCTGTCTTGGTAGCCACCAGAATAATAGGTACTGTGGGGCAGAACACTTTAATTTCTGGAATCCAAAAATCAAGGATGTTTTGCTGTGAGTCACGCCTGTCCACAGCGAAGCACATTAAAATAATGTCGGTGTCCTCGTAGAACACCGAGCGGAGATTTCGGTAACTGACTTCATTCTTCCCTGCCACATCGAAGAGAATTAGTTTCATCTCTTTCCCATCTACCTCCGTGTCAGTGGTGTAAGCGTCAAACAGAGTTGGCTCGTAGGTCTTGGGAAGCTGCTCGTGACACAGAGCAACGAGGAGGCACGTCTTACCACAGCAGTCATCTCCAACTACAGTTAGCTTTCTCCTAAGAGCAGCCATTCCTTGAAAACCAAGATGAACCACAAAATGGATTACTCCCATGCTAGGCTTTTTTTTTTTTTTTTTTTAAGCTTTTGTGCAGGGTAGAAGGAGGAGAGGAGAAATCCCATCAGTTTGGAATTCTTCTCCTTATCTCCTTTTTTCTCTCCATACTCTGTCTTACCTTTGTTCGCTATTTGGGGGGGGGGGGCGCGCGGGGGGGGGGGGGGGGGGGGGG
>JAVJGG010000017.1:19911755-19928406 GCA_035590195.1 Aviceda cuculoides
TCGCCAGCTCCGCACCGATCGCTCCCTCCCTCCCTCCCCTCAGCCTCCGGCTGCCGGATTCACCCTCCCGGACCGAGCGCCAAACGCGGCGGCCCAATCGGCATCACGCTCACTGGCGAGAGCCGAGCACCGCCTCGATTGGATGGAGGCGGACGGGGCCTCCGGCGCCAATCAGGCGCGAGGGGCGGAGCGAGGGGCGGGAGCGGACACTGGATTTCCCGGGGACGGGGAGGCGGCGGCCGCGGGGAGGAAGGCGCTGCCATCGTCCTGCTGCACGGCAAGGCCAGCTTGGCGAGCCTGGCCATGGCCGCCATCCGCAAGAAGCTGGTGGTGGTGGGGGACGGTGCCTGCGGCAAGACTTGCCTCCTCATCGTCTTCAGCAAGGACGAGTTCCCCGAGGTCTACGTGCCCACCGTCTTCGAGAACTACGTGGCCGACATCGAGGTGGATGGCAAGCAGGTGGAGCTGGCCCTGTGGGACACGGCTGGCCAGGAGGACTATGACCGCCTGCGGCCCCTTTCCTACCCAGACACCGACGTGATCCTCATGTGCTTCTCTGTGGACAGCCCGGACTCGCTGGAGAACATCCCGGAGAAGTGGGTGCCCGAAGTCAAGCACTTCTGCCCCAACGTCCCCATCATCCTGGTGGCCAACAAGAAAGACCTGCGCAACGACGAGCATGTGCGCAACGAGCTGGCCCGCATGAAGCAGGAGCCGGTGCGCACCGAGGATGGCCGCGCCATGGCCATTCGCATCCAGGCCTACGACTACCTGGAGTGCTCGGCCAAGACCAAGGAAGGCGTCCGGGAGGTCTTCGAGACCGCCACCCGGGCAGCCTTGCAGAAGCGCTACGGCACCCAGAACGGCTGCATCAACTGCTGCAAAGTCCTATAGGGAGCGTCCGGAGCGCGGCGCCGGGCACGGCGCCCGGGTCACCTGTTGGCAGGCGGAGAGGAGCTGGGCTGCGCACACACGCGGCATCTGCCTGTCCCCTCTGCTGGGGGCTGGCAACGAATCGGGGTGGGGGCTAAGGGGGGGGAGCGTGCTCCCTTAGCCGAAAAGGGTTGTGCTGGCTCAGCCGTGGGGACAGAGGGAGGGGGGGGATTGCATGCCCTGAGTCTTGGGAATAAAAGCGGGGAGAAGCCTTCTCCTCCCGCCGGCCCCTGCAAGTTAATCGCGGACTCTCGACAACATAAAAGCTGCTGAGACTGGACTGAGCAAACACGGCACCCGGCTCTTCCCCTTTGCCCGCCACCTGCTGCTCCCCGTTCCCAGACAGCCTCCTCTCTTTTGCAAGAGGAGAGCGGTGGAGCTGAGATGCTCGAAGGGACTTCTGCCTCCTGCCTGCATGTGCCTCCCCCCAGGCAGGCTGGGGAAGGGGGCTGCCTCTCCTGGGCTGCCTGCAGCATCCTCGCCTCTCCTGCGGATGTTTCGGCCTGAGCCTGACCCGCTGTGGAAGTTAGCGCCCTGAAGACCGAGACTGGGAGGGGAGGGTAATCCCAAGCGAAGCCTGTATATATCTTACCTTTTCTGTCTTGTGCAAACTGGGGTAGTGCAGGGGGTGCTTATTTAAAGTGAGGTGGGGAGGGGATGCCCAGCTGGGACTTGTGTTGGGCAAAGGAACTTGCCCTGAGTGACTGATGCCTGCTGGTAATGTGAGCCTTGACTCCAGCTGCAGAAGTCACCAGGCTGGAAAGTGAAGCTGAACTGCTCTGTCCCCCTTGCTGGACATCCTCCTCCCGACTGTCGAGGCAGGACGAGCAAGGGGGAAGAGGATGATATTGCCATATTATGATCTTGGTGCCTGCTCCTTCCTTTAATGTTGTCTTCTGCAAGTATGTTGATTTGGGCTTATTTAAAAGTTTATTTTCAAAAGAAATTACTTTGCACAACTTGGTGGATTTCTGGTGGTTTTTTGTTTTTTTTTTTTTTTTTTTTGAATTAAACACTCGATGCACTTGTCATCTGCATACAACACTGTAGCATTGGAAACATTCGTACTCAGTAACCTCATCTGGGTCTTGTTTTAAATGGATTTTGACACAAGACAAAACCACTGTATCTTTTTGCCTTGGAAAAAATGGATGAAAGCACTGTTCTTTATGCAGTGACTACATCAGACTTTAGTACTAAAGGGCAGTTTAAAGAATCTAGGTTTATTTAAAACTTATTTTCACAGGGTGGCCAACCCAGGTGAAAATAATCTTGTGTTTCTCTGGTTCAGAGAACAAATGTATCCATTTATGTTTGTTTACTTTTCTCCCTCTTCCCTCAACAGTGGTACTGAGACTGTTTTTGTTTTTAATAAACTGACATGGCAAAAACTGAGATGTATATGATGTTTACATAAAATTATGAACTGTGTATGCAGTTTTTTATGTAAAGTATTAAAAGATTCTATGCTGACACTTGAGAGACGTGTTGTGATTTATGGAGGCTGTCCTCAGCTTGCAACAGTACACCTGGATGGTGTTGAGCAGGACCAGAGTTTGCCCCCTGCCTGCAAATGCTTCTAGTTGTATTTTCTCCGCTGGCCGAAATACCTGTCTGGCAGCTTTCAGAGGATGGTGGTTTTATTGTCCTTTGGGGGAGCTGCTTCCTTAATTTTTCTATACAGATGGCATGTGGAAGTGTACTCAAAATTCAAGGTGGTGACTAATCCATCCTCGTTGCCGCTGAGCACAAGCAGCCTCTGCGCCTGGTACCTGCTGAGCTTGGGCTCGGGCTCCCCGCGCTCTTTCACCCTTCGCCCTTGCTGCCTGTCGGTGGCTGGGGCGAGGTTTGGGCTTGCGTAGCAACAAAACGGGCGGAAAACTGGAAAGCAGCAGAGGTAATAAAAGAGGTAATAAAAGCAGTTTTTATTAGTGACCTCCCCTTCGCTTGGAGTGAGTGCCCCCGCTTGCTGCAGCAGGACATGTGGACGGGCTTTGCTGGCCGCTGAGTCAGAAGCAGGAGGCTGCGCTTGTGCTGCAGCGCTCTCCTAAGCTGCCTAGCTAGAACTCCCAACCGCTGGCCTCCTTAATTCCCACAGCAATGTAAAAAGTCTAGGTTTTTCCACGTCGGGGATGCCCAGCAGGGCGTCGTGCCTGCCTCTTCCCTCGCCGTCTCTGCGCTTCCAGGTGTGCTCCGTGCCGGAGCTCGCTGCCGGCGCAGGTGCAGGCAGGAGCCCGAAGCCCTGCAGGTGCTGCCTGCGGCAGCGGCTCCTGGCAGAAGAGCGGTGCAAGATGCGGTACGTCATTTTTGCTGAACGATAAGGCCTATGCCCAAAGTGCTGATTTCTCCCTTCCCCCTGCCCCCCCCCCCTTTTTTTTTTCCTGAAAAACTCCTTTAGGTACCTATAAGGGAAATCTCAGGACAGTTTTATACTTTTGTAAATCCCCTCGACTCCTTTTGCAGAGGCGTGAGAAAGGAGTCAAGCCTTTTGTTTTTCTATCCTGTGAATATCTCCTAGGTTGTAGTGGATTGTTCACAGATGTCAACAAATACCAAGGCAAGCAAAATGTATTTAGTGGCTTTCACTTGTTTCTTCACAGAGGGCTCTGCCAGCCGCCAGCTGAAAGCAACGGGGCTTTTTTGACAGACTAACATAGAAATAGTGGGCTCCTTATTCAGCAACTGGAAAGTCAGTCAGAAACAGTGAGGAAATACCTGGGTTTGCATTTTGAGGACTTCAAATGCTGGAGTAAACACTTAGTCCATGCTGTGAGTTTATTGCACTGTTTCCTATGATCCTTAATGAAAGATAGCAGCATTTTCACTTAGACAATTTGTCCAGGATTTCTTAAAAGCTACATAAGTCCCAGGTTCTGGGGGTCCACTTCCAAGGGTTTCAATTCTACTGATATTCAAAGGGTGAGTCTCTTATCTTCAGTTTGAGAACCTCAAATTCACTTTTTGGTCCAAAGACATCCTTTGAAAAAAATCTCAGTTTTGGATGTTTAAACGGCCACGGCCATAGACCTCATTCTTGCAAAGCCAATTGAAAGCCCAGTTCTGTGCAGCGTAGCACTGTTCTGCACAATATCAGCCAGTGTTGTTAAAGTCACCATTGGAAACTTTTTCCTTAAAGTGATTGCAATAGCTGCAAAACTTCAAAATTCTGTTAGACTGCAGCAATAACTAATCTTCTCAAAACCCCAAAGGAGAAAGCGTTAATATTTGTATTTTAAACACTGGGAAATGGGTTAGCATGGCATCTCTGTATAATTAACTATACCAATATTTTCCACTAAGGTGCTTACAAGGTAATTACATTCATTATTTCCAATTGGACCTTTGCCCAAGTCAGGGCTACAGCATCTGGCCCAAGGGGGAAAAGCTGCAAGAAAACACATTTCAGTTTTAACTGAGCGTGACCTTTCTCTGCTATTTGTGAAGCTGTGCGTAAGCCGACAGAGTGAGATCACCGTGCGGGAGTCCCCCCGTCAGGGTCAGATGGTGGGATCAGAGCCACAACTCCTTTTGCTACGCTTGCTCGTTAGCAAGCTCATCACTGCTTCGGTGGAGGGGGACACGAGCTGTGGCTCGTCGCGCCCTCCCGGACTCAGCCGTGCTGACATGGCCGGGCTGACGCCCCAGGGCCACCCAGGCTGTGGTGTGAGGACGTCGCACCGGCCAACTCCACCCCATCGCGGCGTCTGCCCCAGTTTAACACGGAGGGGCTGCCCACCGCTGGGGCCAGCCGGGGCCCCAGCCCGGCCAGCCCACGACCCACACGGTGCATTCAGACAGAGGGTTGGTTTCATGCCGACCTCCCCTTGCTTCTCTTCATCTGGTCCCCTAGCTGGTCTGGTCCCAGTCTGTCTTCTGTAACGTGTTGGCTGGAGCAGAGGTGACAGGGAGCAAGGTAGTCAGAGCATCAAAGGAAGGTCGACGACCAACTCGCCTCCTCACAGTCCCCGCGCACGCTGCTGGGCACGCAGAGACTTTCCTGGCTATGCCCGCACACATGTCCCCGGCTGAGGAAACGTTGCGCCTTCCCTCACTCTGTTCAGACCAAGCTCGACCTCTGCAAAAGGTGTTTGTTCTGGTGAGAGCCGGAGCTCCACCAGGGGAGTTTGTCCCGTGATGATCCGGTGCAACCTTAGCAGCAAGTCCTGGAAATGTCGAAGAGCCTCGCTGAAAGACCCCTTTGTCGCCGTCGTTCTCAGTTCAAGTGAGGAGACCACTGATGCACTCCCACCCTGGGAGCGGGTTGGACCCTCTGCCAGCGTGAGGGTGTCTCATCTGGGCAGCCCGAAAAGGAAGCCACCCAGGGAAGGTCAGTGTCACCTTCTCCCCTTCTGGAGATACAGCAACAGCGGCTGTGAGTAGTCCTCGCGTGGTCAAATGGGCACTCTGTTTGGAAAGCACTCGCAGTAGGGCCTGCCAAAAAAAGGATAAACAAAGATTTGGTGGGAGAAAGACGTCAGTCACAATTCTTGGTTGTTTTGGCAAAATGGTTTTTAACGCATTTATTATTCATTGAAATTAAACAGCATGTTTCCCCCCCCCCCCCTTTTTTAAACTCTCATGCAACTCCACATATTACAGTGGAGTTGCATGACTGTGAGTGGGAGCAGAATTTGAAGCAATGTCATCTTACATGACTTTCTGGTTTTGCAGCAATAACTTAATTCAGCTGCATTTGCCTTACAGTGTGTCAGACAGGTTGCAAGTCTGTTTTAGCAATTCAATAAAGAATGGCCACAAACTCACAGCAATAAGGAAAAAAAAAGTACTTTGAGGAAGTCCACAAGTATTTTGCTAGAATCAATGTCACTAACTAATTCACTCACAGATTTTATTCTTTGACTTCAGAAAGGAAAAAACACCCAGTTTAATCTTTCAGATTTTAGTGGACTGTAGCACTAGTGAATCCAGTTCTTTGGGGTTTGTTGGTTCTGTAACAATATCTATTCACAAATAGAAATCACATTAATAATCCATTGAGCTAACTTGAAAGATCTAAGACAAGCCATTTGCCCCTGCAGGTCCAAAGCACTGTTTGCAGCTCTGGCTAACCCAGTCTGTGTGTGAAGACACAGATGCTCCAGGCCAGCAACTCAAAGCCTTCTTCACAGATAGGCAGCCGGCAGAGGTGGTGGGGTAGAGGAAGCTGACAAGGATCTATCTCAAGGAAGCTTTCGAAGAAAGGTTTAGATCCATTGCTGGAGGAGTCTCTTTGAAACCTTGTGGAGCTCCTTGTGGACATCTTGAGATATGGAGTCCAAGGGAGGGAAGGATTTCAGCTCACTTCAGCAGTCTTGAAGTTACGTATCTCATGGAAGCTGACTGTCCAAGGTGCCTTTAGGGCCAGCAGGCAGAACCAGGCAGCTCCAGAGGACCTCTCTCCACTGCCCGAGAAGGGTCACGCTCACCCTCTGGAAGTGCTTGCGGGTGAAGCCCTGCGATACGGGCTTTGCCAACGCCAGTGCCTGCTCACCTCCCACCAGGCCAGCTCACACCACCGCAGGTCTATTCCCACCGGGAGCATTCACCCCCTCAGTTTTACCCGACTAAAAGGGAAGTGTCTGGGCCACGCACGCTGTTTCCATGCCCTGGCCGGCCAGCAGGAAGAGCAGGTATGGACCCGCGTGCCGCTGGGCGCATCCGGCGGCGGCTGCAGGGAAGCCGGCGTTTCTGTGCCGGGCTGGAGAGCTGAGCTGGATCGGTTGGGCCGGGGCAGGCAGGGAGGTGTGGGAGAAGTGCTGTCTGGGGAGCGAGTCCGAGCAACGTGGTGCACCTGGGTAAGCAACTCCAGAGAGGACAGATTAGGGTGAGATAGATTGTGAGGACAGTTGTAGCCTCAAGCCTAGGATCTGGACGCCATGTGTATATAACCTAGATGAACTATATGAGAGACACTGGAACAGGTTGCCCAGAGAAGTTGTGGCTGCCCCATCCCTGGCAGTGTTCAAGGACAGGCTGGATGGGGCTTTGAGCAACCTGGTCTGGTGGAAGGTGTCCCTGCCCATGGCAGGGGGGTTGGAACTGGGTGGTCTTCAAAGGTCCCTTCCAACCGAAACTACTCTATGGTTCTATGATTCTATGTCTTTAAGTGCTTGATTTAAGTAGCCTGATGTGACAAATGGAGATTTTTTTCAATGCCACTAGAGGAAGGGAATGAGTTGCACTTCCCCCTTCCCCCCTACCCCCTTTAATTTCTCCAAGTTCATGTTGAAAGCAAGGCGTTTTCTTCTGGTTTGCTCCCAGTGGCAGTGGCAAGCCACAGTCTGTGATAAGCAGCAGCCAGATAGATTAAGTTTCGTGGCCAGACACTCATGCCCTGCACAGAAGGACAGACCTCTCTCCAGTTCTCAGAGGGTCCATGAAGCAAAAGGCTTTGCAGTTACCAAAAAAATGTGCCTATATGTGTCAGCGCTGTATTATCCATCTGTAATTCAGCAGCAAGTACCATTTGGTATAATAATAACTGCAGACATATCTGCTTTTCTTACATGATTGAAATATCAAACTTGTGCTAAAAGGTGGGGTGTAAGAGTGGGGTTTAAAACCGGAGGCACTGATGTGATGCCTACACTGATCTGTAGCAGCAGAGCAAGAAGAATATTGGATTGGTGCCTACAGCACGTACCAAATGTGTGTGTACTTTTTTCCCCTCGCTTGCTAGTCTGTGTGGGTTTTGTGGGTGTGCTAAATCTTGCTTCCAAGTAAAGGGGACCAGTGGGTGGGATTTTGTGCTAAATGCTTAATTCCGTTGCTTTTAGGCCATTCATCCTCTTCTGCATTCAAAGCTTGATGTGGCAGGGCTGGAGACAGATAGGAATTTGGAAACAAAGTGGATTTCCTGGGGGGCTCATTTGCATGATAATGTCCCCTTCCCTCCCGGCTCCAGGACGGGGAGGGGGGACAGTTCGGGGAGCCACCGAGGGCTCCCGGGAGGTGGGCAAGGAGGCACTGGCAGGGCTCTGCCCTGGAAGAGCTTTGCCTCCTGCTCCTAAGCTTTTGTGCAGTGGGGTTTTTCAATACAATGAGGTTTGACCCCACAGTCCTTGCTCTGTGGGGCTTTTCCCTCCGGCCGCAGCAGAACGAGCCGGGGCTGCAGAATCGGGTCCTGCTTTGCCGGAGTCTCCGGGGTTTGACGGCAGCAGCCTGACCCTTCCTGGTGACACCCGATTTTCTCCTCCCATGAAAACAGACTGAGTTTTAGACCAGGGCTTTTCGTAAGGTACGTGCACAGCTAGATGTAGTCACGCTATCTGTGTAAAAATCAAAAAAGATGAAAATCCAGCCTGCTGCAGTCAAGATTCTTATAGGAGTAAACGGGTGCTTTGTGTTTTCAGCCTCATCAGCACGGAAGATGCTGAGGAACATCACTGCCTGGTGTGCAAGTGTGACTTAACGTCGGTGATAGAAAGACGAGTTTTATGTTGTTTTTTTTTAAATTAATTTTAATTAATTTTAATTAATTTTAATTTTTTTTTTAATTCTCAGGAGAAAATAATCTGTATGTTTCGGGCTTAAACAAACCACACCCTCATGAGCATCTGAAAGACACTCCAAATTTCAGGCTACTCTAAAAGTACTCATAATTAATTTTCATTTTCTCTGACAGTCAGGTGGGAGGGACACTAAAGCTGCCAGCATCTAGAAGACCAAAGAGACTGAATGGGAGAGAGCTTATGTCAAAACAGCCTTGTACCAATCTGCCTTCCCACAGTGAGCGGATGGGCAGGATGATGCCTGTTGCTCCCATGTTTGCTCTTTATCGAAGTGTTCCCCAAAAAAGGTGCCCTTCAGCTAGGGACAGAGATGAGCTCAGTCCCCCCTGATGGTAATAGGACACTGCATTGATGGCGACTGCTGCATTTCACTCAAAACGCTCCTAAGGATTAACAGCGATGAGCTGTTGGCATGACAAGGACACAGATATGCTAGTAAAATGGTAAAAAGAGAAGCAAATTGTAGTAATTACGTTGCAGCTAGGAATTTAGCAAAGGTGTGCCTAATGCCTGGGCTCCTTGCTAACAACCCTCCTCTGCTCCCACACACCAGTGGCCTCTCCTCTTGGGTGGGCTCACTGATTTAACACTGTCGTGTGAAATTCAGAGCAACTGTTCTCAGCCTGTATTTAGCTGGGAAGATTTCAGACTGGAAAGGGCTTTGGTGCCTGAAGGCTTCTCTGTCTTTTTCAGCTGTACCACTGGGTTTAATAAAAGGCCATTCTTCCTCTGCACATTCTTCATCTAAGAATGTTCTTAATGCTTCACCGTGCCAGGAAAGCAGCTAAGGATGACAGGATACTTCACTTGCAAGCTTAGACTGATGTGGCTATGGCAGTGGTACTATGTATTCTGAGACATCGGTTTCGGCCAGTTTTTACTCCCCTTAGCATAAGCATGTATTCGAAACATAAACTTCTGAAATTTTACATGGCAAAGGAGTAAGCTGACATATTTCTTCCATGTGATCGTGAGAAAGTGGTGTCTGCAGTCATTTAAAGGAGTCCAAGCCTGGCCCTTGAGCTTGGTGTAGGTATCTGGCAGGTTTAGGGACCCCCATTCCTCTGCACACCCCTGCAGAAATACCCACTGAAGGTTACTCACCTAGCTTGCCCCCTGACTGACGGCTGCCTACACCCTGCTGGAGGCTGTGCAAGTGCCACGGGGGCCTGGGGTAGCTGCCAGGTGGTGGTGGGTGCCTTTGGTGCCAGCCCCCCTCCCGCCCCGGGGGCACGCTGTCCTGCAGGGACTGGGGGGGCTGGTGCACAAGCACCTGGCAGGGAGGCAGGATTCCCCTGTAGCATATAGCAAACAAGGTGTAAATAATTCACTCTGCTGGTGATACTAAGCTTGTGAACTCTTTGATAAACTTTGGGATTATTATTGGTTTATCTCAGGAGGTCCGTTTATCAGCATAATCATCCCTTTATCAGCATAGTTGTACGACTGCTGTTGCAGTGGTAAAATTGCCCATGCGATTAGGAGCAATGCTGCCCTTCTGCAGGTCAGCCCCCTCCAAGTAGGAGTGTCCATGTGGCAAACTGGGCCAGCAGGATGGGGATGTAAGGGTGGAAACACCAGCACGCTCCTCCACAGGCAGCAGCCGGCTGGCCGGGAGCAACAATTAAACTGGAGACGCAGCTTAGGCAGCAGTGGCTGAAATTTCACTGCAAAAGTTTCTTGTTTCTCATTTTGCTCCTTTGATCCCTCGAAAAAGGACCAAGTTTCAGGGGAAAATCAGCCAGGAGAAGCCACAGAGGGCTAGAATTACCAGCATGCAAAGAAGCAGAATGAGACAAGATACATTTCAGGCTGCAGCCGGTCCTTACTCAACTAAAGCTTGAGCCTGGGACTGATGGAGGCCAACATCAGCTGCTGTTATTGTTAAAGATACAGATGGTTAAAATTAAAAGCAATTCTTTATTAGGCATTCCCAGATGGCTATTTCATAAAGTAGTCACACACCGGTCTCAGAACTCACAACATTTCCACTCTCAGACCATGTT
This sequence comes from Aviceda cuculoides, assembly GCA_035590195.1. Lineage (NCBI taxonomy): Eukaryota > Metazoa > Chordata > Aves > Accipitriformes > Accipitridae > Aviceda > Aviceda cuculoides. The sequence goes on from JAVJGG010000017.1 coordinate 19,922,206, forward strand.
AATTTTGTACATGAATGATTTTAATAAACCCAAGAAAGATATGCATTCTCACATGTTAAATTTGCAAGGCAATCCAGCGGCTGTGCCTTAAAAATTAACAACAAGAACAACAAAGCAACCCAGAAAGTGCTCGCAGGCCAAAATTTGCCAGATTGGCGGACGAAACCCCGTTAGTGGACTGGCTGCGACTCATCCCTTGGCACCACTGCTGGGTGGCACTGAGGATCTCCGCGTGCTCTGTGAAATGAAGCAGGGGCCGTATCCAGGCTTCAATCACCAGCTTCTCAAACCTAGTACCAACAAACTGAAGCAAATTCAAGTAAGGAAGGGATGCGAAAAGATTGCTTTCCTGTCCAGAAACATTTGTTGGATGATGTACTAATTTGAGTCTTTATGAAATTATAATAACATTGTCCTTACAGCCAATGTGTGCTGTTGTTGCTGTTGTTGGGCAGATAGAATCTAACCATATTTTAAGTCTTTGTCTGCCCAGGGTAAAGCCCTGGTGGATTTGAGACTGTAACATGTATTTCTGGGCGAGGGAACTGTTGCAGATGGGGTTATCAAGGTGTCTCAGCAACTCTGTAGATAACACAGATGGGTGATATTTTTCTGGACAAAAGGTAGGTCTGCAAAATGATATGCAAATAGCTATGTTAATGGTATTTCATCCATAATATCAGCAGGATTTAAATTTTCCAGAATCTGTGACTTCCATAACTGTTCTGCAGAATTTCCTGACATCTCTCATAAAGCTCTTCAGCCTTTTTTATATTTTAAACAACTCTGATTAGACAAGTCCTGTTATGCTTGAAAATGATGCTATAAAAATAATTAATAGCCCTGAAGTACAAAAAAACCCCAACAAAAACCAACCCACAAAACCCAGCAGTTCTCAAGAAACCATTAGATGTTTTCAGCAAAAATCTCCCAGTGCAAAAGGCGTCACGCCAGCACTCAGCCGCACTGTCTGGGCTACTGCGGTGCTCTGGGACCAATTCCCAGCAAGCTGAGTCCCTTGGCTAAGGGTTGTAGATCCTAGAAAGTAGCTGTCCTGCTTTTTCTAATGATGCTTCATTTGCTGAGGGGTTTATTAACCCATTGCCTTCTCTCTGACCCAAAGCTCTTTCACCAAGACGGTGGGTCGTGTCTCCAGGGAGCAGAGCACGGAGTGGCAAAGCACAGCCCTTGGTGAAAGCCAGGGTTGTTGTTTTTCTTTTTCTTTGCTGGATGCATTATTTGCCACCAAGCAGGGGTTTGATCAACCGAAGGCTGCCTGTGGATTCAGAAGAAATTAATGCCAGCGTTTCACCTGAACTAATGTCAACGTTAGCCCACCCTTGGGCCAGGTGATGTCCTGAGGTCCTTCCAATCTAAATTACACCGGTTTTGTACACTGAGGGTTAGCTGTCACTCACAAAGTTGGGAGGGGGTCAAGCTCATCTTTCACCTATTATTCCCTGGGTAGACCTACGTTCAGACATCTCTCCTCTTTGAGGGACAGCTTCAACCTCACGGTGACTGTCCCACCCACCACACTACAGCTTATGTGGGTAGTCACCAAGCCCGCGTGATCAAAAGTGACCTCCTTGCATCCTGCTAAACTCTGAGAGCACTGTTTAAATTGAGGGATGATGAGTGAGCTTCCCTGGTGAAACAAGGACCAGAGTATCCAGTCCACACCCACATGGGACAGGAGATGAGTGAACGGAGGCGTTAGTGCAGAGGAGAGCTTGCTCTGTCCACTGACCAGGGCTTTTCCAGACCCACGGCCATGACCTGCGCCGGGAGGACCTTTCCCTAGTGACCACTGGGATCTGAGGCTGGGATCGCTCCACGGCGTGTGCTCTTACACCTATTTCTGTACAGCCCTACCAGGGACCTCCCGTGCTTGCACGTCACAACAGGCAGCCTTTGCAGGAGAGGTGAAGCGGGAAGGTCCGTGCCTGCAGCTGGAGCCTCTTCCACAGCCCGTGCCGCTGACAGATCCGTGCCAGCCGTCAGGGACCCACCGAGCTGCTCGGGCCCCTCGCAGCCGGGAGCAGCACGCTGATTGCTGGCGTAAGCAGAGCCCAGGTGACTCCCCATCGCTTTTGCCTCCCGGACGGCAGCTGAACACCCAGCGAAATCTCACTCGACGGCTGCTTTGCCACGTAACACTGTTTTCCTCGCATTTTCCCCGCGCAACGTGCGGTCTTGACAGCATCCCGGCTGTCACGAGTATCTGGACAGGGATCCACGTGCTCGAGCTGGGGCTCCTGCTCTTGCGTCTCCCCCTCGGCAGGACAGGACCACACGGGATATCAGCCATTCAGCAGACACGGAGGTCAGGACTCCCCCCCAGCCCACCCACCATGCCAGTGGGCACACGCCAGCCCAGCAGCCCCTTCCCATCCAGCCAGAGCTGACCTGGGTGTCCCAGGCACTGCCCTTTTACATGGGCACCTGAAAGCCCTGGTCCTGGCTGCAGACCCCGGCTGGTATCTGTGTGCTCGCTCCACCCCGGGGCATGCTAATCCCCTGTGATTTTCCCATATTGTCAAAATCCCTCTGGAAGTCAGTCAGATTTTAATTTTTTTCCTCCCCTGACCTCTACTTCTGGCATCAGAAAGCTGCTCTGAGCATCACCTCCTTGCACTTGAAATCTGATCTCCAGCCTATTTGTTGCTAATAGATGCCTATTTATTAATATGCCAAGATTAATGAACCATTTCCCTGGTATAGGAAAACCATATTGCTAAATTACTGAAAACAAGAATTTCCTGTCTGTACAAACTGAGAGGAGATGTTGGATCAAAACAGTTCTTAAATGGGAAGCATTTAAGACTCTGCGCTGAGAAGGCAGTGTTTGTCGCTGGGATTCACGTCTCGCTTGTGCACTTCCCAGTCATTCCTGTCTGACCCTGACTGTTGTCCCTCATCCCACTCTTCATAAAAGAGTCTGACTTTTTTAGAAAGAAGGTAAAAGTCCTTCGTCCTGGCAAGCACCTGAGCGTTGATCCTTTCCTAAATCTTCTTGGAAGAACTGGAGCCTGGTGGGGACACTCCCACCTTTACAGATGGAAAATTTTCAGCTGGACTTTTCCTATGGAGATGTTTCAGTCCCTGTTTTTCTCTTGAGCATCTCTAGGGGAGATTCATCATCCCTGTGATGCAGCAGCACGTGTGCAACATTTCCCAGTGTAAATACGAGCAGGCAAAGACTATTAATTTTGAGTATTACACTCAGCCTTTCTTTTGGCTTCACGTGGAACGCTCTTACCTGCGTTTGACGAAGCCGTTGTCACGGGGAACAGCACAGACACAAATATAGCGCAGTCCCCTGCCGCCGGCGAAGGCAACCAGGCTCAGATGTGGTTTTGGGGGACAACTGAGGTAGCTGGAGCACGGGGAGACGCAGGCTGTCCCCCGCCAGACGCAGGGGCACGTGCAGGTGAGGGTGCAGCACCGGTGGGTGCAGCTCCAGGGCTCCTCTACGTGGCATCGCGTCGATGGGAGGGTGCGCCACGCTCCCGAGCCCCCTTTGCCCCTGCCCCTCGGCGAACGCCTCTCGCCAGCAGTGAGGCCAAACCAGAAGTGGGGAAGGTGGGAGGGAGCCGAGTCACTGCCGACTCTCACGCTCAGCCCGTTTCTGTGGCCAAAACAACTGATTTTATTTTCCCTAGCTGTCAGTCATGGAAAACAGCTTTGTTTTTCTGTTTTAAATGAGGAAGGAAAAACAACGGTGAAAGACTGCAACTGCCTATTAGTGATTAGGACTGATGGAGCTAGTCTGAGCCTGCAGAACATTTATTCCTCCTACACCTTCTGTAACTCGGCTTTGTACTGCGAGATCAACAAATTACTCTCACAAAACTGCGCCGTCAAGGCCGAGGTGTGTGTCCTCTCTCCACTCAGGCTGTAGTCACTAGCTTAACAAAGGGATGCTTCCTAGGCGAGCTCATGGATTAAGTGTCTGTAAGGCACTGCTTGCTTTTCAAGCTCGCTCAACAGTTCAATCAGCTCTAGAAGCAGTTTGTATGAGCTTTTTTTTTTTAAACTATATTTTTTTTTCAGCAGAGGAAAATATTTAGCCCCTCCAAAGCCAGCGGTATTCATCCCAGGCTGGAGAGGATTATCAGCCAGGCACTGCCGTGAGCAGCAAGCAGCCGGTGCAGAGGGGATGTGGGGACTCCCCTTTTTTCACAGGTAACACAAGGCATGCTTGCCAAACTCCCAAACAGCCTGATAACTGGGTAAGAAACGTCACCTTTAGCTGCATCTCTGCACAGTTCTTACCTGGCTGCAGACATTAACTGCACCGTGCTTGCCTGTCACCCAAGTCATTTTTGGACAGCTGAGGAAACTCTCAGCTCTCCCTGTTCGTGTTTTCTCCCTTGTAGATAAGAAGTAAATGAGGCTGAGGAGGTCCCGGGGACACCTGACTCTCCTTCCTCTCCTCATATTTATTTATAGCTGACTCACAAAGGAATTTTTTCCTCCTCTCAGTATTTCTTCTTCTCCTTTTGATGATCAAGTGCCTGCTGTTTACGGGACCCAGGAAATGCGAGGCAAAGGAGATACCACCGTGTTCACCAAATGAACAGCCTGAAAGGTGCTGGACTTGTGTCTGTCCATCTTATGCTTACACGTATTGTTGTCCTGACTGCTTTTCTTCCTTTTGGGCTCTTTAAATCACGCTCTCGGTGTTTCTTACCACACACAACGCATACAGAGCCACCCTCTCCATAGTAACCCCAGCTGGCAGCTAAATACTTAAGAGTCTGACAGAATCTTTTTTAGTCATAGAGCTTGTATTTCTTGGGATTACCCAAACTTGGGGTTTCTACACAGTCCATTTAACCCAGCAGCTGGTTTCAGGGTCTACGGGACTGTCACCGAGTGGCAGGCTCTGCCACGGCAGCTCACACTGGGATGTCAGTGGGAGGGTTTGACACTTCAGAAGGGGCTTTCTGGTGACAACCTTTTTCTCAGGAGAAATAAGCTGGGCGTGAGATTCCCCCTGAGTCTTTTCACACCTTGAGGCAGCAGGGCTAATGTTCCTTATAAACGTTTCTCATTAGTGGCTTGCTTGTTCCTAATACCCTCAGCCACCCTGAACATCTGCTCTGCTCTGCATCCTCCTCGGCAGGCCTGGCTCACGCGCACTTCTGGGATTAGTTTCATGTGAAAACTGTTTGGGACAAGGAGGTGATTCAGAAATCCCCTGAAAAAGCACTCTCAGTGCAGCTCAGAGTGCAGAGGTACTATAGACCAGTTAGCTCATCTCCCTCCCATGTGGGACTAGCTACAACACATTTATGCCTGTATCACTGCTTCTACAGTACAGGGTTTATATTTCTTCTGGAGTGCCAATTTTGTGTGCAGAGAAGGCGGAGGGCCTGACTCTGAAACGCTTGTGGCGCTGACTTAATTATGCGTGGTGTGGAAAGCAATTCCTCCTCTGCTTTCAGCCCCTTCTGCACCCCTTGGTTTTGCATCCCAAGACTTCAACGGGAGCAGTGGCAGGTGCTGCCCAGCTCCTGGCTCTTGATGGGGATCAGAGGTTGCCACCGAGGGCTGCCTTCAGGCACAGGCACCCGTGGCAGCAGCTGCTGGGGCAGAGAAGAGCCACCACCGCACGCTGCCTCCCTTCCCTGGGCTCCAGCCCAACAAAGCCAAGTGAGTTTAGCTGGGGAGCGGAGGATGGTCAGAGCAGCACCAGCACCAGCCCAGGCTCATCCTCACTTCCCTGCTCCCTGATGCTGTAGGGTTTCTCCGCACGTCTCTATTTCCCTGTTCCCACCTTTTCCTGGCAGGGACAGACCAAGCCTTGTTTATTTCTTTTTCTACAGGCAAAATTCAGCTGTGCCAACATCCGCCAAGATGCTCCATTGCAAACTGCTGGCCTGAAGTTGTGCTGAAGCAACAACTGAACTTGCTTGGTAGGCATTGTAAGGCAGCTAAAACCCTGCAGTCTGCCATTGCTTAATTTTTTAAATAAGCTCCTGTCCTGGTTTTGGCTGGGATAGACATAATTTTCTTTCTAGTAGCTGGTATAGTGTTATGTTTTGGATTTAGTATAAGAATAATGGTGATAACACACCAATGTTTTCAGCTGGTGCTAAGTAGTGTTTCTACTAACCCAAGGATTTTTCAGCTTCTCATGCCCAGCCAGCAAGAAGGCTGGAGGGGCACAAGAAGTTGGGAGGGGACACAGCC
>JAVJGG010000017.1:19928506-19944522 GCA_035590195.1 Aviceda cuculoides
CCCAGCCAGCAAGAAGGCTGGAGGGGCACAAGAAGTTGGGAGGGGACACAGCCAGGACAGCTGACCCGAACTGGCCAGAGGGGTATTCCATACCATGGGATGTCATGTCCAGTATATAAACTGGGAGGAATTGGTCTGGGGGGGATCACTGCTCAGGAACTAACTGGGCATTGGTCGGTGAGTGGTGAGCAATTGCATTGTACATAATTTGTTTTGTATATTCCCATTCTTTTATCATTATTATTGTCATTTTATTATTGTTCTTATTATCATTATTATTTTCTTTCTTTCTGTCCTATTGAACTGTCTTTATCTCAGCCCACGAGGTTTACATTTTTTTTCCTGACTCCCTCCGCCATCCCATGGAATTGGGGGGAAGCGAGTGAGCGGCTGCGTGGTGCTTAGTTGCTGGCTGGGGTTAAACCACGACAGCTCCTTTCAGGCAGGAAAAGCATGGCCTACTAGTGTGTTGCTGCCTGGTGTCAGGACTCTGCCCTGCTCCTGGGCTTGCTGCTCATTCCCTTGGGCAAAGCACTTCATCCCTTCAGGCCCTCTCTCCCCTTGCACAATTCCTGCTGTTTCCATCAGTTCAACTGATACGTAAGAAAACTAGTGTCTTGTTTTTTGGAGTGCCCAATGTAAAACACAGTTGAAACCACTCATGAGTTAATGCACTTTTCACAATCAAGCTGTCCTCCTGAATGAGCTGATATATTAAAGTCAGAAAAGATTATCTAACTTGGTCTTGCTGGTGTCTGGACCACCATTGCTACAGCAACACTACTACTCCTGCATGCGTCTCTGTTTCTTCTCTGCAGCCGTAGCAGCACAGTGACATTATTAAAGGCATTGCAAAGCCCAGTCAGGCTTGTCACTGGTGGACAAGGAGCTGCACTCTTCTGCGAGAAATGTCAAGACTCAGGAAACTTGCACGGAGGTATTTATAGCACGGTTCCTTCCTGGGAGGGAGGGAGACTTATTTCTGAATACCAGAGAGCAGAAATAGGCCAGCTCTGAAGGTGAAAAGGTATGAAGTGCTATTTGGGGAATACTGCATGACTGGAGCCGCATAAGAAGGAAACTAGCAGTGGGTAGAGCCAGCGCAGCCTCTTCTGCCTCGGCTTGCAGTATCTTTGGGACTTCAGGGCCAGATTCTGTCCCCTTTGTTCTGTGCTGAAACCTGACCCAAGTATAAGGAAGGCAGAATCTCACCATTCGTTTTGGATTTCACCTCATTTTTGTGCATTTAACTAGATCTGTGCTAGGCCCTGAATGTTCCTCGGAAGGGAATCTGAGAGGTTTTAGGTGCTGATGCGAAGTGACAGATCTGCAACTTGTGATCAGAATGAATATCCGGGATTGTGGTGGAGTTGAGCCCTGCACTTGTGACAGTGGATGAAATTATGTATTGAATACTTACTGCCTTTCCATTAGCTGTGCTATTATTGACTTGGACCAAAGTAGCCCTTTAAGCAAGGGCTGCTGGCCATTTTCACAATTCTGGCTTTTAATCATCACCAGCTTGTAAATTCCTACTTCAGAGGCTGAACCTGCTGGAAAGATTTCCAAGGAGCTGACAGAAGTGTTTTATAGAAGCGGCTCCTCTTTTCTCCTGGGGAATTACAACCCTATAAGTCTTCATTTTACTTGACATTCCAATTTGCAGCTTCGACGCCACAAGAAATGCCTTGGTTTTCAGTTTAGTGATGAAACTTGTGATATGGCAAGCGTAACAGAAAAATGAAGATCTGTAAAGGCCTAGTTAAGCTTTCCTTCGCTAATGTACATAGCAGCCAGACAGGAAGAAAAACCTCTCTTCAGCTGAGATATTTAGATATATACTTAACGTCAAACATGAAAGCCGTGGAAATGCGGCTGTGGTTGTCTGGCTGCGGACGTCGCGGTGAGCCTCGAACAGTGCGGTCGCAGAGCCCCACGGCAGCCCAGGCCACCCACGACGGCAGCCCAGCGCAGGAGAGGACGGTGCTGGCTCGTGCCCTCGACCAGGCGTCCCTGGTCTGCAGGGGCTGGTGCAGCAGCGGCGTCTCTGCTCCGTGACCGCCCGGCGCAGCTCAGCCTCTGCAGCACTCGCCTAATTCTCTGTCAATCCGCCCTGTCCTTGCGGCCCGATACCCATATAGGCCGTGTCACCTTTGCCTACTGAAACGACTCCCTTGCAGTCTCAGCAGGGACTCGCAGGCTTGCCGTTTCTCTGACTTGTTGCCGTGCCCCCGTTAAATGCGCTCTGTGGTGGGGCAATGCTGCTCCGACGTCCAGTTGCTCGGTGGACATCCAGGAACAATATATTACAACTACAGATGCTCTGTGAGGTTGGACTGATCATACCAGAGGGGAAAAGAAAAGTGTAGAAAGCCTTATCTGTCCTCACAAAGGGTGTGCTTTGCTGCCCTGTTTTATACTCTCTGCCTGTGGGGATGAGTGCCCCGTTAACCAGCTGGAAGAGCTGGGGTTTACCAGAGTGCAGCTGGAGAGACCAAAGCCTTGCACTCATATTAGAGCACTTCTTGCTCTTCTGTCTCGAGTACCTTCCTCAGGCCCCAGTGGCTGTGCTGAAAAAGTTGCAGTCATACAACTGTGGTTGCAAATGAATTAATGGCTGTCTTCCTGGCCTGAGGGATTAATTTTATTTTAATATCCCCTCCTCTTCAGTCCTCTGAAATTTTTACAGGGAATGACATCTAAACTAAAAAGGAGGTAAGTTTAATTGTGAGGAAAAATGAGCTCCTACAGGCAAGATTTTCATAAGAAGCCCAAGAGTTGGCCACCTGGGGGCTTTCCTCTCCATTGCTTGGCATAGGGATGGTTTGTTACCTTGAGGAAGAAGGGGCAGGATTTGATTTGATCCACAAACCCCTCATCTCTCCTGCAATAGCCCTGAGCTGCTGTAAGCCAGCTGGAAGGCAGGGACATCCTACGGTGCTTCTGTATTATTCTCTTCTCAGCCACTAGCAAATCAAAGCCCCATAAAAAGGCTGACTTTCTAGTCAAAGAGGGGATGCCCAGGAGGCAGTTGTGCTATGAATGGAGATTTCTCTTTCACCTTTTGCTCATGTAACAGGGAGGATGCATGGAAACATCCCCTTTCCTCCGTCTCTTGAATCTTCTATTTCAAATCTGCAGAAGGCTTTTTAGGGATTCCCTGCCTTTAGCAGTGGGCCTTTAGGATTGTGTATAGGGGTAGAACAATTTTCTCTTGGTGATGGCTTTGCTCTTTGTTTCAAGGCTGTCCAACATGGGAACAGCACCAGCGCAGTTTGCCTTTGCAAAAATGATCCCTCTTAGCAGAGGTGCTTCTCCCAGCAGGCAAAGGGAGCTGTAATGCTACTCCGATTGGTAAGTTCTGTGTTGGATAAGGGAAAGTGTTGTAATGCTGTAGCTCTCCCTAAACCTGCCATCCTCACTCACATCTACCAAACCTTTAAGTGGCAGAGGTGTCTGCTACCCAGCTGTGACCTCCATTTCTCCAGACCATCCTTATTTTCTGCTATGCAGAAGACACAGCAGGAGAAGCCTTAGCAATTAAATGCCAAATGAGCCAACAGTGGGCAGTCATAAAGACACGTGCGCTGGGGACTTTGTCCCCACCTTGCATTTTCCATGCTCTTTACCTTCAGTCTGCTGTTTCCCCCAAAGCATGGCTCGAAGCAACGAATGATTAAACCTGGGATAACACTTTGGTTTTCTTTTCTCTCCACTTCCACAGGAGGAAGCTCTGTTATGAGGTGGGGCCCCAGAGCTGAAGCTGGTAGCCAAGAATTAGCTCTTTGCCTGTGCCAGTCATTGCTTTCTTTGCTTCCCTTTTCAAAGGCTGGCGGTGCCTTTGCTGGTGCACCAAGGAGGCTGGGTGAGGAGGCAGGGTGCTTTTAAAACTCTTCAGACTCTTTGACACAGCTGATGATTTACCCGCGTGTGCTCAGGTGCTAAATGACCTTCCTCTAGCATTTGAAGTTTGGTGAATGAATAACCATCTCTTACCTGGGCAGGGCGGCAGACTTTGTGCCGTGCTGAGAGCAATGATGAAACCCGCTCAGGCTTCTCCAGCTTTAAGGTCACGTGAAAGCAACCTTTCCTCCTCTGACTGCAACTCTAAAGCATGTCCTTGCTTCATGCCTGCTCCTGAAAACCCACAGAGCTGATTTTCCGTGCTTTTATTGCCTGCTGAGACGTCAGTCCCACTGCACTCTCAGTCTGGCATTTCTAGGCAGGAGGTGGAACCATCCAGGTCTCCGGGCTACAACCCTCCATGGGCCTTCAAGAAGGAGCGCTCATTTGAGATAATGGGACAGAGCTGAGCCTCTTAGCCCTAAAAATGAAAGGAAGGTGCCCTCTGACAAGACAGTGCTGTCAGCCGTGGCAAAGCTCACATCTTCCCTAGAAGGGGAGAAATTATGGCTTCGTTTTCAAGGCACCATCTAGGTTTGTGCTTTCAGGGCTGAATCTCCATCTTTAGGTGGCCACCCAGTCACTAAGTTCGATGCTAGCTGTATGTACACCTGTAAGGGATGAATTTGCCTGCTGCTGTGGGGGACTCAGCAGGCAGATAGGTCCATCCTTCTGGGAAAAGGCAGCATTGTCACATGGACACAATTACATGGGATTGTTCCCATTTTTAGGTTCCTGCAGGCTTTACAGGACTGCTGGCTGTCCTAGCCCACTGACCCTCTGCTCTCTGGATCTGCTGAAACAATCTCCTCCCAGCCAAAGCAGTTTTCTGCTATTGCATGCAGTCAATATGCCACTCAAGTGGACCAACAGATGCCTTACACAGCTCTGTGAGCTGCTGAATTTACGCTGATTTATTTGTGCTTATGTGAGACCTGTCTGTAAGCACAGGTAATGCATGATGAGAGCTTTGCCAAGTGCTTGTCCCAAGAATGGAGACTGCTTGGTGCTGTGATGAGGGAGGGCACCTACCTTCCCATCACAAGTTAGAGCCAGCCACAGGTCGTTGTGTGCTGCCTGGTTTGGAGATTGGGCTGTTGCTACCGAATTAGTGCCACCAGCACCTCAGCTGAGCTCTCAGGAGACTCTGAATGGATGTGCCAAAGAAGGACTGGCCCTAAAGAGTCGCATGTGCTCTCATTCCTGAGGTCAGTTGCCTTTCACTCGTCACAGACTCAGAAAACTGCGTGATCTCTCTGCAAACAGAAATTGCCAGTCTCATACATTGGCAAAACACATCCCTCAGTGACTTCGCACTCATGCAGAAAAGTTTGAGTTCAAACAAAATTGACTTTCCTGCTTCTGTGGGTCAGACAGCTGCAAGTATATTAGATTAGTCCCCATGTTGCCATGGGAATGCTGTAAAAGAGAGCTTCGCTGTGGAAGATGGGCAGTGTTTGCTCCTGACATGGCCAAAGTCAGTCGCTTGCCCTTAGGAGCCCAGGGGAGCCCTGTGCCACAGGACAGCCTCTCAGGCAGAATTTAGGGTTATGAAGTCTCTGCCTGCCTTAATTAACAAGTTGCATGATGTTTCATTGGGCAAAGAATACCTGAATTATGAGTTTGCGCAGAAAAAAAGCAAGTAGGTGGGTTAAAAAAATGAAACTTCTATAATTAACTTTGATATCTATGTCATGTTACAGCTTGACATGGCAATTTGAACACATGTGCCTAATTTCACTGTGCTTTTTTCAGTCTCTCCTACTTGGTTATGTATAACACTAAGTAATGGGCAGGTCCGTGTTGCACAGGAGATGCTTGGGGAAGTGCTTGTGAGAAAGTGCCTGTGTGTCAGAGGGCTCAGTGACAGACATTGTATGTGCCACAGACTGCTTGGAGTATGTTCAGTGCCAGGCTGAGGTTGCAAAAGGAGTCCTGGAGTTCAGTCGTACCCACAGCACCTACCTGTTCAGTCCTCATCAGGGATCATCTTTGACTTTTTTCCTTCTGATCCACACAATTGTGCCTTTCTCCTGATGCTGGGTGTACTTGGACAGGAAATCCAGTCTGGGAAAAAAAAACCCCAACCACAGGAAATTTCTTTGCTTTGCCCTTCCAACTGCTGCTATTTTTTAATGCATATCTATATCCCAACATCATAGCTTCACCTTAAATGCTTTTGAAGTTTATAAGTGGTCAGATAACATTTGCATTTCAGTTTTGTTTGCTTTCCTGGCTAAGACTGCAAGCGCGGCTGCCACGTTCACACAAGAGAGGTTTCACTCATGGCATGTCTAGCCAGGAACACAAGCAGTAGTGCCAGGGGACTCAACAGGAAAGCCTAGTTGTGTGAGGCTGCCAGCCTTCATTTGCAAAGAGGGGGTTTAGAGGGTTCAGAGTGATGTCCAGATCTCTTCTGCTTTTCCGAACCATAATTCTAAATATTCTGACAATTATCCATCACTAGACAAATAATCTTGAAGGCACAGTAAGCCAATTAAGTTACCCTTATGTTGCTTCTCTGTGAATAATCCTCATTTTCATGTGTGTTTAGGACATTTAAATTCTCACCTCTCTTTGAAGCACCCTGAAGCTCATACGGATACAACAACAACTTGTGTGTCAAGGATGAGAGTCGTGATTATCTGCCATTGAAGTTGTCCAAAAGTCTCCTGCTTTGAACATGAGCTCTCCTTCAAACAGCAGATTGTGTTTAGACTTTAAACTCTCTCCAATCTTTAAAAAGCCTCTAAGATCAGCTTACTTCTGTTTGTGGAGCTATCTATCAGCTGCCAGCTCTCTGCCTCCTCTGTTCCCAGCAAGTTCCCAGCTGGCAGCTGCCACCCAGAGACCTCCCCACTATCCTCTCACCATGCCAGGGGCTTAGAGGTGGTCAACAGCACCATCGCCACCTTCCCAGGTCCTCGTGTCTTGGGACTTCTCTGTGACTGAGATGCTGCCAGGAAAGCAATGTGGACCGTGGCAGTGAGGAGACCTCTAGGACAGAGACAGAGGATGAAACCACCTGAGCAAGCTCAGGTAAGGAAGAGGGAAAGAGCTCTGTGAAAGCCAAAGCCGAAGGCACCATCAGCTCCCGCAGCCATCAGCTGCTGCTTTGCCTGCTGCCCGTCCCCGCAGGCTTATGCCTTTCTGTTTGCAGTCGCACCTTAGCTGGGAGAGGGCGTGGAAGAGTGGATGTGGTCTGTGTTTGTGGGTGCACGCTGGGGAAATAGGGGAAAATGCTCGAGACCTTCTGGAAAGCCTGTTTGCTTTGGAGTCCCCAGTCAGAGGTAGGGAAAGGTCTCTCTGCTGGCTGCAGCGCTCTAGGGGCTGCACCTGCGTATGCCCTGACACTGCACAAACTGTTTTAAGAAAGTGCCGGAGCCCGAACGAGCTTCTCATTTTTGTCTTCACAACCCTGTGAAGTGACTCACCCTCCCTGGGAGTTGTTCCCGAGGGCAGGAGTGGGAGTGAGGTGTCAGAAACTGAACTAAAACAAAAGTTAGGTTCAGGCCCAAGAAAATTTTCTGCTGCTTCTGTGGGTGGGTAATGACACAGCCTCCACAGACACAAGGCAGAGCAGCACAAAACCCAGGCAGCAGGGTGAATACAGGAGAGAACTATTTAAAACTCAAAGGCTGTGCTTTGGATTTTTATGTGAAAGACCTAATTATGGGGACTTAAAATCCTGTCAGGGCAGCTACTTCAGATGATTGAGTGCCAGGTTGCTCACAGCATGGAGGAATATTCCCAGGTTGTTTCAGGCAAAGTGTTTAAGGACCTGTTTCTTTATCCCTTTTCACACAGCCAGACCTTTCTTATGCCAACAGCTCATGGAGATCAAGGCTACTGCACTAGAAATAACTGCTTTGCAGAAGCTGATCACTCAACTTGTTTGAAAGGTTTTGGCCTGAGTCTTTTGCTGTTGCATGGGACAAGGCAATGCAGGACAGAGACAACTCTCACACAGGTGTGCAGCATAGCTGGATGCAACTCCAGCAAGAAACTGGAAGTTATATCTACTGCCTTTTAGGGTGGATTTGATTCAAGCCTTTTAACTCCCTTCAGCAATAGTAGGAGTGTGTTGCAGGTATTAGTAAGCTCTTACCGTGTCAGATTTCAAGCTCTTGGGGGTTATTAGGACAGAAATTCAATAAATACTGCTCTGTGTCATGCTTTGGCTATGCCAGGACAGTAGGATACTGTTGAAAGTAGTTATTTGCTGTAGAAACCCACCAATGTTACTAAGAACAGCTCTTCAAAGCAGGCCTTGTTTCAAATAGTTACTTGCATTATAAAACTGAGAATCGCCTACATGGTGCAGCAATCTCCTTGATTTAAAGAACTTCCCCTTCTTTTTTTCACTTGTCTGTCCCACAACAAAATACTCTCCCTCCTCAGAAGCACAGGCAAGAAAACTTCCTGTGAGTCACCAAGACAGCTCCCGTATGGTGCGTGCTCCCTTTCCCATACTGCCAGATATTGGATCCAGGTAAGGCCACACGTGAGCTTTGCTTTTAGCAGAGCAGAGGATCACAAACACATCCAGCGCAGATCACTGCAGCTTTTCACTCCTGGTCCCTCTCGGCTGTCCGGCACTAACTCTGTCTGCTCAGGATGCTGTGCTCAGTGTAGGGTCAGATATGAATCCAGACAGGCATAGCCCCAGCAGTGCAACTCCCTGTGAATGGGATTAGGCATAACTAATACTGACATGGCTCAGTAGACAACTACTAGACAAACTGGTCTGTTTGAAATGTCCCTTTTATGTCAAGGGGTCTGCGCCTGTACAGGTATGCAATAACCTCCCCACATTTCTCTTGCTGCAAAGGTAATTTTGTTTTGTCTTTCTCCCACTTTACCCAGGGAATAACTCAGTATTGCCCTTTTTACATAACGGAAAGCTCCAATTTTTAACCCTTTAAGCTTCTCTTTTATTAGACGAAACAAACGCTGGTTCTTGAGCCTTTGCCTGTAGGTCATAGTTTTGAATCCTTTCATCATTCTGGTGGCCATGCTTTAGCCTCCTCAGTTTATCTATATTCCTTCTAATTGAGCCACATTGGCCTAGTTGAGGCTTTTCTAATGCAGGCCAGAACAGAATCATTATCTTCTGTCTCACAGAGAGCCTCATATTGTTGACACATCTTTATTTTCTGATCCATTATAACTCCAGGCCCTCTTTTGCTGCACTGCTGCCAACCTGCATGTTCCTCATTTGCATCTGTGCCTCTGGTTCACCCTTCTCAAGTTTAGTATTTTGCATGTATATGTGCTGAATTAAATCTTGTAGAGTTTGGTTCATTTCTGATTTTTTTTCCAAGCTTTTTGATCTCTGAACTTACCTACTGGGGTGTTCTTGTAGCCAGCAAATATTTAAAGTATACCTTCTTGTTCACCATCCAAACTGTTCATATGTGGCGTAATACTGGTTCTAAAGCAGAGTGCCACCATATACATTTTAAATGTCTTCTAAATTTGGTATACCACACATAAAAGACCTTTGAGGACAGTTACATGACATACCCTGTTCTATAAATGAAAATCAAACACTTTTGTAGAAGTATACTTTGTCTATGGTACAGATGAGGGCTCCCAGATTTTTCTGTTCAGCTGTCAGCATTAGTGGCAATCACAGAAATGATAGCACTAGCTGATTGGATGGTGTTCACTGTGCAAAGATTTCCTTGTGTGAGTCTGAAATACCTCTCACAGTGTATATGACACCCTCTGGAAAAGCCTGGCTGCCATTTTTCTGTCCTCAGCCAAGCCAATTTTCAAATGCCAAAACTTAGTAGGTACATGGAAGGACCAGGGAAAAGGATGAGACTTCCCCACAAAAGAAGGAATTTTTTTTTTTTAAATGGCATGAGGTCACAAGCCAATGTGTTACCTTGCAAATGCTCAGAAAGTGCATTTGTTGCCTTTGCATGTAAGCTTTCGGAAACCCTTTGTGAATCAGACTAGTGGACAATGGAAAAAAATTACTGTATGTTAGCTCTGCTGTTGTGTTAATGGGTGGAGGTTGGGCAGCTGAGAAGAAAACTGCCTCTAACGTCTGTGCATTGGATCAGGTGAAACTTATTGGTGATAAAAGCAAACTGAGCCTGAACTGAGAGCAACCAAACATGCTCAGTGTGGAGAACTTACTTCATGGGGAAGCCCCAGCACTGTGTTCAGCACAAGGCGTAGCTCTCCAAGGGCAGGCTGCTGGCGTAGATCAGGAGAGTGGCACCTTGCGTGGCAGTAGAAACTGCTCCAGCGCAAAGTGCAGCTTCTGCTGCCTACAGTAGGCCCTGATGCTGGCACTGTTTCAGTGGTGTTTAGAATTGAGGGAAATCCCCATGTAAAGAAAAGGTATTTCTGAATTTCTACTAAAGAATGGGATATCTGTCCATGGCCAGAGGTACAAAGCACATGCCACCATGTCTCATCCTATACAGATCTAAAAAATGTGAATGCTGTGAGGAAATGCAGGTCAGCTTGTCCCTGGTCAGTCATCTGCCACAGTTCAAAAAAAATCCAGAAAAGTAGACCACGACATTTATTTCAAATGCAAAGTGCTGTGTTTTGAACAATGTGCTAAAATATCTCAACACAGAATGAGCCACACAAAATGTTCTATCATATTAGAAAGTCCCAGCAAATGAGGCAGTGAAAATGTCTGGAAAGGAACAGGGAGAAAACTTGGTGGACTATTTTTTCCAAAAGCTATTAACAACTCTTACTGCCCTAACTAGTTCATGCGTCAAATGTTCAGCTGTATCCCCCTCCAAAGCTGCTGCCTTGGGAAAGAGGGTGGGCTCCATGGGAAGTGCAAGGAAAATTTTACCTTTACCTTCTGACTGCTGTCGCTTGGCAAATTAACCATTAGTGGTTTTGTTTCAAAGTCATTTGCAGCTTCAAAGATTTACATATGTTACACGTCCCTCCCTGCTTTTGCTCTGTGTACCTCGATGCAGCATCAACATTCAGGCAGTAGTCAGGGGCACCTGACTAGCGAGGTAGCACTGGCTAATTCCAGTAGCCTTCTACACAGAGTGAGGTTACTGCAGAGTAAGGTGCAGCATAACCTGAAGTATCACATCTACTCCAGTGAGTAACTCTGCACAGGCACTGATTTTTGAAGAACCAAGGTGCTGGTGGCACTTTCAGAACAGTAGAGCGTACGAAAGCTAGTTCTTTTTTCCATCTTGTTCCATAGAGTCCTGGGGAAGAAATGCATTTGTCGACTTTTGTGTCAGCTCTGTGGGGCTCTTCTCCCTGTTTCTTTTGCTCTCAGGGAGTTGAGCTAGCTGGTGAGTTGGAGATTCACAAATAAGGCTTGACTTAACTGAAGTCAATGGAGGGACCAGTAGGGCTTTGCATAATTGCCTGTTGAGTGATTTCTAGTTAAGCATGCAAAATAAATATTTTTAAACCACCTTCTTATAACTATTCTGGATCTAGACAGCTGTTTTTAGAAAAAAGAGACCTTTCAGCTTACTAGTCAACTCCTCTGCTATCACAGAAATCTCTTTTATAAGCTTTTGAAAGAATTCAGCTTGAAAGTCTGTTTTCAAAGAAACGTTATTTTTTTTTGCCTTTGGAAGAGATCTTGATCACATTAGAGGCAAGAAGCCTTCTAATTTTCAGCCTAAGTATATTTGTGGACAGACTGTACCTATTTGTTCTCCTGCCAATGCTGTGCTTTAGGTTAAATGGATCCTTTCCTCTCCTCTGTTTGCTTCCCCCTTCCTCCCTGCTGTATTTATAGAAAGCAGTTAGCAGAACTTTTCAGCCTCTGGTTTCCTAGGCTCAGAAAGCCAAGCTCTGGAAGCCATCCTTCCTTGATAGATTTGTTCAGACAAACTTGCTACCACGCCTAGTTTACTGGACAATATGCATATCTATAATATTTGGGGTAGAGGTAATTTAGTCCCTGGTTCAAGTGCATTGGACCCCTTGACTTCTTTTCCCCTCACATACTGCCCTTTCTAGTCCTGTGTGCTTATTCCCATTTAGCCACCTTGCCTTGTCCACACAATGAACCATGGCATCCTGGTTAAAACATGATAAAGTATTATTTTTGCTTTCAGGCTTTGCCTATATTATCCTTAGATGTTACTCCACACCCGTTCTTTCCCTTTTGTCTCTTTTTGTTTACGAGGTCTGGCCCACGTTAGTGTGTGGTGTTTTAGACCCTGCAAGTCCCTTTTCTGCATTCCTGAGAGACCCCCTGCTTGTTCCTAATATCCTTTGAAGCCAGCCCTCTTCTCACAATTGTCAGGCTGCTCTTCTGGTGTTTTTGCAAATAGTTAAAAGCTTGAGAAACTGAAAGATGCCCTTGTTCATTCAACAGTGAGATTAAATCACCGGGAAATTGTTGTGCTTTTGTTCCATCCCTCTGTACTGCCTTTTAGCGAGCCACAAACATGTGCAAGAGCGGTGCCAGATCACGATGCCGCCATTCATCTTGTCCATCATCATCCTGTCCCCATTTGGCATCATGTTCCTTGTGTGCCAGCCCAAGGATATTTCTGGCTTGCCTTAGTGTGAATGTTTTTCAGTCATGTCATTCTTCTACAAGCAAGCTGTGTTTTTCTGGTGCGGTGACATTTCTGGGGGGCAGGGGAGGATTTTGTGAGAAAAGTCACATCTTTTGTAAGCAATCACAGCCAAGTTTTCAAAGTTGTAGGAGAACCTCTTATTAATTTGCCACATTGTGACATGAAGTCTCTCAGATCAGCATGACAGAGCTTGATCAGGACTTCTTTTATCCATGCCACGGGGTGGCTAAATAAAGGTGGAAAGTCATCTTGTCCATCCCACTTGGTATAGACTTTTTGGGTCTTGCAGCAGATGGCTCCTCCTCCTTTGCTTTTTCTCTCTCCTTTATCCAGAGAGGAAATGCAGCATTTGCAACCCTTGCCATGAGGGTGGATTGTTTTGCTAAATTGTAATTGGTGGCAAAGTTCTCTTTGTCTCATTAGGCATTTATCTATCAGGTTGCAACTTACTCCTCGTGACCATTCAGGTATCTGTGAAATGTGAACCTCTGCTACTTTTACACTGTGAGAACTAGAAAAGCGAGAAAATGAATGTGATTCCTTTCCTTTGATTTGAGATACCTCCCTGGGTTTCCTTCTTTGCTGATGGAGACAAAAAGGTGTTTCAGGGAACATTCATGTGACCCAGTTTAGGTGAATCTTTTAGGATGAGGTGAACAATCCTAAACATGCCATGAAGGGATTCCTGGGTTGCTAAAATCGATACATCTGGTCAGATGGAGCCCATCTCAGTTACTAGTGTAGCGTCTGAAAGCAATACAAGAGAGCTTCTCCACAATACTTTTACAGGCTTAAGTAGATGGCACTGAGAGGGCAGGGATGGGGGCAGGGTAGACTTTTCTCTTTTTTTTAGGGGAATTGAGCTGCAGAGTAGACTTACTTTCCTCAATGAGCTGGAGAGACATGTGACACCTACACCCTGGCTCCATTTGCCAGTTTCCCAGTTCAGTCCCTCCGGCAGAAGACTAAGTTTGTTCTCTCTTATGGACTGTCAGATCCTCAATCCTGCTTCTATGTCCCATTTCAGGTGCTCCGGCTATTTTATTGGGAACTGCTGTTGATCGCATGCAATAATTTTAACTGATTCTTACAACATGCTGAATGCCATGCAGTTGTAAGCGCGTGGGGAGATCTAGTTTTAAGGAATGACCAGGATCTTATTAGCTTGTGATCATCTGCTTGTCAGCAACCTCAGATGTACTTGTTCTGCCTTTCCTTCAAGTGGTGACAGATCCTTCCTCCGAACATGTAAACACAGGTATTGGTGACCAACACAAGTTGTTTGCCCTCCTTGCTAGAGTTGGTTCTAATGCCAGAGGCCCAGAGGTGTTTGCAGCTTAAATGCTGGCAACATAGTCCTTATCTGTGCGAGTGTTCTGCCCACCAGCAGTACAGCTGCCTGTTCCCACAACCCAGCCCTTGAAATTGGATATTTCTCCCATGGCTTGCCTTCAGGCCCGACTGGAACAAATGCTTCCCCTGCAATGAAACTGACCCTCGAGCAAAAAAGCTGCCCTTGCCAACCCTCGCTCCACTCTTCTGAGAGCCGCTATCCAGGCAAACGAGCAAGCAGTTGTTTTGTAAGGCTTCTGGCGGTGTCCCAGGAGGATTTGCCAGGCTGAAGTGAAAATCCACCCATGGCTTCTGGACAGTGGGATCATTCTGCATGAACAGCTTCTACAGTCTTTCCCAGTGGAACGGGACCATCGTGCTAATGTCACTGACTGCGCTCTGCCAGCCCGCCCAAAGCACCAGGGCTGAACAGGGCAGTAAGGCTGTTTAGCAGCTCAGGGAACCCAAGAGCCATTGCATATATTAGATGTAGTGGGATTAATTCCCTATGTTGGAAATCCATGCCTGGGACAAAGGACACAAATCATGAGCTCACAGAAAGGCCAGCTAAGTGGCGATCTGGGTTAGTGAGAGAGGGATGATGCAGATGGAGATGGATGTGCTGCTGTGCAGTTTCAGCTGCTGTCAATTCCATGTTCTTTTTGGGTTTAGGACTAATAGAGTGCACCTGCACAACATAACATTGTGCAGAGCCCACAGTCTCTTTCTGGAACTAAGAGTAGACTAGCTGCCTCACCATGCTGCAACACCAACCAACGAACCTAGCTCCTGAATGGACTCCTACATACAACCTCCAGGTATAACCTGTATACACCTCATGCAGTATAACAGTTTGTCTGTACCTAGCTGGTGGTGCCTTTCAGGTGATACCACAGCTTCAGGCAGAAGTGTGTTTTAAGGTTACTGCCCCAAGTCCTTTTCTGCTTCACAATGACACAGATAGGGTGAGAATTTTTGGGTTCCTACCTCCTCAAATCCGCAGATGTTATTTCATATGTACCTCAAATGTGTCAAATCACCCCTGTCAGCAGAAAGGTTCTCAATAGGTGTATTTTAAAACCTGCATCCTTCTGACAGAACAGAGGAAGACACTATGTGCACAGTGGTCCTGGCAGATCTGAGGGACAGAAACCTCTTAAAGCAGCTCAGAATTTCTGGCCATAGCCTTTGCTTTCCCCCTGAGAAACCAGGAATTGTAAATTTTCTTTTCAGTCTTGCTATGTAACTTGTTTTGGAAAGCTGCCTCCTGTTTCCCTTCTCCTTGGCAGACACGAGTACCATTTGCGTAAGCCACCTCCAAACCCTCCATAGTGCAGAATAGGAACAACTCAAGACATAGACAGGCTGCTGGGGCCTTGAGTCTGGACTTGTACTTTTTATTCTCCTTTAGACTAGCTACAGGAGCTCAGGAAATCAACCAGCTTGGGTCCGCCCTGCCTGGCTGGAAGGGGAAGGACTGTGCACATCCCCTTGTATCCCAGGGCCCTGCTCTTCCCATCAGTTCCCGGCAGGGCCTCGTTACTGGCCATGCTGCTGCTGGCTGTTCCCCCACAGGTCCTCTTCTTCCCACACACTGCTGGCCCAGGGCAGACTGGAGCCTGCATCCCTCGCAGGCACGCGTCCACAAGCTCTGCAGACTCTTCCTGCGGGCCAGGGGGCTGTCCTGCCAACTTCCTGGTCCCAGGACGCCTGTCCCAGTGCTGGAAGGGGGGAGCTGTAGGACAGCCCAGGGCGCCTCTGGGGAGAGAAAGGCTGAGCAGCCTTTTGCTCCTGGGCAGTGTTTTCAAAGCTCTTCTCGTATTCCAGCACTTTGGTTGGCAGAGAGGCTTTTTATCTCAAAAGGACGCTTTCAAAGCTCTGCTCACATTCCAGGATCCTTGTATGCAGTCCATAGCGCCTCTGTATCTTCATTTTTTCAATGTGCTGCTCCAGTTCCCTTTTCACAGCCTCCTCCAGGAAGGGCAGGTCCCGCACCAAGGGAACCACCAGCACATCACGCTTTTCTCGTCGCCGACGTGTTGCAGGCGCAGAGGCTGGAACATTCTGCGGAGTCTCATCCACAGTGGCTGGCAGGCCTGGTTCCTGCTCCAGTTTGGATTCTGGGATGAGGCCCTCCAAGGTCTCCTGGCCTTTGTTGTGCTGGAGAGGTGTCTCCATTTCCCTGGAGTGGAGGTCAAGCACCTCTGGTGGTGGAGTGGGAGCACCCAGCTG
>JAVJGG010000017.1:19944622-19982011 GCA_035590195.1 Aviceda cuculoides
CCCCCCACCCTGACGGCCTGGGCTCGGCTCAGCACCAGCCCTGACTCCTACCTGGGGCTTGGCCACGGTCACCGCGATGCAGTAGACAAGCACCACCAGCAGCACCCACAGGAAAGCAGAGTAGGTGATGATGGCCGCTGTGCCGGGCAACCAGCTTATTCCGCAAGGCATGCGAGACATACCTGGAACGTGCCAGAGAGAGCCAAGGAGAGCTTGAGGAGGAGCAGTTGGAACCAGCTAACCCAGTCCACCTGCTCTTCCTTCCCAGCTCAAGAGCCGCTCTCTTCACCTGGCAGCTCGCAGGCAAAATGCCGACCGGCCTCGCTCAGCCCCACTTATATACTTGGCCGGTGATTGTGATGCAGGCATGACACGGGGCTGTCACCCTGTCACCACCGGTGATGTCACCAGCGCTCAGCTATGGCAACGTCTGTGATGCGGGGGCAATGGGAGCAAGTGACCCTCCCCGAGCTGAGCTGAACCAAGGGGGGCCATAGTCACCCAAACTCTGGACAATGGCTAGCACAGCTGGACCACGCTGAGCACAGCTGGGCCACGGCCAGCCCACCCCATCCCGAGACCTGGCCCCGTGCAGGGCCATGCAAAGCCTCTGGCCTCTCGCTAGGAAGGGCCAAATCCCAGGTCCTGGCCTGTGCTGCCCCTCCGAGACCCCATGAACTGCCTGCTGGCCCTCTCGCGTCCCACCCGGCCTCAGCCTGTCCCCATCCCCGGGGTGGTGTCCAGTGGCTGGGGCTGGGGCTGCCCCCACCAGCCCCATGTTTGCCTGGATCCCTTGCTCTGGCTCTGGCACAGGCCCTGGCTGCCAGGCCCTGCCCTGCCTCTGTGGGAGCCCCTTCTGCTCCCTGCTCCTTGTCTACAGGTAGTTGCCATACCACGAGATCTATTAACTTCACATTCTGTCCCAAAGTCGTGCATCTACCCCTGCATTTGTGGAGAAGCACTTACTTTTTCATTAACTGAGGTCCTTCTTATCAGAAGCTTGCCAAGCGTATGATGTCCTGCTACTGTTGTGGCTTTTGCAGTTAGTTAATTGAAAATTCCCCCTTAGACATCATTTTGGTTATGCAGCTGTTTCAGAGTGCCTCCTCAAAGTATTTGTCATGGCAGCATCACTTCCCCAGTGGTTATCACCTGGTGGCAAGATACTTCACCAAACAGCGTATATAACCTGTTTCATTACCCTAGGTGCTTGCATGTTTGTTATGGAAAGTTTGCTACTTGTGTTCATCACTTGTTATCACCTACTCAAGCCTGTGGACTTCGCACTCACTTCCAAAAAACAAGAGGTATTCTGACCAGGAAGTATTTCTGTCATGGCCAAGATCACAAGGACAAGGAAGCTGAGCACCAGGATCAGGAACCCCAGGAGATGTGAGTAGGTGACAGAGTGCATGGAGGTGGGCAAAAATCTCATTCCCCAGGTATCAGACATTCCTGTAACATGCCAGAGCTTCAAACAGGTGAAGGATAACCTCCTCATCTGTGGAGCTAAGGAAGTATTGTTGGTTCAGTTACTGCTTTCACAGCTTCCTCAAATCCTCCACAAAAAGCTGTGATTCTTTGTCAGGAGGTAAAAGGGACTGGTACTCTGAGTTCACATTCTCTTATCAGGAAATCCTGAGCAGGATTCCTGGGTCTCTGAGTGAGCAAACACGACCTGAGTTCTTGACAACTGCCAGCACAGCTAGGATGATCTTAGTGGATCTAATCTACCACCAGCCCACCCCAGTCCCAAGACATGGTACTGTGCAAGCTAATACAAAGCCTGTGGCCTGTCACTAGGAAGGGCAACTTCTTAGTTCCTGCCCTATGCCATAACCAAAGCTGTTTAGTCATCAAAAATATTACTCAGAGACCAGTGCACTGAAGAGTGTGTGACAGCTCTTGCATGGGCCAACTCTCATGTCTTATGTCTCTGTCACAGTGCATATCTCTTTATCCTTTACAGGAAATAAGCTCTCAGATCATTGAAATGAGCATAGAAACTAATCACAGCATAGATTGATATGGCAAGAGCCCTGTGGAGATCATCTAGCCAACCCTTCTTTCTCAAAGTTGGGTCAGCTAGTGGAGGTTTCCCAGGATCTTGCGCAGTCAGATTTTGAATATATCCAAGGACAAAGACTCCACACCTTCTCTTGGTGCTCTCTTCCAGTGTTCACCCACCTTCACATTGAAAGTCTTTTCTTCAGAAATTTCCCATGGTTCTAATTGTGTCCATTATCTCTTTTCCTGTCCACTGGCACCAGTGACAAGTGTCTGGCTTTGTCTTCTTTACAGTGTCCCATCAGATATTTTTATACATTGGTAAGATCACCCATGGTTATCTGGAAGTCTAGTTTGCATGCATATGTGGTCTCTTGAACTGTAGAAATATTCGTGGCCAAGGACTCCAGTTTTGGATGAAAACTCTGAAATGCACACATCAGATTCTTGCTCTTCGACAATGTAACCATGTTCCAGTACACCAATTTGCATTTGGAGTACTGGTACCATCAAACAAAAAGGGGGGTTGAAAGTTTCAACCTCAACTTCATGGTTCCTGAAATCAGAAGATCAGTTTTGATCTTCCTTGAGTCAGCTATTCTGCTGATACTTTTAGCCCCACCAGCTTTGCGTGATTGTATATGCCAACACATTCTTGGAATGGTTCTCATCCTGGAGCTAAGTTTGATCTTTTGGGCAAAAACATCACAAACATACTTCCTCACTTCTTCCACATACAGCTCCTCTGTGGGACAAGAGTTGGTATAACATTAATCAAGAATGTTTTGGCTTCAAGCCTTTTCGGTTTTTGTTTTGGTTTTGTTTGTTTGTTTGCTTTTGGTTTTTTGGTTTTTTTTTTTTTCGTTGTCATTCAATACTTTTTCTTCTTTTCTGACCATGAATGATTGCATGTTGCCGTTCAGTTCAGAAAAACACCGAAGGTTTCTGGCTTGCTACCCAGCTTTGGCACAGCCCAACCTTCTACGGTGAAATTCACATTCTTTCAAAAGCTCACAGACTGCTGCACCTTGGGGGTTTTAAGTGCAAATTGATTGTTTTTAATAACCCCTTCTGTGACCTGATTTCACTTATCAAAATCTCCTTGTAGAAAAACCTCAGCAAACTGAAAACCAGCAAACTGTTATTGCAGGTTAATAACTTCCAGCTTTATCCTTTTTTTGTGCCACATCTTAGCTCTCTTCCCCACTTCTGGAAGTGAATGGTAGCTAGACGCACAGCTCTTTTTCTGTCCTGAAGCAGTGCTTCTGCCATAATGTTTGTTGGAGGAGCACTTATATCAGGTCAGTTTTGACCTGAGCTTCCCAAACTTTCTTGGTTGTGCTATTTTTGTGGGTTTTTTAGGCAGTTTGTCAAATACTCCCTCTTAGGATTGGTTTTGATGGCACAGCTCTTTCACAGGCTGTTCTTCAAAGCATTCCCAATAGCAGAATCTCACTGTAATTGTCACTGAAGCTGCTGATACTCCAGAGAATAGTTTATAGAAAATGTATCATATTTGTTTACCAAAGTGTTGCTCCTGTCCTCATTACATGTTGACATCACATATGTTACAGGTTGTTACAAGTGGTTGTTAAGCAGGGGTTAAAAATCAGGCACATGGACTTTGTGTTCACTTCCATAAAACAGTAGATACTTCTGACTTTCTTCAGAAATCTGTGGGTGTCTTGCTGAAAGAAGGTGTGGGGAGATTTTTGTGTAATATATAAGCATAGAGAAGACCTGGGACACTCAGAGTGGCTATGTCTGGCTGGAGAAGAAGAATGATGCAGAAGTACTGTGGGTGCCCGTGGTGAGGGCTCCATGCTGTGCCACACCATGAGGGTATAAGGGATTAAGTCTACAGTAGCCTGGGGAGTCTCCAGTATGCTTCACTGTGCAATATTAGCATCCCTAGTGATCCTCCCATCAGGGAAGACAAGTAAAACTGTTCCGTGGGCAAGCACCAGCCCAAAGTCCCCCACCTGCTTCCAACATGTGCCTGTGAGGACAGAGCAACAGTGACCATTTCTTGGAGTTTCCTTTCCAAAGCAGGAAGAATGGAGTTATGAAAGGGGACAGGTAGCATTTTTAGCCAATGAAGAGCTAAAGAACATAGGCTGAGAAAGAGAAGGTTCAGACAGGAGGCCATACAGGTTGAAACAATTTCCTGATCCCTGCCAAATGGCAATATTTTTCAGGCAACCTGAATGACCAGATACACTCCTAATTTAATCTCTTTTGAAGCAGTAACCTAATCTGAAATCTTTGTGTTGCATTAGCAATTTATTAAGCCACCCAACTCCACTCCACGAACAAGTATTTTATGAGGTAGCTGAGAAGGAGCATAGAGATCCTTGAGGGACCACTAAATACTAGGCATGTAGGCTGTGGCATTAATGCAAGCAGTTAATCCAGAGTTATTAATTAAATGTCCAAGCAATGTACTGGCTGTGAGGGAGGACTTGGGCAGGATTTATGAATTTTAGGGCAAAAATAAAATCAGGAAGGAGAAAATGAAGAAAGATACGAATTTTTCTTTCTTGGCAAAAAACCCGTTAAGTTGAATCTATAAACAAATGTGCATGAAAACAGCAGTTCTTCTAACAGATAAATAACTGAATGTGGTCTGCTCTGGCTCGGTATTGTAGGAACAAAGGAATAACTTCACAAACGTATTTCAGAACCATGGGAAAATAGAGACTTGACTTTAAACTAGCCTTCTAGGATAGGCGTTGCATGATCCTCGTAGATGTAGGAAGGACATCTTCCCTCTCATACCATCGAGAAAGTGCCTCGATTGTGCTAGTGTTGTTCCCCTGAAACAGCATCAGTTTGAATGGCCTGCCAGCTGTCTAAACCACATTTAATCTTTAGAATAGCTGTGCAACTCCAGTGAGCATGTCTTGCTATAATTCAGTCCTGTCCACACTGCTCAGAAATGACTGACCTTTTCAGCCCCTTTGCATAAGGAGTGAAGAATCATAACGGGGCATGCTGAAAACTGCTGAGTAACAGGGAACAAGTCGGGCATGGCAAAGCCTCTCTTCCTACAATGCTTCAGTCTCCTTATGTGAATTCTGCAAATGGGTCGCAAATGAGACTAAAGGGAGTAGAGCTGGGAAACAACATTTCACAGATCTTTTCAGGGAAGATCCAGCAGGGTCAGAGTAATACAGAAACATGCTTACTTGTGCAGCATTAGCCCATCTCCTTCTGTTACTTTTGCAACACAAGTATACCTTCCTCTGTTTTACACAAGTGAGTGACAGTTCTAGTCACCTCCTAATGACAGGCACAAGGCATGATGCTGTCCCACTTCTGCATCTAATAAGAATCAATTGTAGAATCACTGTTGCTGAAGTATTCATCTAAGAAACATTGAAACATTTAGGTGGGTTGGTGAGATAGCAAATATTAATGTGGACAGAGGCGCTGCACGAGTTTCTGAACTGTTTTGGTAGCCAGATCAATGCTAATGCAAAGTAAAGTCTAGGCCCACAAATGAGGAGGCTACTGCCTCCTGACATACCCATGGGAAGAAGTTGGGTACATCTGACAACATAATGGAACCTTCATTGAGAAATTCAAGCACCTCACAATCTTTTTTCTTTACCTAGTGATTACAAGGTGAGACTGGTACAGTGAAATTGGGAACAGATCTGCTCTCCATGTTTTGAAAATGATGTTGAAAGCCTGGAGAAGGTGCAGAGGAATCATTTGAGGTACAGAAATAATACAAGAACTATATGCAAAAAACAACACAGGGTAGAAGATTTTGAAGAGTTAAATCTCTGTTTTACAAAGAAAAAGATTGACATCAGTACTGTAAACCTAATGAAGGAAAAAGTCCTTCATATATATGAGCCAAATGATCTAGCAGAAAAAGACAGAACAAGAACCAAGACCTGCATTGTTGACACCAGAGAAATTCTGGTCACAGAGCACCTTTTTCTAAGAGATAATGAAAAAACATTGATGCTGACTATCAGTGGGCACAGTAGATGGCTCTTCTTGCTTTCTGCAAGAATAAAGTCTTTCTGGAAGATACACTTTGTCAAGCATAAGCTTGTAGTTCTTGTGTGAGAGTGGCTGAATTAAGTGTAAAAGTCTGGGATATCCCAGAGGCCAAAACAAATGTTCAGATAGTCCTTTCCAGCATTAAATTTAGTGTATAATCAGAAGTGAATCTAACATTATTTATGAGCTCTGGGTTAATGACATAGATATGCAACAGTGTGTAGCAATGCAGAGTTTATACTTGGACAGGTCAGATCCATTTGCAGTGCCTGATGACAAACTTCATTAAGTGTGTCAGCTTTAAGTTTTCACCTTATCTGAGGGGTTATCCCTTTTTCCTTACTTCCTATTGTACTTATTCCTACACAGGGAAGAAGATGCTTCACCCTAACAGAAGGGAGCCTTCAGAGAACAGACTGCTTGTGGGTACCATAGTTAGTATTTTTAGAAGAAAGGCTGAGAAATATTTAGATATGATGCTGCAACATGTAGGCAAGGGATAAACTTCCAGGCAAATAAGAGTGGATGAGATTGTGCAAATAATCAAGCAGTTGTATAGAGCTCTCAATTCTAATTTGTGTTTTCACAGAATCATTGCAATGCTGATTCTAAGGGACCTCTGAAGGTCCCTAGTCCATCCTCAAGCTGAAGGCAGGACTATTGCCAGCATGAGACAAAGCCATGGCTAGTCTGATTTACACTTCATCTCTAAGGATGAAGACTCCACCATCCCTCTGTATTGGAGAGATTTATTGTTCCAGGACTGTATTATTCTCCTGCATAAGAAGTTTCCTAGGGCCCAGTCTGATCCTCCCAAGGTGCAACTTCTGGTCATTGCTATCTTGAACCTCAGTATATTCCAGGTTCCTTTTCTGACTTAGTCATAGGGGTTTTTTTGAGTTAACTTATTTTTGCTTTCTTCACCATCGGAGATCAGCATGCGTCTTGTTCTTTGCAGTGTTACTGGAGATGTTACAACCTTCCAACATTAAATCATGCTTGAAATGATCAGATTTGAAATTCTAGCTGTTCTGCGCATGCCATGTGACAAAATTGCATTTGCTCATGTGTATGTTGATTAGAAGAATTGGGTCCTCTTCAGCATCCCAGCACAGTCACTGAGGAGTACCCACAGACACAACAGGGAGTGAAAGCATGACTAGACTTGCAGTTGGTAGCATCCACTAAGTCACCAGGTGGGATGATCTTGTCAAATGTGACACACAACACTGGTGGATGTGCAAGCCACAATTCATGCAGCAAGTGTAGTACTGGGGGCAG
This sequence comes from Aviceda cuculoides, assembly GCA_035590195.1. Classification (NCBI taxonomy): domain Eukaryota; kingdom Metazoa; phylum Chordata; class Aves; order Accipitriformes; family Accipitridae; genus Aviceda; species Aviceda cuculoides. The sequence continues at coordinate 19,951,928 of JAVJGG010000017.1, forward strand.
ATGGGACTTCTCTGTGCATATGCTTAGGTCTCCTGCTCTGCAGTTGTGCCCATGGAGGGTTTGGGAGTCCTGCCTTGGAGCATTGCCTCCTATGGGTATGGTGAAAGCTGATCTGTTATGTGGACGTTGAGAAGAGAGGCAGGAGACAAGAAACAACTCACGCCTTACCTTTGTCAGAGTTGCCATGATTTTGCTGCATTGGCTGAGACCCTTAAAGACCTTCATGGCCTTCTTGGCTCCATGCCCAGTGACCGTGTCATACTGGCCTAGGACATGGGCTCCTTAACGCCTTACTAAGATGACACAGCAAAGCTGCTCACCAAGTGGGCAGCTCGTGTTAGGCCAACCAGTGTGTATTGGTATGGTGTGAGGTTTGGAGTGGGGGTTCTTCACAGTTCTATTACCGTTTATATTTCTGCATAATCTGTGACTGGGAAACAACTTACTGAGTCTCGTAAGGTAGCACAGTGTGGGAGAACAGCAAGGGAAAACGTGGGGGTGTATTTCTGAGATACCAGTGCTAGGTGGTTAACTTTATTTTGATTTTTGCGTGCAGGGAAATAGAGTTTTGGGGTTTTTTTTGTCCAGGGCTTCTACACTGGCACATATTGAAAATTTTGGTTTTGAAAAGACAGAGATGGGAGCAGCATACCAAAGGTAAAATGACTTGTGCTGAAGACTGTAATAACTGAAATCATGGATAAATCTTATAGCCTGAGTGACACCATTACTCAGGGTTAGAATTGCAGAAAGAGCATTTTCTTTGACAAAAGTTATTTTAGATTTTTTAAGAAATTTATTTCTTTTACCACAACATATTGTTTAAGGTGAAAATTAGAGACATTATTTTGTAGGACTCTTTTGCTGGGCTGTGTGTGGGGGAAAGATGAGGGCAACATGACCGAAAAACCTACCTCCAGCTCTGTTTATGAGAATTTGGCATGGAATTTTTCAATAGGCAATAGTTAACCTAACTTACGTAGTTCCTAGGAAGATTAGACAGCTGGACAAATATTGGGGAAAGATTAAAAAAAACCATGTTTGAAATTTTAAACACATTTGCCCTGACTTACACTCATCTTTGTGCTTGTCACCCACAAACATCTTGGCAAACAATTTACTAACGGGAGTGTTTGCTGAAAGAGCAATCTCTAGCTCTGTGCTGCAGAACGGTCAGGGAAACTGCATTTACAGTCAGGCATATTAGAAAACTTGATTCTGTTCATTAAGTCAGTAGCATTGGTAGCAGCTAGTAGGTCTGAAATAGGAAACCCTGCATATTTGATCAGTAGGAAAGGAACTAAGACACATTGTATAGTGTGCCTGAGAAGAGAGCAAGGTGCTGGGCCACAAGTAGAGTGTGTGATCTATCACAGGCAACAACTCAAATAAGAAATGAATTAATGAAGATTATAACCTGTTCATTCTAAGCAGGGTAAAAAGTAGAGAGCTGCTAATTATTCCCATGCAAACTGGAACGCAGATAGGTGTGCAGACATCCTACTTCGCTGAGCAATTTCCATGTGTTTATTATGAACTTAAATTTAATTGAAAGTCTGTACATGTTAAAAAAGCCTGGAAATTAGGCATCCACCAGACAGGCTTCACTAAAGAAGAGCTGTAGTGGAGAAGCCTATTGCTCAGATCTTACCACTCGGGACACAGGGAAGTTTCTCCTTTGCTCACTCAGCAGCGTTGCTGGTTCAAGCCTGGCCTGGAGTGGTTTGAAGAATGCATGCACAGCAAATGTGGCCACTGCACGGAGGAAATGCTAGAAATTGATTAATTCTGTTTCAGTGTCTGGTCTCTTTCTAGCGCACATGGTAAAAGCACCTGTGTAAAGCAAAACCAAATTGCACTAAGACTTCTAGAGCCTTCATACAAAATTCAGCAAAACACTCTGCTCCCCTCAGTCTCCCAAACAAGTCTGCAGGCATAAACTGTGCCTTTGTGTGGTCTCTGCCATCAGGCATGCCTGGCAATGCTCTGTGGCTGCTTCTTTGAGGAGAGACAGCTGATTTGCTAGGGAAGCTCCTTGATAAAAGCCTTGAGCAGACTAATTCTTACAGAGAAGGAAGTTGCAGGCAAGACAGGCTTGGGGAATTTTTACTTAATTCATTTCCAAACAGCACAAATTTCTGATGACTGACCAAAAAAAAAAAAAAGGACACAAACACCTTTTGTCCTCCTTTCCCTGACTCACCTTATAATCAAACACTTATCACCCCTCCTTCCTAGCTTCAAATTCCCTGACTTTCACCCCATGTTACAGTTAGCCTGTCCCATTTTCTTTGGTGGCATAAGAGCTTGGGGTTGTGTGTGGAATTGTTTCTTGCTGCTGCTTTTTGCTTATTCATTTTCTCTGCCATCATTTGCTTCTTTAGGTTTTTCTCTACTGATCTTTGCTTCTAACTCATTTTCAAGGCACTGTTTCTTAGTGTCCCCACTATGGTGTGGGTCACCTATGGCTAGTGTCCCTGTATTGGTATGTTTCTCCCATGGCTGCAGTCCCTCAGGGGTGTCCCCACATCTGTGTGGGTGCTCACAGCCACAGCCCCTCAGGATGCACTTGCCCCCTTTGCCATGGGGACCTCCCCCAGCTGCCCACTTCCAGCCTCCGACAGCCCCCAGTTTCATTTCTCACTAGGTTGTGTTGTGCTAGAGAAGAGCAACTTGTCTTTTGACAAATCTGTCTAGCCATGGAGCTGCTCTTGGGCTGCCCATGCAGGATCTGTGCTTGTTTTCATTCTTCCCTGGAGGATGCTGTGCCCCTGGGCTGAGCATATGGCTTCTGTGTCTTTCATTGTGTTCCCTATATTGAGGTATTTTTATCCTTTAAAGTAGCTTTTAGCAGTGATATGTGAGATTTGCAAAGAAACACAAATCAGAATCTTGGGAGACCTCACGAGATACTTTATTGATTTCAAGAAATGACATAAAAGAATGTGTTCGATAGAAATACCTGCATAATGTTTTAACAAAACTGCTTATGAAAGGCACATGACTTTTATTACTGCAATGAACTGCTTAAGTAACTCTAGAATACGTTCAGGTGTCCTGGTGTCAGCTGGGATAGAGTTTATTTTCATTCTAGTGGCTGGTATAGTGTTATGTTTTGGATTCACTATGAGAAGAATGTTGATAACCCACTGATGTTTTCAGTTGTTGCTAAGTAGTGTTTAGTCTAAAGTCAAGGATTTTTCAGCTTCTCATGCCCAGCCAGCNNNNCCAGCAAGAAGGCTGGAGGGGCACAAGAAGTTGGGAGGGGACACAGCCAGGACAGCTGACCCAAACTGGCCACAGGGGTATTCCATACCATGTGATGTCATGCCCAATATATATACTGGGGGAGCTGGTCTGGGGGGGATCGCTGCTCAGGAACTAACTGGGCATTGGTCGGTGAGTGGTGAGCAATTGCATTGTACATCTTTTGTTTTGTATATTCCAATTATTTTATTATTGTTATTGTCATTTTATTATTGTTATTATTATCATTATTATTTTCTTCCTTTCTGTCCTATTAAACTATTTTTATCTCAACCCACGAGTTTTACTTCTTTTCCTGATTTCCTCCCCCATCCCACTGCGGGGGGGGGAGGAGTGAGCGAGCGGCTGCGTGGTGCTTAGTTGCTGGCTCGGCTTAAACCACGACAGCTGGTAGTTGGAGTTGGGGATAGGTGAGGTAATATGCAGATTTTAAAATCAACACCTTTTCAGATATTAGAGAAGATAGCATGCGCTGACAGCAGGCATTTCTAGAGGACTGCAAGGTCATCTCAGACATTGGTGCATCAGGTGATCATAACGCTGCTGCCTTTCCTGCTGAAGTGGCCCCAAAGTTATACCTGACTTGCAGTCATGTATAATATACAACTATAACAGGGCGTACATACCCCGCAGACAAATGGCTAGAGAAATAGGATGATCTGGGGAACAAACGGTGCATTTGCAACACTCTTTTAAGAGCTGACTTTCCACAATGAAGACTCTGACATTTAGCGTTTGTTTTTGCTCCTACCAGGGAGCTTGTGAGAGCAACAAGAAACTGCCAGGGGTTTTGTTTGATATAATGCTTACTTGAGCTTTGCATTAGTGTTAAACTTGCATCTTCCCTCTGCGAGCTGTGCAAACATATGATATTATTTTCTACAACTTTCATGAAAAGGTGTAAAAGAAGACAATGAAATAAGAAATAAGTAATCTACAGGGACATCTTTTTTGGAAGTCAGTGTTGCAATCAGTGTACGGAGCGGGTGTGGTGACCTCGAACATGGATTTAGGCCAGGTTTAGTGACTGTCCAACTGAACTGCGAGGGGGAGGCTGTGGGCAGTGGGCCGTGACGAGAAGCCCCAGAGCAGGCACAGCGCGAGCGGGTTCAGCGGTGGATGGAGGCCGGGTTGCTGGAGGAGGAGTCCGCAGGACGAGCTGGCTGTTCTCGGCGGGGTTGTCTGTCCAGGCACTGCCTGGGCTGAAGCATTTCACTCACAGCCTGAGCGTTTGCCTGGCCCAGAGGCACCCATTTAATACCTCTCACAGACACTGCGGGCTTGTTTCAAAGGTACTGAGTGCTCAGAAGCTCCCATAAGACCAGACTATAAATTCGAATCCTCAGGTCACATTTATTATTAAATCTCTAACATCCTGAGTAGAAAACTGTCCTTTTGCACCGAATGTCTGCTGTATCCTACTGATTCTGCTCAAAATATGAGACAGTTATTTAAAATAGCTAAGGCTGGGCTGCGTTGTTACCCGCAGTGACAGCATTTTTGCTTCAAAATACGTCTTTTTCTGCTATAATACTGGTGACGCCCCAGCAGTCAGATAACAAGATAAACATAATCTGAAGTGCTGGTCATGTTTCTGGAGCACATGGTCCATGTACAGCTTAGACATAATGTATGTTTGAGGTCTATATATCCTTTGAAAGACTCTCTGGAGGTCTGGAGATGTTATGCACATTTATTAAGCTGGTGGGCAAGTACCACAGCTAGAACTACTACTGATAAATCCAGGGTTACTGCTAATAAGTATGTCGTGTGTGTCCTGAACGTGAATTCACTGTCGGCTATCTTAAAAATAAAAAAGGGATTTGCCTGCACCACAAAACTAGTTGAGCTATTGGCTTTGTTTACCTTGGTTGCATGTTTCTACTCCTTACATATAAAACACTGGCTCATGCAAACAAACACATAAACCTGATATGAGACATGAGGAGTTGTCATGACCAGCAGTGTGGTAGTTGACTGCTTGAGGAATATATCCAGTTCTGTAGTAAATACCATTAAGTGAGAGTAAGAAGAGATGAAGGGGGCTAAAAAAGCAGTAGAAGTGAACTTGTTCAGTCAGAGCATAGTCCTGCCTCAAGTCCATTCGTTGTTTATCTGTAATGCTTTTCCCTGTCTCTGACAGTGCAGGGATTGCACTGCTGTTGGGACAAATCTCACCGTGTTTCTGAGCCCCGAACTTCTTTCCATGGGAACATGGAGCTTTATCCTCCCAGGCCTGGTATAAATTCCACTGTGGTTTGAGTTACGTGCGACGCCAAAAGTTAAATTAGCAGAGAAACAGGAAGCTAAGAGAGGGACTGGCTGCCAGCTTCTGAACTTGAGGAGCGTAAGAATGCAGAAAGGCACAAAGAGATGGAACCAACTGGAGAATACCAGTTTCTGCTTCTGAAACCTCCTAGGGTGATGAGACAGACCCCTTTTCGGTTGTGCTTCCTTCTCCATTGTGAAGGCAGCTGGTCCAAGGATCCCCTAGAATTTCTCTAGAGACTTGTCTGAGAGAGATTTCTGCAGAAAACTTCATCACTGAAGGAAGGCTTGGCAATACTATGCTAAGACACAACCAGGTGATTTGAAAACCTCCTCACATTGAATTAGATCTTTAGACCAGCCTTTGCTAATGCACTAGTCTGAACACAATACTGTATGCTGTGCCCTATGAGTCAAGCAGCTGGATATCCACAATTTTCATAGAGTAATAATTGCAGAGGCTAAGAAATCTCATAATTCAAAATTACTTTGGAAGAGTCCTGTCTTTTCTCTCCCAGACTGTCCTTTCCTATCTGCTCTGACCAGCATAAACAAACCCCTTCTCTATTTTGTATTTACACAGTCGGTTGCTTGGAGATACTTACCTTGGTCTCTTCTGCATGCGGGCTGCTGCTCAGCTGTGACATTGTCACCACTGGGAAGGCTTGCTCTGGACTTGCAGGAAGCTGCTTCAAAGTACATGAAAGGAGGCTAAAGTCAGCTCTTAAGATTAAGATCAATGGTTTCTCAACATTTCAAAACATACTTATTAAAAGAATACGTACATTGCTTGTCTAGGCTGGTTTCTGGGAATGGGATGTGATGCTTTTTCCCTTATCTGCCTGTATTTTCCTGCATAGATGGTGTGTCTGTCTTCAGTCAGAAGAAAGTGGCAGGTTATTTAACGTGCATCTAAAAAGTGCAACACTCATCTGTGATTCAAATTGAATAATAGGCCATAATACTCGGGGTTACAGAGAGGTCAAAAGGAGAGCTGTTGTTCAAAAAGGGGAGGTTTAATGTAATTTTTAACCATTATGTTCCCTGAAAGACAATAATCGTGCTAGTCTACAGGACAAACGAATAAAGACCTCCTGAATTGTTGCTCTGTTATAAAGCAGTTGAACTTTATCTGACCTTTCCACCAGGAGCTAAAATCAGTCAGATTTGCTGACTACATGCTCCTTTTTGCAGCTCTCATGGAGAAAACGCAGAATTAAAGATGATCTCAATGTGGGTAGCATGCAGAATTCAGTACTCTTGAATGCTTCAAAGCAGAATTTTGTATTTCCCCTTAGAAAATAAAATTGATATTACCAAAATAAAAGAAGAAAAAGAACAAGAACAAGGAAGGATCTTCATGTTACCTGAAGTATTAAAAATAAAATCTCAGGCATATAATTAAAGCAAGCTAAGCTTCAGAAACCACTAGGGTTGATATTTGCTAGAATATCTGCCTTTGAAGTGTGAATCAGCTCTTTCAAATACCTCCAGTTCAGTGCATTTTTGTGCATCTATATCCTTATTAATTGTATTCTCTTCACATTTAAAGGAAACCTGCAAGCACACACTCACATGCAAATGTGTAACATCTTCCAGCAAAATCTGGGGTTGGGGTAAAATTTACGAGGCAGGATTAATCTGGCTGAAAGTATGGATGGTTATATCAGAACTAATCACCCTGGTCTCCCTTTATAGTCAATGGAGGGAAACGGACATTGCTGGATTGTGATTCATCTCCTGCTAAAGTAGATGTCTGAAATGGGTCAGACACCTATTTCTGTCATTATTTTCAAAGGCTGCCTTTGATGCCTAGCTCAGAAAGAGAGATCTACATTGTAGACATCTAAGGATGGGCGAGATGAACATGAGCCAGCAGCGTGCCCTTACAGTGAAGGCAGCTAGCTGCCTCCTGGGCTGTGTTAGAAAGAGTTGAGCAGCAGGTCCAGGGAGGTGGTTACTGACCCAGCTTTGAGCAGGCAGTTGGACTAGATGACTTCCCCAAATCCTTTCCAACCTGAACTACCCTGTGAACCTGTTCTTCTCTATTCAGCACTTGTGAGACTGCATCTGGAGTACTGTGTCCTGGTTTGGGCTTCCTGTTCCACAAAGGCTTTGATGAACAAGAGTGAGTCCAGCAAAGGCCACCAAGATAATCAGGGGGCTGGACCACAGGGCTTGACCACAGGGCTGTAGCATATGTCAGATGTCTCAAAGAGGCTGAAAGAAGTGGGTTTGTTCAGACCTAAGAAGAGAAAGATAATGGGGGATCCTGCAACTTTCTTCAACTGCCCATGGGAGGAGATAGAGAAGACATAGTCAGACTCTTCTTAGAGGTCCCCAGTGAAATGGTGAGAGGGAATAGATAAAAGCTGGAACATGAGAAATTCCAATTGGCCATAAGGGAATTTTTTTTCACCCTGAGGGTGCTCAAACACTGGCACAGGTAGCCCGGAGAGGTTGGAGACACTCAAACCTCAACTGGACAAAGCATCAAGTGATGTGTTCTAGGTTTGCCTTGCTTGGAGCAGGCAGCTGGATGAGATGACCTGCAGATATCCCTTCCGGTCTGTGTTATTCTATGAATCATACTATACAGATATATTTTTGGGATAAGGCTGGTCCTTGGTAGACTCTATGTTGTTGCTTTCTCTTCCCAACTTTTATTCTTTTCTCTCTCTTGAGATTATACCTGTCTATTTCCTGTAATCTAGTATCAGTCCATGATTCTTTCTTTTTTTTTGGTCTGTTTTTGAAGGATGTATTCTCAAAGCTGCTTACATGCCTAAACACACCTCCTTTAAACATGTCTAATTTGCACATCCAGTGGAGCTGCCCTGAGCATCCTGTATATTCAAGGAAAGGCATTGTGTTTAGATCATGCAGCTGATTTCCAGATTTTTAGATGCCAATGCTGGTCATCCCTCCCATATTCAAAGAGCTCTCCAAAAAAGATGTTTAACCCAGATCATTCGAGTGATTTGGTTACAGTGCAGCTTCAGTTACCTCCTTGGCATAACCAAGGAGGCTGCGATGTATGGGATGGATGTAAGGAAAATGAGGAAGCAAGACATGCTATTTTACCACCAGTGCCAACATCTCATGATATTCAAACCTCTGGTCAGATCTCCTGGTTTGGAAACAATGATTCATTTACCCTTGATACATCTGTCTAAAATGAAGCTACTAAAAGGAAGTGGTTGGACACAGAGTCCCAGCCAGCTTGACCATATCTGAGGTGTGAAGTGGCAAAACCACTGTAGTGCTGCATGCACAGAGCCTTCCCACCCCACACTGTTGGCCAAGCAGGTCCCTGTTTTGTGTTTGCTCTCTAAACATGCCTGCTTGCTATGGCAACCAGTCACCATTCAGACTATGAAATATTTTAAAGCTGCTAAGGAAATATTCCCTCTTTTTGTTTACATGCTGTCATGCATTTAGAAAAGGCAGAACACAGTAATAAAGTCATGAGCCCCATTGCTTGCCCCAGCTGCATCTGACTGTGAGGTCCAGAGGTTTACAGGCAGGTTGATTTTGAAGACGAGGACAGTCTAAACATAGTTCTATACTGTGGGATAAGGCAGCAGTTCAAGTTCCAGTTTTATCTCTTGTTTCTATTATCGGTCCCATGTGTTTAGTGTTTTGCTTAAAGTCCAAACTTCTGTAGACAAGCAATGAGTTGGGAGCCTTAGATTTGTTGTTCTAAGAAAAAAACACCGAACTGTGCTTTTCCAGATATTGCAAAAGGGTAACTTAAAGGTGATCAAAGAGCTTAATTCCCACTTACTTCTCTTTTCTTTAATACAAGACTTTATCTCTCTCTTTCTCAGCTTAATATTTTTCTTAACTTTTGAAATCTTTATACATCATCTTCATAAATGGCATGAGCAAACTCAGGAGCCTCAAAAAAATGAATGGAAAAACCCAAATAACCAAAAGGTATCTTAAAAAAAATTAGAATTGTCAATGTTTTATTTAGATAATGATTTTCATATTAATGAGGATACATTGTATTTGAGAACTGACTCATGTGTGCTGGTTGTTTAGAGTTGATTCCCAAATTCTGAAGCATCAGAGCTCTGAGTAAGTTGTGTGTTAGTGGCACTATCATTAGTAAATTTCACATTACCAGGGTTTTGCAATCTTCATTTCATAAAGAGGACAGGAAAAACAAAACAAGTCCTTAAGCATCTGAAACAAGAAAAAACAAATGACCATCTGCAAAGGTGTTATATCCCTGTCCTCCCAGGAACGCTGAGTTACCCATACTTAACAGAACACAGCATAAAGTGAAGCAATAAGGACATTAAACTGCACGTAGGGTATCTTGCTTTGTTTACGACAAGTGAAGAACGTGATGAGACCTGCAGCCACCTTTCTCTTCTTTTACCCTCCAGGCACTTCCTGGGGCTGGGAGCCTGCCTGTTTCTGCGCTTGAGAAGATAGTGTAGGGGTGCAGGGAAAACAGAGAGCTAAAACCATGCACGAGAGGCATGTGAGCAGGGTGGAGAAGCCAAACCTGCAGCTGACCTTTATCTTGAACAGCAGAGGGGCTGTGAGGTCAGGGCAGGAGAATCTGTGCTTGGGTGTGCTGCCATCCAAAACGGCCCTGGCGGGCCTCGGCGGGAGGAAGGTCGTCGTCTGCTGTCACTAGAACATTCCCTGCCAGTACTTGGCCTGTGCCAGTCACCACCACAACCTTCTCCCTTGCCGCCAGTCCTTCGGCCTGCCGGGGACAGCAGCTGGCACTGTGCGAGAGCCCCGCTGCCTCTGGGCATTCACCTGGAGTCAGCTACCTTACTGCAATCTGTGACTTAGAGCTTCCTCTTCTCATTGATTCTCCTCAGCTCAGTGGAGGAACTGCACCAAATATCCCCCCTTCTGTGCAAAGAGGAAGCCGTTAAGGGGTTGTTCAAGCAAGGGCTTTGTCGCTTGCTGCAAGCTGAGCCATTCTTGCAGCATTTCTGACAAAGGCTGGAGCTGCCACAGCTTTGGTGGGTGGCACCTTCATGGCAGTAACAGTGAAACAGCCAAGCCCTCGATACCTTCTTGGAAAATTGCCTTCAGCATGTAGCAGAAAAAGGTTTTTAAAGCGGTGGGTGTAATGCAAAAGAGTTCATGCAATTCACCCAGTTTGTGCCATGATCTTCTGTGTTCAAGCTCCAACCTGGATTACAGTTGCTGACACCTGCTGAGGTTGGGAGTTCTCATAAAATTTTCAGGCTGGGACTGAGCGGTACAAATAGTTGGATAAAATTTTGCATACAGGTCCTCATTATGTAAATTACAGGAATTTAATCAGTTGATCAGCCTCTGCTTCTAGGAAGGAAGAGAAATAAGTAGCAGGTTTTCTGGAATAGTTAGAATACTGGGTCAAATTTGTTCTAATGTGATGCTATTGTCTAGCTGGGATAGGACTTGAGTCTCCTGGTTTAGAGACTCCAAGGTTTAAATGAGATATTAGCTTAGTCACTGTGGTAAGGGTGCAGTGAGAGTTAAGAGCTGGATGTTATGTAGCCATGAAAGAAGAGTAGAGAATAGTTCTTTGGAGCAAAGGAGTTTGGTCTTTTATTGTAGCTTCCACTGCTCACTTGCTCTGTGACTGGACAAAAAAGTCTGCAAGGCAGAAACCATTTGCCAGCACATTACTAACTCTGAAGGTCACCTGGATTACTCAACAAGTCCACAACAAATCTTATCTTCAGAGCCAGGGCAGACATCAAGGATATAATCAGAAGGACTTTATCCCCTGCCTATCACAGGCTTTAAGCAGAGGCTAAGCTCTCCACTATGCATGCTCAGACATAGAGCTGGCATCTAACCACATGGTTGTTTTCTTCTTGGAGGAAAGGAATTACACATGGCATATGTATATGGCATAACTGACTGCTGTTGCCAATGATCTTGCAAGACTCTACTGTGTGATTAAGTACAAAAAGTCTTGCTGTCTCCATGTCCTCCTAATAATACAAAGGATATTAACGTGACTAGCAAACTGCCCAATAAATTAAAAAAATCTTCTCTCTACTAAAGTAAAGACAGTGAGCTGTCATGATCATTCCTTGCACGGAGAGAGAAACGCATCTGAGCCCATAGAAACCCGCTGCAGCTGTCCTGTTGGACTTGAGTCTGGTCTACAGATGGAGATAAGGAAACCTTGCAAGTACTTGTGGCAGGCCACTGGTTTGTCAGACTGCCCAGGTCGCTGCTCATAAAAAGCTGGTTTTGTCTCCTATGCTACCAAAGACCAGAAACTTATGAGATTTGTTACATTCCAGGTCTAAAACCTGGTACTGGATTCCAGAAACATTGATGGTAACAATCTAGTTTCTAGCTTTGTAGCACGAACTAAAAAAATGAAAACCGCAGCAGCAGCAAAACTCCATACCCCTGAAGCAGCCTGTGTTGGTATAAACTGACATGGAATCTGGCTTACGTGGATCCTGCTGAAAGGAAAGAAAGAGGGCTCCCCATCCTTCCTTCCTTCCTTCCTTCCTTCCTTCCTTCCTTCCTTCCTTCAACTCCATGTCTCAAGCAGCATTGCACTCTGAAGACCTAAGTCACTCCCTAAGCTAAGGTCTGTCTGCAGCCTGCAGGGCTAAGTTTGTGGACATTTGTGTGTGATTGCTTTAGAAAATTGAATGCATTTTTTTCTGAGCTGTTTTTAGTCAGGGACCAAGCAGCTATTTATTACTTAGGAGAGATGTTGGACATTCTCCAGCTCTTAGGAAAAACTTTATTAGTTTTTGGTTGCCACATACTAGGAAAAAACAAGAGTTCGTTCCCTTGGCAAACTGTGAACACTTAAATGGAATAGCTCTGGATTTTGCAAGGGGAATGCTTGCTGGAGGAAAAGAACAGCCCTCTGGTTTCACTTAGCAAACTATGAGCTTTGTGCAATATCATGACCTCTGTTGAAAAGACAGTTGATTAATTATACTATATATTCTGGAACAGTCTTTATGGATTTGAAGGTTACTCATGTATGTATGTACAGTGCTGACCAGTGGTTGGAGAGCACCAGGTGATAATGCATCACTAACTGAAGAAATACAGCTCCTAGGAAAAAAATGGTGTCCCTGAGCATTACAAATTTTACTGGTTCCTTTGCTTCTCCCTTTGTCCCTCCAATAGCCAGCCCGAGAGAAAGATTCACCCTAAAGCTGTACCCGTCCCATTCCCTCAGAGAGCACAGGGGAAGGGTACAGAGTAGATGGGAGAAAAGCAGACCCTCCCAACTGCTTCTCTTCTTGATGAACACCATTGGGGTACAGAAATGATTCAGCACCGGAGTAAAATTAATTGCTAGGCAATGATCAGGCAGATTTCGGGGTGATGAAGGCCTTTTTCTACTGCGGCCACTACTGGTTGGTTTGGGCAAAGTTGAGATTGCCTTCAATTCAGTGCCTAGAGCTTCTTATTGCCTAGTTCCAGGCCATCAGAGGTATCTAGGCCATAAGAAACAGCAGACTCAGGTGCTTTGGAGTTTGGACTGATTGAACATGGCCCCTAGCTGAAGAGGGATGTGTCCTTTGCTCTGTGTGATACTCATTCCTGATGTTGATGGTGACATCGTAAGAAACTAAGTGGAATATCTTGATATTAATCTCTCTCTTTTTTAAAAAAATTGCCTTTATGTGAGCATGAACTCTTCAGGATTATGCCCTTCTTTGCATTTACATGGCTATCAGATACAGTCGTACCCTGTGATGCCAAGGATCTGGCACTGATGATGATGTGAAGAGTTGGGTAGAAAAAACAAAGTAGCTGGTATCTTTTAGAAGGGGAAACATTAATGCTTAGAAATCTTGGGAAACACCCAAGATGTCTATAAAGTCAAGGAGTATGAGTTAAAATACAGAAATTTTCTGCTGAAATGAAAGAGAAAAAGGCATTTTGGATGATGGATAATTATGTAGAACTAACATTCACTAAAAATGTTTCCCCTTATTGATTTGCACTGGGAGTCATGATGTGAAACTTTATTTCTTCAAGACAATTAAGGCAGTATGAATCCAGGTGAGTCAATGGAGTTGAAATTCCATTTTTCCTCTAATCAAAGACAAAATTTCTTTGAAATCAGAAGGGGCTAGGATTTCTGCTGGGGACTACAGTTTATGCTGTCAACAACCAACAGCCAAGCAAACTGTAAGAAAACATATACAGTTTGGCTGTTATCTAGGCTTTTCCTAGTTAACAAGGTATCTGATCTCATAACTTCATCCTATTGTTGGCACCTTTTGTATTTAAAAACAACAAAATATAGCCAGATGAGGCTGTCAGTTTAGAAGAAATGCAGCAAGGATTGTGTAAATATGCTCTGGATTTGCCTTGACTGAATTACAGTCACTTACATTTCCTCTGTAAGAATACTTGGCAGAATGAGTTAACTGCAGAACTGTTTACTGACTTTTAATAAATTACTACAAATCATGCACATAAAGTGATTTTTTGAGCTCATAATCATGAATCTGGCACAGGAAATATGAACCTGAGAATGACTATTATCCAGTCAGAGATCACAAACATGCTGTTTGATGTGTGTCCCCAGTCTGAGATTGTGTTTATCAAATACAAAAAAACCCTCTAAAAGAGCTACAGGAAAGAGCTATTTGTGGAGAATATCTATAAAATAATAATACTTTAAAAAGTATTTTTTAAAAGCCACAAGCAGTTTTCCTTCTGCCCCCAAATTCCCAGAAGTACTTTGCCAAATCCACATCTTGCTCACTATTACACTTGTATGGAAAGTTGAACTATGATTTCCTGTATTCCAATTCAAAGTCACAGTGCTTCTTAGCTTCTGAAACCAAATAATCTCAGATCTCTGCATGAACTGTTGATTTCCATGATTTAGTGTTTGCCTTAGATTGAACACTGATGCTATCAGTAAACTGTTGCAGCAGGGTTTATCTCTTTTTGCAGTGGCCATGCATTTATCAGGCAGCTGTCAGTATGCGCACAAAGGGAATTCACAGACCCACAGATAAACACAGGATCACAGAAAATAAAAGAACGTATCCATGCCAGTGCACACTCTTCTCTGCACTGCAGTGTGGCTCTGCAGGTAACTATATCCCTGCTCAATAAAGCACCTACATGTTTATATATTATGGATTTCAGTGGAATTTAACAGAGCAGTTAAGTCCAGTGCTGAATAAGGAGTATTTAAATGATTGAATCTATACTATTAATTGCTTGGTAGGTCATCTTTCAGTGCTAATGGAAAAATTGAGATAGTATTTTTGTTTTAATGGTTTCTCTTTCAGAAGTGATTGTAAGATTTACATGGAAATGCACCTTTCCAACAAATTTAAGTTCCTTTCTTGAAAAAATTGAACTCCTAAAAATAGAAAAGGAAATTCTCAATATATTCCTAGACCAAAGGTACAGAATAAAGCTATAGACTTAGAGTGAGTGGTTCCATCTTCCTAAAGTATTTAAAGGTATGAAAGAGAATTTTGGCTTGGAAACATTTACATTAACAAAACCTACAAACTTATGGTGACTTGCATAGACTCCTAGAGCCCTGATTCCACCATGGAAAAGAGGCAGAGAGGAGCAGATAGTTTGATCAACATCATGTAGACCATCCATAGCTCAACCTAGATTTGAAGCTATATTTCCTTCTGGGGCAGTAAATGGCCAAACCACCTCACCAGCCCAGAGTCCTTGCATTGCACTGTTGTCCCTTGTATCATCACTCCCTGAAGCAGGCAAGCAGGAGCTGCTGAGATGTTTTAGGAGTCTGGGGGCTACCCCTAGTTGAAACCTGCCTTTTCCATGCAGTGACCATAACCAGAATGGCTTGGCAGCAGTAGCCCCCTGTCCTGATCGATAGAGAACCGAACAGACAAACCTGCCATTTTCAGACACATTATCTGTGAGGGACTTGCCTGTTTGGGAGGTAAATTTTCAGCAGCAGCTCCTGGTAAGGCTGTTGACCATAGTGTGGTCCTGTGGGTAAGGCAGAAGGCTGGATAGCAAGACACTCGCTCTTGCTGGCTGCGGGAGGAGGGACAAAGGGAAAGCGAGCATGGTGAGAGTGGGGATGACACATTTGCCCACTGCTAAACCCTGCCTGCCTGCAAGTGGCTGGTGCAGACCCCCTTTTCACCCTGCAAAAAGGCGTAATTGAGCCAGTGCTTTCAAAAAGTGGTTTAAGTTGTGCTATCTGATTTTTAAGTACAGAAAATACTTTTTTCATCCAGTCCATTAACAGCAGTATTTGTCCTGTGTAAATGGCTGCAATACAGATGAAGAGGAGCTTTTGGGAGGGTCTATGCAGAAGACAAGTAATTACTTAGAGACAGGCTATCCCTGTGCTCTAGCATGTCGTAACTCACTGTCATGCCACAATGGTATTTTAGGCAATTACAAGACAGGACTGTACATTTTTGCACATATATATTTGCTTGACAAAACAAGCCTTTATTCACACATGATGGGTAATTGCTTGTCCAAGCATCTCATATAACTGCACGCACACTGGGTGCAGGCAGAATAGGCACAGAGGCCCTTGCATAAAAACGAGGGAACTCAGAAACATGCTGAATGAATTTCTACTGTACACGCTGTCCTATAATTGTACTCCCAGCAGCATGTGTGTGAAGTTCCTGAAAAAGCTCTTGGGAGGGAGGGGAGGAAGAATAAAACAATATCAAAGAAAAGCCGTGTGGTGTTGATCGGCTTGGAAAGCCATCTTGCTAATTGTTTGCAGGATGCATTCCAGGTTACTGCAAGCCAAGAGGCTGCGGGGTTTGTTGGGCTGAACTGAAAATTACAGTGCTTTCTCCTGTCCTTGTATTACTTGACTGATGAGAGTCTCACATACCCTTGGGCGCTTGCAGGAATTAGGATCTGGTGTACACCACTGCAGGGTGTGCTGCTGGTTGGGCTTTGATCGGAGTTCAGCCTTTGTTGTTGAAAGGAGATATTTCATCTCAGCAGATTCAAAACGGAGATGGTCTGTTCAAGACTATTGCCGCAGGACTTGTCTCCCCTCTCATTCCCCCAACAAAAGAGGAACAAAAGCAAATGACCAGCCAAATTATGTTTTGTTTCCACCAAGTAGACTGCTACGAGTCACTCGTATATTCATTATTATCAAGTCTGAAAGGCATTATGTTGGGCTGATTTCAGAGCAGTTCCCTATTAGCAGTATTTTTTAATGTGAGTCTCAAAGTTGACTTTCAATTACCACCCATGACCTCAGAAAAATGTTTAGCATTGTACATCTGAAGTTCATGCCACTAAGCCTTGTAATTGAAGCAAGCCCAGTAAATATTCAAGAATGAATAGCAAGAACCTGCCTATCCTTCTGTGTAAATCACCCTGTATATATGCTCTGTGCTGAATGCTTTCTTATGTCACCAGTGCTGTTGGGCTTGGTCCACAGATTTGCTAGCACATGCTGGACTGATGGATGTTGCAGTATTTCAGATTCTTTCATGGCAGGTGAACCAGGTTCAAGGATTAGATGGCAGTGAGGGAAGAAAGGCATCAGCTAGCCTTGTTCTGCAGTGCCGGATGGAAATTAGGTGCAACGGCAAGTAGCAAACAGGAGGCCAGCTATGACTGACTCCATTCAGTCAGTGCTGTCTGTAACTGGGGATCATGCAACTGTGCAGGCTGTGAGGTATAATTCTGGTGTAGCAAGCCTAAACCCAAAGTGATGGTATAGATCTGGGAGATCCCAGACGTTTCACCAGGTGAGAGGAATAGCACTTCTGGGTATCGATGCACACCGTGGGATCTGAACACTCCTACCTTCACCCTGAAAGCTTTCTCACCACACATCTTCTCAGTTCACTTAGGCAGTGGGAACTATTCGTGAAATTGCTTCTTGCTGCCCCTTGAGTGGTTCCTGACCTCTCTGCCTCCTGTCGAAGTTCATTGTCCTCAAGCTGTGCTCCAACGTCAGTGTGGGAGTGGAGGGAATTTGTGCCTTCCTGGATGCCCCTGGCATGCATGGGTGTGATTTGTCAGTCCCATTGCTACTGTCTCCGGTGTTTCTGGGAACTTTCCCGACCACCTCTTCAGGATGACAGGGCAGACACTACAGTTGGGATATAATGGATTAATCATATTGAATAAATGATTTAGCTGTTGAGCTGACACATAGTGACAGACCCAAGAAATAACTCTTCATTTCATCAGGTAGCCGGACACTTTGATGGATGGGGACTACAAGGTAATTCACTGAGGTTAATGGACTGTTATGCCAGAGGCTGACAAAATGAAGACTTCACCAGTTAAACTGGGGCCCAGGGATACTTATATTTGGTGCCAAGTGGGAGCTGGAGTTAGCTTTCTGCAGAGTAATCAAAAGACATCTCTTAGCCGAGTTGAGAATGGTTGTGCATTACAGCTTGGTAGCTCCTGGAGGGTGCAGGTGTGAACAGTCTGTAGCTTAACAGGTCACTGCCAGGTATATACCCCATTCTTCCTTTCCCTGGGTGCTGCTGAATGCCTTACTGAAATTCTGGGTAAGATGGGGATCCCTAGCAGATAACACAGTCACATAACTACAGCTGGGTAAAAGCTGAGCGCACGAGACAGCCTTGTCCTGTTATTTGGGATACAACAGACAAAGGATGTTCCAGATCCATGAGGAAAGCAAGTGTTAGCCCTAACCAGAGGTTTGTCCCTAACCATATTAACAAGCGTTCAGATGCAGTGGCTGGCACCATAGAATTTTTTTTTAGAATTTCTGTCAGGGCACTTAGAGTAACTAAGCACTGGGTGTGAGTATTTGGCGACCTGTTGCATCCAAACTGTTGCTTGGAGACACTAAGGGGACCTCAGATGGTAACCAGCCTCAGTCAGTCCCACCAAAACAGGTTTCTGTTTTGCAAAAGAGGTAGCAAGCATGGCCTGACCCTCACACCCCATCATTAAAATTCCTCAGGAACTGCAGCCCAGCCAGGGGCAGATTCCAAATCCTGAGGGTGAGGTCATGTCTGCAGTGAGCCCATGACAATAATTGCCATTATATGGCCCTATTTATTCTCTGAAGACACACTAATGTTGCTGCAGAATGAGGCCACAGGCAATAGAGAAGGCCATCTATTTATGATTTTATGGTTTTATTAACTTGAAGTTATTAATCTGTTGTTTCCAGTTGCCTTGGTCCAGCAAAATGGTAATATGTCATGGATTGCTGAGCTCTAGTTTATCAGTACTAATAAATAAAAAAGATATATTTATAAACAAATGTAAAGAAGAGCTGAAGAGACTGAGTACTTGCATCCAGCTTGCCCTGAGAGTATCTGTTAGTTTGCAGTTGGCTTTTGCACTATTGCTGTCCTTCCACATTTTGCTTCCAGGAGGCTTGTAAATTGTTGTCTTCAATAGCACAGGGGTTTGAAAAAGTACCTGGCCAGGATTTTTCAGAGGTCAGCTGAGTTTTGGTGTGCTTGAATCTGGGTTGCAGGCAGAACAGGTTTAGGGCTTAGGCCTGGCTCTAGCATAAGCACTTTCTTTGTTTTTCTACTTCTGTTCTCTCCCAGGTGAATTTGCTTTTCTTCTTCATTGTTTGCTATGTTCTACAAGAACTGTTATTCTGTCTAAATAAACCTGTGTGCTCCTGTTTAACCTGAGTAATGAGAGAGTAACAACGGGGTATATCCAGGAAATGTGCTGAGTTTTTTAGCATTCGTGCACTTTCTATTGAAGTTTGGAGTTCCTGCATCACCTACGCGTGGACCTCAGAAGTGCTCTGCCCTCTGAGTTGGGTTTTCCTTATTCATTACCTTCTCTGTCCTGCAGATGAGGAATGAAATTTTAAAGATTACTCATTTACAGTTTCTGTAGGCACAACATCCTTGGTGCTTTCTTGCGTGCTTCCTTTCTACTAGTAGACAACAGTCATTAAAGGGAGGACTATTTCAGTGACAATTCTTTATTTTTTTTATGCTAAAATTTACAAAAGTTTATTTTCAGAATGCCTTTTTAATGTACTACTGAAGCACAGGAGAAGCCATCTGGGGCAAGAGTGAGTTCGTAAGAACTTATCGTTAGGACATGAAACCTAAATAGGAAATATAATTAAGGGAGCATTATGTAGCCTAGATTTTTATCCAGTCATCTCTGCCAGTTTGTTTATGTTCTTCAGAGTAAAAAAAATAATTTACTTCTCTCAGCACCTTTCTGTTGCCAGTAGCCACACTGGACATCTAAAACAATATGCCAAGTCTGATCCCTGTTATGCCAGCAGAAAGCAGAATTAGCTCCAGGTATTCTGTGCAGGTAATCTGGTTAAAGGAAGAGCAGAAGGATGGGCATCTCTCTCCCCAGATCCTAACTTCTTTCTCTGCTTGTTAGGTGGCTGCGTGAGGAAGTGATTTAAAACAGTTGATGACTTAAAAATTAATATTCATGATATATAAACATCTTCCCCCCACTCCTTGCTGGCATTATCAAGGAATGTTAATAAGGAATTTAGAAAAGCTTTTTAACATAGATCACAACACTCATCCTGATGTGCTCTACGCAATTCTCGGCTGCTGCATGGTTACTCAGTGTCCAGCTTTTTGTACTGAAAGAGAAATTTATGGCTCTCTTGCTTTATTCATTCCCTTTTCACATAATGCTCCTTGAGCTGGCTCTGAAGATAAATCCTTCTTAAGCCTTTAAACATAAATCAGAGTTCAGGGATGATGAGCACTCAGAAGATGTCAGCTGTCTATAGATAGTGTTTGCAGCCTTAACAGCAGTGAACTGCTTGCTGCAAATTCAGAGAAAGCCTCTTTGCTTTCCACTGCAAATTCTTTCCCTGGTCATTACAGATCCATGGAAACAGTGTGCATGATGCTCTAAGAGTTAAAGTTTTTAATCTAATTTTATGTGAGTCCCTGCTTTGTTGCCATCCTTTGTCTGACAATTACTGTGTAATGCACAGGCAGTAATTGCAATGCTATTTGTTTCACTGAATTCATTAGCATGTACGTGATTTCTGATCTGATAAAATACATGTCTTGTGCAAAACATTTAGCAATAGACATGGCCTGAGCCTTGAGTCTTACGTCTGGTCTGCACTTCAAATTCCTGAAGATTTTTTGCCCTTTAGTTCAGGACTTGGATTCACATTTACCTTTATCCAAGAGAAAACAGGGGGTTTAGTTTGATCAGTCTCACAGCTTGGGTGCAAGCTTGGCAGTAGCACCCATGGTTGTAGATGTGCCCAGATATCTAGAAGAGAGCAGAGCATCCATGAGATCAAGTCTGAGGTCGGAGTGGGAATGGGGCAATGGGCATTTCAGACATCTGGGCAG
Organism: Aviceda cuculoides; assembly: GCA_035590195.1. Taxonomy (NCBI): domain Eukaryota; kingdom Metazoa; phylum Chordata; class Aves; order Accipitriformes; family Accipitridae; genus Aviceda; species Aviceda cuculoides. The sequence goes on from JAVJGG010000017.1 coordinate 19,972,738, forward strand.
GTGAGTGCAGCAATGGCTGTGGGACTCCATAAATGAGGTGTGACCTGACCACAGACTGCACAACCATTTCGAAATTAAAAAAATGAGCATTTCACAGCTCTTGCAAGCAAACCCACCCACACAAGATGAGAGTCAGAACATTATGTGTAGGGCTTGAGTGTCTGTTCCTAATCATCATTCCTGCCTGTTCCCATACAGCCACATCATTATCTTCTGTGGGACTGTTCCCCTCCATAGATTATTGGCCCCAAATTTTCATGTTGGCATGTTTCACACAGCAAGACACCAAAGGTGTTTGCATTTTTTGAGAACAGGGGCAAAGTCTCCTAAGAGTTCTCTGGAAATCACACCATGCAATGCTCCTCAGGCTCTACTCTTACAAGCAGATCTCCCCCTTCCACGTACTAAACCTTTCTGAAGTCTGAGGGTCACTTCTCAACTCTGGAGGTCAGTTTGCACAGATCCAGTCAGAGCCATTCCTAGTTTACGTGTATTTAACGCTTTAAGCTGCTGTAACTAATCACAGCAGCTCTCTTTTCATGAGTCACTGAGTTTAAAAGTAGACATTTGGTGCATCTGGATTTGTTCCAAGATGCATACTTCTGGGTTTCCAGATAGATGCATTTTCTCCGTTTGTACAATATTTCAGAGGAGTTGTATAATTAAGTATTTCTTATCTTGATCAATATGTTACCGAAGTGGAAATCATACCCATCCCTCTGCTCAGTTTTAAGAGATCTTTTTTTCCATCTGAAAAGCTACTATAAAATAATTACTTTTTCAACTAAAATAAATATTGCCTAGCTCAGGATCCTCTTCTGAGAGCAAGAACATCAGAAGTTTTTCCAGTATAGTTCTCCAGAGAAAAAGGCCTCAGACTTTGCTGGTCAGGGGAATGGATGGTTTGGATAAACCAGTAGTGGTCACCGGCTCCTGTGTGGTTTGCATAAAAATCACGAATTTACTGCTTGATTTATGTTCTCCTTTTTGCAAATTGTGTTCCAACTGGCTTTAGCAATGGATGCTGGACAAATTTCCAATGGATCAAAAGAGCTTGGCTCCATGAAACATTTAGCTGAACTGAAGTGGAGGAGTGGCTGGAGAAGAGACTGGAAAGTCGATCAAAATATTTGCAAGAAGTGAAACTGGAAAAGGAGACTACGGTCTGGTCACTGTGAAATTTTTATTGTTGTGAAAAACTGTATTTCTCTTTTTATCATAATTTGAACTGTGGTGGTAATCCAAATTCTCCATCAGCTGTTTGGCCAGTTAACAGGGGTATCAATTTCCAGTAAAACTGTAGATAAACTCAGTGTCCTTCATTGAGATTTAGGTTGTTCAATGTGAATATTAATCGTCATCTTAACCACTTTGGAAGTGGCCTAACCACTTTGGAAAAGGCCTAACTATTTTTGAGATGGCTACCTGTTGTTACAGGAAGGAGAGGTACAGAACTGGCTGAAAAAAGGGGGTTTCATGATATGAGTGCAGCTCTGGGTCAGACTGGGAAGGACTGGGCCAGGAGATGCAGCAGGGTAAACCATTCTTCTCGGAAGGGGAAGTCTAAAAAGTTACAGAATATGGAGGGACAAAAGGTAGGAATGCACAAGAAAATTTTACCGAGGTGTCCTGGATATGTGTCAAACTGCCTGCCTGCTGGGGGCTGGGGCTTACAGAGACTAACGTCTCGTGCCTTTGTTCTTTGCTCCAAATCATAGCCTCTTTTTGTTATCACTTTTACTTCTGCTACCTGTACAATGCAGTTATTTGAAAAAGGAAGCTGGCTTCAATTTGTACTACTGTGCATGGGAACTCGCTGCGAGATACCCTTGAGATACATCACTGGTCTAAAACATTGCTCTAAACCTCTTAGCTTGAAATCTTTTGCAGATCTCTTCTCTTACAGCATGTGTGAAGCAAAGTATCATAGGGCAGAGCTGGAAAATCCCTCTGTGCACCACCGCTTCCGCGGCTCTGCACTCTTGGTGCACCTTGGCAATTCATGTCTGGAGGCCAGGAGCTGTGAAATGATAACAGCTACAAGAAAGCAGATAGAGCTTCTTTGGTCACATACACCAGATACCTGAAAAAAAAAAAGAGAACATGGGTTCAGCGTGCATCCGTGCTGGATTATGTGTAGTCACACCCTGGTGAAGATCACAGGACCCGAATAGCTCTGCTCCCCTGGGACCATCAGCAGCTCTAAGGGGACACCAGGACAGTGGGTTGAGTGTGGGTTGGGCCTTCTTTGACTCAACCAGTGCATTTTCCCTCGCCACTGAATGTATGCCCTAAGGTGTCAGTTACTGTTGAAGTCTTTGCTGGAGTGTCCTCATGTATCTTCTACAGGGTCCTAGTTGAGGCTGACAGGCTGGAATGGCAGAGCATGCCTGCCTTGGACGGCTGACAGTCTGGCCCTTGGGGTTTGCCATTCTACTTGTGCTGGTTTTTGAACAGATTTTTTTAAGTGTGCCTTCCAGCAACTCTTTGAACTCTGCGGCTGGAAATGATGAATGGGTGGTCAGTGAAAAGACCTAGAAATAAACTGCTGATTCAATTATGAATGAAATTGGCCTAGCCGGCACTATTAAAATAAATATTTTGCCTTACATTACTAGAGAAGGGTGTGATTTTACAGCTGTGTCCACAACCAGGGTGATGTAAGATCCCAGGGATGTTTGATGCAAGAGAAGTCAGTTGAAGTTGAGCAAAAGCTGTTGCTGAATGTGGGCACATGTTCTTCGTGATGAAACATCCTTAGTCAGAAGTCTTTTTCTTTTGGGTGATTTAATAAAGTACTGGAGAACACATCCCAGAGAAATCTGCCAAAAATTTTCAGTTCTCAGTCAATTGCTTCCCTCTTTTCTCTTCCCTCCCAGGCCCAATTATTACATGTCCTTTTAATTATTATTATTTTATTATTTTTAATTATTATTTTATTATTAAACATCTCCTACATCTTTCTGCACTGCCATTATGTGTTTTTGTCTTTTAGGCAATGTTAGTTTGACTTTGCATAGCACACATTTCATCTCCTTTGAACAGTAAAGTAGTTTACAGGGGTGGCATTTCAGCTACCTGACTGACCTTCAAGTGAGCACCGTGATGTGAATAAGGGTGTTTGTGTCTTCCCAGATGAATGCTCCAGGGTCTTAGCAGAGATAAACATATGCCACTGCATGGATTCTGCTTACTCTGTATTTGGAAGGAGCTCAGAGAGCCAAAGGGACTTCAAATACAAAAGCAACACTGTGAGAGACACTGGGGGTGTCTGTTGGCACTGCCAACTGGTGCTTTGCAGTCACCCCCTGAAAGGGAGCATGCTTCATGCTGGGAAGCAATGGTATGGAAGTGTCTGTCCCGCACTTGCAGGGAGACCTTGGAGTCTCAGTCCTGTAAGTCACTGGAGCTCCGAAGTCATTGAACATACCTCCAGGGACATCAGATGAAGGTCTGGGCATGAGCTGCGAGGCAAGCGCAGTCCCACATTGCGCATCCACGCATCCGTTCCTGGGGAGCTATGGGATCACTCCCGGTGAGGAAGGGTGGCGTGGGGAGGTCCCTCACACCAGCCTTGCTGCGCGTGTCGCTGGCCTGCCTGGGCGCTCACTGCCGCTCCACGGGCGTTGGGGCTCACAAGAGTGAGCAGGAACTGTCGTGAAACTGCTCCTCAGCATTATCTAGGTAGGTGACTGCGGTGGTAGGCCTCAAATATGTCATGTTTCGAAGACAGTTCACGCTATCTGTTCCATTCCTGCAGGGCAAAACAAGTGGAAAGGCAAGGCACCCACAGCGACGGGCACCCGCTGAAATTGCAGGAAGCTTGTTGACTGCCTGCTGGTGTTTCAGTGGATGGCAAGTTCCCTTTCTCCTTTAGGTGCTATGGGAGAAAAATCTGTCCCTGGTCTTGCAGGTCAACTGGAAGTGCAGCAGCTGTATTGGCCTCAGGTGAGCCCAGAGAGTTTATCATAATTTCTTAGTCATAAAATTATATTCTGAAGGTACGGTGGTCACTGTCCTCTGTGTGCAAGGTATTCTCAATATCTTTTTTTTAAGAACAGCAAGAATGTCCAGCAAAGGACATTGATCAAGGATCAGCAACCATTTTGAGATGCACAATTTCTTGTATTTTCTTGTTTTGTAAAGAATTGCTAATGGATTTTACCTTACAATAGCTTACTCTTTTCCAAAGCACTTCCAAGCCCATGGGAAACCTGACATTTAGTAAATGTTCCTGGAGAGGGATTACAGATTTTGGCACCATCATAAGAGGAACCTTTGGCCCATGGAGATGAATAAAGTGATGGTGACTGCAGTATCTCACTGTTGATGTCGAAAAACGAAGGACCCAGAAAGTCCCATGTAGGACATGGTGGCCCGATGGCTGATGTAATGCATTGCATGATGGCTGTAAGTGGAGAAGTGGTGTAAGTGTTAGGTGCTGAATCAGGATACCTGTTCCTAGCTGTCAGTGATCCGTTGTGTGACTATGGACAAAACATTTACATAATCTACTTGTTTCCTTTCCTGTCAGGGCAAGCAGTGATGCCCAACTTAGTAAAGCTCTAGGAGAGATGAGAAGTATAAGGTAAGACTTGCTGAACAGGATCATGAGGGAATCACATCATCAGAATTCACCACCTATACATTACAAAACGATTCTCAAAATCATGCAAGAGCCCCAAATGAGGGTCAAGAGAACTAAAATTCATACCAAACTCTAAGGGTCACACTTCCTCCTTTACAGTCTCCTCTGCTCTATAGCATCAGTGTGCATGGAAATCCAGGGAAGTAAATATTCTTTTGTTTGTTTGTTTGTTTATTTGTTTAGTTTTGCTGTTTGTTTATTTGAGCTCCATGCAGCACTGCAGTTGAGGGAGTGCTGCAAGACTGGCCTCGTAACTCATGATATGCTTGGTAATTGAAGGGTAAAGGGTAAAGATAATAACATTGTCTATTTGAACAAGAGGTAGAGTTGATTTGAATGGGTGATGGATATTATGAAAACAACTGCGTGATTTCTCTGAGTGTGTGTGTGTTTGTGTGCATGCACACAGTCTGCCTATCTAGTGACTATGCAAAAGCTGATGATGGGACTTACAGCAAGATAAAAAAAAAAAGAAAGCATAAAACAGAAACAAAAGGTCATTCTTCTTTGTGCTGATTATACTCCAGCTACAAGATCTCTAAAAATGTTTAGAAAAACTGTATCAAGATATACAATAAAATAGTAGTATTCAAACCTAAATAGCAAGAATCATTTTATAGCTGCCGCAGCTGCTGTACCTTAAGTAAATTTTTTTCAGGAGTTTCTTTTCAGGGATGATCCTTTTCCCCATTTGAAAAGGATCCTTTTTATTCTCTTGCTGCTTGAAGAATGGCTGGGAGAAACAAGGCAGTTAATGGAATTAAAGAGTGAGGCTCACTTCATCCCCTACAGAAATGATTTTTTTCCCCACTTGCATTTTACTCTGCAGTGACTCCTGTGGCATTGCTTGATCCCCCTTGCAGAAGCCCTGCTGCCTTTGGATAGCTGAGCTAAAATGCTGGGGAGGCATAAGAGGGGAGTTCCGGAGTTTTTTATATTTTGGGTGTTGTCTACCCATCTCACTTCATATATCTCCTCAAAATGTCTTGGCCAAGACTTTCTGAAAAGGATCAAAGTCCAAGACCAACCTATGTTTGAGAAATTTAGAAATAAACCCAACCAAAGCAGTGTTGTCAGCAGTTCCCATTAATATGGAGATTCTTGAGGCTGTCATCACTGGACTAAATTGTGGTTCTTCCATCTCATTTTGGGTCTACTCATGGCATGCTAGCCACTGATGTAAACTACTTCTGAAACAGAAAACCAGAAGTCAGGCCCTTAAATAAATGCATTCACAGACTATGTGTGGCGCAGGCAGTGAGGGTCAAAGATGCAGCTGGCCAGCCCAGACCTGCCCAGAACATGTGCTCATGAAGAGGTCCTGCTGACCCCAGGAGGGAATAGTCTCATCCTTCCCCTGTACATCCAGGGTGTTTTCCTCTCTATCTGTCTTCTCTGAGCTCTCTGAGATATAAATTGCTTTTGCTGTAAACAGAATATCACATTTAACCAGACAATAATGAATTTAAAAAGAAAATATGGTAAATAAGACACTGGAAATGGTTTCAAAATAAGCAACCAGGGCCGCCATGGAGTCGAGGGAGGATCTAATAAATCTACGCATGCAAACACACCCTTACTTGCTGTATGCTGTAACTTATCTTGAAGATATTTCTGCAAAACTCAACAAGAAATGCTGACTTCTTTAGTGAGAGACATCTAAAATCATGCACTGTTAAGTTTTATTCATTAGGCTATCACCTCAAGATCACTCATTTGCAAGTGTATCCCTGGCCAGCCTGTCATCAGACCTACTTGTAGAGAGAGTTTAGAGCAGCTACAGGAAAAGATGAGAAATACTTTAACCCCTGATTGTGCATACCCCTTTTGAAGTGTCTGGGCCACAAAATGTGGTATGCTATGGGGGCTGAGCTCTCTACAGCAGGGTTGGGCCCAGGAAGTAGGTTGAATACAAGTGAACTTCCTTTGACAAAGAAAGTAAAAAATAAATGTAGAAAATATTTTCTTCCAGAATTTTTTTTCAGTGCCCTTCTCTCCTCCCCAGAGTAACAACCTAAGCTAAAGTACTTCTAAGTAGGAGTTTTCCATTCATATGAAAACTCTCCTGCACCCTCATTTTGCTTGTATGGTGGCAAAGAAAATAAGCAGAGAAGAACAAAAAGGGATAAAAAGCAAATGCTGAAATGTAGTGTTTTGTTCCTCTAAACTGGGCTTACGCTAGGGAACTTGTGTGATAATTAATTTCCTACGATATGCAGGAGATGATTGGGTGAGATCCCTCCTGGTCTAGCTTCCCATGACACTGGGAGTCTATGAACATCTTAGGAAATCTCCTAAATAAGGGCAGTTTCTGGAGCTGGAGAAAGCTGGAGGTCTTGCTTTGGCCCAGTGAGTATGATATAGGCATGCAAAGAGCAGGTGAGTAAGGAGGACTGTATCTGGCTTGCCACTGTTGACGAGGGACACAGACAGTGCTGGGTGTAGGGAGAAAGCCACTGGGTCTTCTTTCTCAGGAGACTACCTTGAACCCAACCGAGGTCAACTCTTCCACTCCCATGAGTTTTTCCACAGCAATGGCATGGTTTCTTTATGAAGGACAGAAAACATCTCTATTTTAGCCCAATTTCTAGCCTGAAGGATAGATCATGTCCCTCTGAGGGCTGATGTGGGTGAGGGTGCAGGCTCCCAGGCCACCGTGCAGAAGGAGGCACCCATCCACCAAAGCAAGCTCAGTTTTCTGAAGTCCTGGGGGAGGAGGGACCTGCTGTGCACCGAAGGGACACGCGACACAGCCAGCACCCATTCCTGTTAGTCGGTTCTTGGTACGTCCCCGCTCACGGCCACCCTTCAGAGTTGCCCACGGTGGGCAGACAGAGGCAGCTCCTGGCCTGAGCGCTCCAGACAGCCTCAGAAACGGCAGGTCTGCCCAGCAGCGCTGCCAGGAGTCTAGACGCTCATTTGGGTGAGCTGAATCACCCTCGCCATGCCTTACCCACCTAACTTGTACTTCTCCCGCCTAACCAGTTTGGGTGCCTAAAGGCTTTGGCATCAGCCTCCCGTGGAGATTAATTAGGTTCAGGCCCCTGATCTGGTGAACAGTTAATTGTCTGTACAAAACTGAAAATCACCAACCAAAAGGACCGAAAAAAGCCAGCAGCCTAATGAGAGCTTTGTGCCCCTGAGAGCCCAGTGCCCCAGTCCCCTTTGCAAATCAAAGCAAGCACAGCTAATCTGATCTTAAGTCTCTTTCATGCTAGGTGAGAGTCCTAACCACAGCCCTGTGGGCTGTCTGCCTGTGCCTCCGTTCTTTCATTTAAAGGAAAACTGTAAAATAACTCTTTTTTTCTTCAGGTGGAAATGGGAGGCATTTCTAAAATCCCAAGAATATTTACAAGGCAGGAAAAGTGTTTCCTGCCCAGCCTCAGCCACAGGTTGTGATCACAGCCTTCTGAGGCTGAGTACGGGCTCTCTATAATTGTGTGTTATACTTAGATGGGTTCACTTTTATGAATGTATTGTAATTTTTTTAACTTCTAAAGGTTTATTTCAGTGTGAGAACAGCCCCAGACTTGATGAATATACCTCTGTGTGCAGTTCTCTAAGTACAGTATTTCTAGGTTAACACTCATGGACTTAAAAGCCAGCTGAGATCTTGGAGGAAACTTCATTAAAAATAGTCTGTCTGGAAAAAAAGCCCAGAGTTTGCAATGTAAAATAGTTGCTTATGAAAAATGCATTCTTCTTAAGTGAAACAGAACATAATCTTTCTGGCAAAAAGCCAGAAGTTGAGTTTCTTTTCCAAAAGCTGTCAAAATCCAGACAACAAAAAATGCCTGTCACATTTATAATTTCATATTCTGTGTGACTTTCTGTGCAGATTAACTGCAGATCAGGAAAACAAAACTTCCCGCACACTTCAAAGAAGGCAGCCAAAATGGGGCGAGGGGGAAAGCCTGCCTCAAAAAAAGTCTTTCCTCTCCATTTCAGGCACCCAAGGTCTCGGACTGTGCCCAGGGCCCATGTGTGTTTCCACCCGTAGGCAGTGACATCGTGCACAGCAGCGAAGACGTTGGTGTGTAGACATGTTCATAGAGGGTTGTCATCTGGAAGTGACTTGATTGTCCCTTTTGTTGTCATCTAACCTTGCTGGGAGTGAGCAGTAGGAAGGTGGGTCCTGGGGAGACTGGTGAGAGGACCAGACTTCATGTGCCAAGGCATCTTTCCCGTGGGGAAAGCCTCCCACTTCACTTTTCTGCCACAGTCTTTGAAACAGCATTGCACATGGCAGTGCTGGATCAGGTCTTTCAACGTCTCTTGTTTTTACCACCGACCACACTGAGATGGTTGTTTCATCACCACTACATTTAACAGAGTGTTGGCAAGGTATTGCTGGCTGTTTCTTAAATGCCCCTAGCATTTTACCTAAGAGGCAGAGGGCTTTTAATGATGTGTAAAGTTACTCCTTGAACAGCAAGAGTCACTTGGTAGCTTTCATGGGACAGAGGAAGGGAAAATTTCCTTTTTGCTCAGAATAGATTCTTACTTTGGCCAAAATTGTATGTTCTTTTTTCCTTTTGTTGACTTTTTTTGTTGAAAAACCTGGAAAAGCTTTTCAAAGTGCTAAATTTTGCAGTTTAAATGTTCTGCATCTTCCTTCCCCCCCCC
>JAVJGG010000017.1:19982048-20059386 GCA_035590195.1 Aviceda cuculoides
CAGCCCTCTGGTGTGTAGACAACATTTCCTCAGGCCAGGAAATAATGTGAGCTCCCATTTCCTGCATCCTGGGGTTGTGTATTATGGGAAGAAGATGCTCCAGCGGAGGGTGGGAATGGGGCTCTCCACTCCATGGGGCTGTGAACACTGTCCAAGTGAGGCACCCTTGAGTGAGGTGACGCTTGACACCACCTCGAGATTTCTCAGCGACTAGCTTATGTGGCTCCTTGCCCGGTAGGCTGGTTTGTGGCTCCTGTTTTTGGGAAACTCTGTTTAAGGAGGCGAAACGTCTCTCTCAGCTCTCTCGTATGAGACAGAGAGTGCCTGGGAACAGACCGTTGTGCTGTGATGCCTATGCCCTTTGTGGGTCTTGTCCCACGTGCCTGTGTCACCTTAGAAAAGTGGATTTAGGCTCCAAAAGTGCTTAATGCTACTTAGCTCTTCACCAGCACTACTGGCAATGTCAGTTCTCCCCACGTATGACCAGGCACACATAATGTAGAAAATGGGGAACTCAGTACAAAACCCCTTCTTCTTTCTGACATCCCAAACCAAAGGCAAAATTCATTTTGCCCTTGCTTGCAGACACAGTGAAGGGTACATGAAGGGTCTATTGCAGTTGCTTAATCGTCAATAGCTCCGGAAAAAAAGATGTTGGTTTTCAGCATCTTGTGTTTCCTGAGTATGTTCTTCAGCTGCAATTTAATGTTCCTTCTCTAGCTGTTACAGCTCTATCAAATTAATTGGGTTATAATAGTGCTATTAATCTTGATTAGTGTTTTACTTTTTTTATCAGAATACGGTATACAATACCTTAGGAAGTAAGAGTGGATGGGAATCATAAAATAAATTAATAAAGATTGTTAATGAATAAGGGTCTTGCAAAGTCAGCATGATGGGTCACCAGTGGGAGGGAAATGCTTGCACGGTTGGAGAACGACCCTTATGAAGAACCTCAGACCAAACCAGCTTCTCATCAGCCACAGAGGTTGTAGCTAAGACATATATGATGCTGAGGGGGGACCAAGATATTGTAAAACAAGGGTCAGGTAGGAAGGAAGCCCTAAGAGAGCGATATACTGACCCTGAAAAAATGGCCTGCAGGCTATTACTCTGATGTTCAGTAGATGACTATGTGGAGGGGGCATTGCTTGTCTTTCAGGAAACATCTTTTTTGTTGTGCATAAGGACAGCTGCACAGGTTTAGGAAGGTCTGGCTTTTAGAACAGAAGTGTGAATCAGGGTGAGTGTTGTAATAAAAGGCAAACAAACTTGAGATATTTTTGAAAGCAGGACTACAGCAGTGTGCCAGAACCTAAGTGTGTTATTTTGCAGCACATTTACATGTTAGACCTGAACCATAATCACTCCAGACAGCAATTCTGTATGTCAGAAAGACTGTTCTGTGACAAGTGCCCCACTGTTTTATTTATTCTCCCCTAAGAAGCATTTCTGTCTTTGACAATAACAGCCATAGCAAAAAAAGCAGTAAGAAATCCTTAGATTAACTATATTTAGTATTTCCTAAAATCAAAGCATGTATTAAGTGATTCACTTCCTTTTGTTTTGAGGTATAATTACTTGTGCTAAATTGTGCTCAGGAAAGTGATTAAAAGAAATTTGCCCTCCGGAGAAAAAATGTAGGCTTGCTTAAAAGGCTTGCCTTTTTTTTTTTTTAATCTGTAAAACAATGTTCTTTTTCTTTCTTTTCTTTCTTTTTTTTTTTTTTTTTTTTTTTTAAAAAAAAAGTGGCATTAAATTGCAGTGCTAGAGACAAAAGCAAAATTAAATAGAAAACATATTTTAAAGGGAAGCTGAAACTGATGATGAGAAAAGTTGGTGAGAAAAAAATACAAAGGAGGTAAGTGGAATCACACTCCAGCCTGACATGTTTGAAAGCTTCAAGCCCTTTCCTCTGAGATTAAAGCATGCCACTACTGGGGGAGACAGCCTGCGAGGCGAGGGTTAACCTTATGATAATGAATTAAATTTCAAAAGAAGGTTTGAAATCCCTAGTTGTCTGTTTTGATGTTAATTGCAAAGCAAGGTTAGTGCTATTAAAATATTGGCAACCTAGAAAATTCCCAGCATAAGGCTGTTCAGACAGTCCTGAGGTACCTGAATATTTTTTTGTAGCTGTTGTGCCGGTGCAACTGGCATGGTCTTGTTTCTCTTGCAGTAAATAGCAAAATGGACCCTAATGATATACTGAAGTTTAATTTTAACAAAGGAGAAGAGAATTAGCAAAATGGAAGTCTTTTGTCTGATTTGCGCATCCCAGTGTAGTAGGAATTTAGTTTGTCAGTCCTCTGAATCAAGTGACTGTCTTCTCAAATGTGTAGTACGTGGTATCTGGTGTGCCTCTGAAGATGAAAGAGAATTACCTTGTTCATATTCAGGATTCAGGTTCCAACCATAAAGATTTTAACTCAATTACTTCATTTCACAAGGTGAAAGCACTGGTTTCCAGCAGGGCTTTGGTGAAACCTGGTGCAATGCACAAGTGTAAGGGTTGGGTTTCTGCGAAGGTGCTCAGTCCTCAGCAGAGAATCCTACACAGCCTCCTCGTGTCCTCTCGGACCTCCTTCTGTGCAGCAGCTATGAACAGCTCCTGCCGAGCTCCACGTGCCACCAATTTTACTTGCACCTTGTCTGATACTGTGGAGGTACTTTGGAGAGTTTGAAAACATATTTTCACCTATCGAGTAAAAGTTCTCAGTGGGAATATTGCTCCAAGTCACCTGCTTTGAAAAGTCCTTTCACCAGTTTTTGCTCAAAAGGTACTTGTTTCAACCTCAGCAAGGATGCTGGAAATACAGCATATCTGAATGTGATTTACATCTCCATGCAGTGAGTGCTTCTAGTGTCGGCGCTAAAGAAAATGAAATCTCTGCAGAGTAAATTGAGTCATAAGATTTTGACAAGGTAAATGTGTAAAATGGAAGATTAACATTCAGGGAGATCTATTCCTTCCACAGAAGTCAGAAATCTAGAGCGTATGCCTGGAAGTCTAAGGAGTGTTATGAACTTGAAAATCAAGATTTAAAGAGGGGTTAATTTTTTCAGTAGCTATCGTCACTGCCTTATGTCTATGAAACAAATTTAATGCATGCTTAGTTTTCAGTTTTCATAATTTCATTCAACTGGGAGATCATGCTTCAGCATTAATCATATACAACAGAACAATATGGCAAAGTGAGAAAAAAATACACCCAAAATCCAGATCTAACATGAAACACTGAGTATTTCTACTGCCAAATCAACAGAACTATATTGGCATTATTTTTTCTTCCTTTGGCAATATACGTCTTGTAAGAAGATCAGCTGTTTCGCATTTGATGGTATGAAGTTATCGTAAAGATCCTTCCTCATGTTCTAACTAATCTCCAGGAAAATCAGTGGAATTAAGTTAATTATATGCATATGGACAAATTAGTGCCATTCTCATGCTCAGAAAGAGCTTGTCTCCATGGAAAAATTTCCCAAAGCATATAGTGCTGAATAAGCTGTTTATATTCCATAATAGTTAACACGCTTCCAACTCAGACTAACATTTTTTGACTAAAATCCACTTTTATTTTGGAGTACAGTTTGCACATAAGGGGATATTCTGGGATGCTTATTGTGAAATTGTTTATTTTACAATTAGAAGATTTCTCCATGGAGACAGACCAGAAGCTTCTCTGCAACTTCTTCAGGCTGTCAAAAACTTAAAGAGAGAGTAAATGTTTATTTCTGTCAAGGTGTGTTTTACACAGCCAAGAAGGGCTCCTTTTGAAAGGAAAATCATGTCTAAAAGTATTTAGGATAATTATTTGAGTTTTGAAAGCATGTCATGTTAGGAGAGATTTCAGGAACTCGTTTGATTTAGCATATAAAGGAGAAGGTTAAGTAGTGTCTTGATCACAGTTTACCCAGAGAAGGTGTTCACTAGTATGTGGGTTTTTTTCCAGCTAAGGGACAAGGCATTAGGAGGAACCAAATTGCTGGAAGTTCAACCCAGACATACTCAGAGAGAAAACAAAGCAAACCTTTTTAACAGTTATTAAAACCATTATCCCCCTGGAAGAATTTGCCAAGATGTGATAGGTTTACTATCACTTACATTTAAGTGTGGTATTAATAACACTGAAATGAGCCACGGAACTGTTTGCCAAAGGATGCTGAGGATGCTAAAGCTTTCCATGGGTCCAACAGGCATTTGGACAAATTCATGGAAGAAAAATTAATTGAGAACAGTTAAACTCCACAAAAGACTCCAGCTCTGACTCAGGAAATCCCTGAACCACAGGGACTGTTGGCCATGACGGCAAGAAGTACACGGCCTGATTTGTATCCATCTGGCTAGACTCCATCCCTTTTCCTTCCCAAAAGAGGGAAGCTTTATCCATAATCACCAGCTGGGAATGGTCTCTGGCCTGGCCGTCTCCCAAACAGTGCCTCAGCATTATCTGGAAGAGCTGGCCAGGGCCAAACCAGAGCCAGGGAGAGTGCTAAAAGTCAAGTGGTGCGAGTTGCTTGGGGCAGCATCGGAGCCAGCCTTGCAGTTCTCATCACTTCGCTGGTACTGGTGTAGCCGAGGAGCCCACAGACTGCTTCTAACGGGCTTTGTGGAAGATAACTGAAAAAAAGCAAGTAGCTAGTCGGGAAACTTAAATTCACTACAGAGCGCCTGAAATTCCTCTGGAAAACCAGCAACCGTGTGCAGGCTGGATAAGTTTCAGACCACCACTTTGGTTCAACCGGGGGCTGTCGGGCTGGCTGCGGGATCCCAGGGGTAAGTTTCCATGGCCTTTGTGTCACCGGTGGCCAGGCAAATGCTCACAGGTATCCCTTCCGTCCTTAAAAATCTCTGGCTATAAGGACTCAATGTGCCACTGCTGTTGTTGCTTCAGTGGTTTTGGAGGGGCTGCATTGAGTAGGTAATCCAGAAAAAAAGCTGCTGCCATAAGCACCGCACGTAACTGAAAGCCACACAACACAGCAATGACTGTGCATGGTTTGCATTATGACTTTTCACATATAATGAAAAAATGGCCTTAACTAACAGCATGCAGACCAATTGCACAGGTAAGGAGTATGAAAACTTAGTCAACAGGTACCTTATTTTTTATAAGTCCCATGCTATTATATACTTTTAAGGGTTTAAGTCCTTTTATGTTATCTGAGGTATGTGCTTCAGGGAAATATAAAAAGAAAAAAAGAAAAAGAAAGCATTGATAGTAAAGAACATAAAAATGCAGTAAAATTTTGGTCTTTGATAAATTTTTGGCTAAGAAATAATAGATTGACTAGGATGCATGATTTTCTCACTGTTGGAGAAAGATCTAAAGAACTTATCAGTCTTCTTTGCAATGACAGTCATAATACTCTCCATAGCAGTTTGGAGGTCTCTCCCTCATCAGCATTTTCCAACAAATAAATACAGAAGAAAAAAAAAACTTTAATGTAATTCTTTAAACAGAGAGTCTTTTGTTTTATGGCTGTGCAAAGAGACTTCAAACAAGTCGTTTCAAAGAGAAATCTTGGCTACTGCTTTGAAGAAATCATTGTTCGCAGATATTCTAGATTATCTAAATGCCTCTTTGCATTAAATATTACTTAAGTGACACCCTTTTTTATTTGAATTTATAGGATTTCCACTGTTACACACAGAGTTTTTCACATCATACAAGTTTCCAGTTGTGGAAGGAATAAAACAGTCAATGCAAAAGTTTTTTTTTTGTTGTACTGCAGGCCAGCAATCCTAATGGCTAAAGCCTCATCTCATTTTGCTTTGAAACTCCCCACTTTTACTTTTAGGTCATGGCTAATATACTGCCAATTTTGTTTCAACTTCACTGATAAGGCTGTAGGATTCAGTGTGTAATAATTAGTCCTGTGACTGCTTATATCAGTATCATTTCTCATCTTGGCATTAGTAAGAATTGAGAAGAGTGAGGAGAAATGGTGTGGAAATAAGAATATCTACTGGCTTTGACACTGGCCAATAGGAACGAGATTCTTTCAGAGGAATGAATGTAAAAGACCATTTCTAGCAGTTCATGGAAAGATATAGGCCCTTTTCCAATGTTTTCTGTATTACAGGCTGATAAAATTAAGTACAATTAAAAGCCTGAATTAGAAACTGTCTACTTTCAGAAACAAAGACAGCACTCTGCCCTTTATTCCAAATCCTTACTGCTTTCATCATGACACATTACAAGGCTTACTCTAATCTTTTAAGAAGAACCACCAACTGTTTAAGGTTCTCATGGGAACTAATGAAGACTAATAATGACTAATCTAATTTCTCTGACAGTTGACTTTGATCGTTTTGAAAAATATGGTCATAAAATATGTCCAACAGTCACATGTTTAGTTAGAAGGATGCTTTCCTGTAGATCCGCCATAGGTGATAGTCAGAAGATTGAGCGCAAGTAATTCTGCTTCACTGACAATAGGCATTCAGGCAACATTTTCTTTTACAAATAATAAAAATTTTCCTTACAATCTATGCAGCCGTGCATTTGCCCACCACTTAAATCTGTCAGCCTGTGGTATGGATGCGGGCAGATCATACCAGTGGATCCTAATGCCAAATTGTAATTTAGACCATGATGTTTTGGAATTTCCACTGTCATGATCCCTTTTTTTGACTGGAAGCCTTACCCAGACAGTCTTGAGCATTTTCTGTGTTTGTCCAGGGTTTCCAGATGTTCAGTGACCAACTTGGAGTTAACAGGCAATAAATCCATCCGGACTGCCATGAATCCAGAAATCTTAGTCGTGTCCATGATGTGTGTGCAGGTGAAGTCTGATGCTTTTGGAAAGCATTGCACTTACTGTGCCAGCACAGCACAGTTGCTGTGTGCCTGAGCAATAGATCTCGCTCCCACTGTGCTGGGCAGGTTCACTGCACATGTCTGTATCGGCTGTACGCTGCAGGTACAGTAAACTTGCAATTCTGGGAAGCGCCAGACTTACACGGTGTGACTGTACCTGTTTGATGTGTATAGTACATGAAATGTGTTAGAAGGGTAGGACCAGCTGGAGGGAGCAGGTTGGGCGTTCACGCCGTGGTGGCTGCAGGCTTCCTGGACGTGGAGACATACATTTTATCTTGGGAAATCTCAGCTGTGAATATGTCAACCTAGACTTAAGGGATGACATGAAGAATCATGAGTTTACTTGTTGCTGCAAGTGCATAAGTCAAGTGATGTGAGAATGGAAAAAAATTGGTTTCTCTATAGTCCATAGAGGACCTGAGAAGAAATGGTACAAACTGAGCTGTAGGACTGTGGACATTCAGTTTTAAAATTATAAAAATTCAGAAAATCTTTAGTTGAGATTCTAATTCTGTGGTTTACCAGCCCTCAAAATTCATTACATATCAACAGAAATCCCTTTCTGCCCACCTCCTTTCTTTGCATTTACTATTAACCAATGTGTGTTACCGCACTTCATCAGTTGCATTTCATAGTCTTTATGCAAAAAACTTCCTTAGTTATGGCTGCAGAAATAGACTGGGGAGACAGACTGGCAAATGGAGCACAACTTTTCCTCTGAGAACTTAATCTACAGCCCTAAAATCATGCCAGTACCTGCCTCTTTTGGTGAAGTTCTCTGTAATAACCAAAACATGTTGTTCAGGCTCTTCAGGTCCAAGTGGTAAAGCCAGTGTAGGAAGGTATTCTGGGAAAGTTCAGAGCTGTCTTTCAAGTCTTTATGGCTTTTACCTTTCAGACGTGATTTGAAATAGAGTTCTGGATCTCTCCTAGACACTAGAAAGCATAAAGGCTTTTTTTTCCCCACCCATTTTCTGATAAATTACCCACTCCATCCCTTCCAGACCAACTCAGATTATGCCATTATGGTCCATGTCTGCAAGTTCAGGTTGAATTTTTAGCGATCATGAATATGTTCAGGTGATGATTAAAAAAAAAAAGAGCCATTTTTTTCCTATTTTTCAGCAGGAAAGGGAGCATGGAACAGTACAAATGTTAACCAGAAGCCAGAAGATAGAGGCATATTAGAGCCTCTTTGAGCAGAATCTCTGAATGCAGAAAGGGAGGGTCAGGTTTTTCTGGGGAGAGGTCCTGGCATTCTAGTGAGAGGTCCTGGCTTAGCTAAGGAAGGAATAGTCAGGGAAGACAAGCGTTTGAATTACTTCCTGCATGAAAATAAATGGGTGTTATATTCTGAAGGAAGACATGGGTCTCTTACCATCTTAATAAGCTGCACGTGCTTTTGTGTTGTCCCTAAGTAAAATAATTAATTCTGTGGTGGTAAACGTGGAACAACCCGCATTTATTAGATGTGGTGACTGTACACTTAAAGTGTAATCTGGAAAGATCACACCTTTGGGAGTCACCAGGAGGGTGCCTCGCACGCCGCCCAGGGAGCCTGAGCAGGTGGGCTGGTCGTGGGTGCACTGATGGCTTGTTCGTCATTCTCCATCTCTTTATCTGTCATTCCTCTGCCCTTTGGGAGAATAGAGTTGTCTGAAGCTTACAAGCCATGTCCAAAAGTCTGGTTAAGAGATGCTACAGAGATGCAAAGTGGTTTGTTTGCCCACACTAAAAATGGGAGGGTCACTGCTTTTGAATGGGCAGGGTATACTTGCCACAGGTTGATCCTATCTCTACTGTGTATTTTTACTCCTTCCCTCCCATTCCAGTAGTCGCTACAATCTGCCTCGATAGCAAGTTTTAGGAAAAATTCTGATTTTCACATGCTCAGAGAGACTCACTTGAACTTTTCAGTTTGCACCCCAAATGATGTGTCTGCACAGAGCATGCTCCAGTACAGGGACGTACCGGACCTTCCCAGCAATGGCAGTGCACTGCCAGGTCTGAGAGCACAGGGCTTGTCCCCACCGTGTCCCTGAATCCCGCTGAGCCCAGGCAGTAGGGATGTTGCTGCCTGAACTGAACTGAAAGGGAAGGGAAAACAAATTAGGAGAGGGAGCTGGATGGGATGGTGAGACGTGAAGGATGGAAAGGGTGGAAAAATGAGGGAGAACTGGAAATGCATAGCAAAGTGACTGGGCACGGGGAACTGAGAATGGCTGAGCAATGAGATGAGGGCTGGGAAAGAAGAGGAATAGGGACAGGGCTGGCAAGATAAGGAGACCAGGACTTTGGTGAGTGGGAAGATGATATGACTTGTCTGGCGCAGGGACAGTTCAGGAGGGAAAGGACGGAAGAGCTCAGTCAGGGACTTGATGTGAAGGAGAGTATGTGCGAGCTTAGTCACCAGACATCTGGCTGAAGTCTCAGCTCCTCCAGGCTGTTCTGTACACGGCGGACGGCAGCCGGCACCGCTGCCGGTGACTCGGCTAGCACCGGTGGTGGGGGACACCACCGTGGCACAGGGTTCATCTTGCTTTTCTAAAAACAAACAAGCAAATGTCCCCCCCCCCGGAATTTAAATGCATAAATGTCTTCTGTTAAAAGACTGCCACTGCGGTTGCAGAGTTAGTCACTCAAAAGTCAGGGCTGGCTGTGCAGTTTTGGTTCACTTTCCTTGGAGATGGGTGTGTGAGTAAATCAAAGGTGTCTCCATGTTTGGGCAGCCCTAACTCTGACATTTCCTAATCTCTGTGTTTTTGCTTTTGCTTTTCCTGAAAAACTGTCCAGAAACTTTTACAAATAAAGACTTCTTTTTTGTTTCCTGTTTTTTCCCCAAGACTTTAGATAGGAAAAAAAAAAAAAAAAGAAAAAGAAGATAATTTCAATGCAAGATGTGTTCTCTTAGAACAAACAGAGCAGGAATTGTTAGCTTAACACTGAAGACAATACTATTATTGCTTAACTTTAATCCTTAAAAGTGTATCAAAATGAACAGGCAGGCAGTCTTAATTCTGCCATTCCCTATTCAGTGTACTTTGCTGCTTTTACAAAATATTTTTAGCACGGTTTTGTGTAGGTGACTGGGTGTAAGAGAAAGATATGTCATCTTTTTTTATTAGCCCACTCATCCACGCACTGTAATGAAAAACCGGCATGTTTGTATGTGTACAAGTGTGTCTGTCTGCATAAATTAGAGGTTTTGCATCTGAATCAGGCAATGTGTTTCTGTAGCAGACAGAGCTGCCTTTCTCCCTCAAGGCTGTGGAGCCAGTTCCTTGCTCTGAACTGTGCAGCTAAGAGGCAGCAGTGGTGCTTCTAGCCCTCTTACACCCATTAAACATTTGTTAGTGTCCCAGAACAAAGCTACGGAGCCAAAGATATGGAGCCAAACTCATCAGCCCTGGCTACCTGGAATCTTTCCATTGACCTTAACAGGACTGTGATCAGACCCCAGCTATAAACAGTTGAAAAGAGATAATGTAGATGCTTATTTTGTTTTCCTTTGGACCGCTTCTTGTGTTGCACTTAGCCATGTTTTCTTAGCATCACGTTCACCCTGTAGTTGGCAGGTACCATTATTTAACTTTTACCTGCCAACTTTGCAGTGATCATGTCTTTGTGTTGGCCTGTGTGTTGGTAGGCTGAAAGAAGACTCTGGGTGTGCTGGTGCTTGCAGGAGAGAACATTTCTTCTTGTTTTCCATCCTTCTTTTCCTCTTTACCAGTCATCTGTGGTCTGAGCTGCCTATGTGAGCTGAGGTTTGCTTTGGAGTCACAGCTTTTCATGAATGTTGGAGGAGCATCATCTTGTGAAGAGGTGGAACAAGGCACAGTTAAGGATGAAAAGTGCCTGTTCCTAGGGCTTGAAATCTGAGAAAAAAGGAAGGAAAAGTCCTCAAGGAGTCAGGATGGAAGGGTGTGCTTTCAGCATGCAGTTTTGTTGGCATCTGTGCAGCCTGGGGACACGTGCGTGAAAGGAAAGGCCACAGAGCATCAGAACTCAGATTTCTGCTGGGATGCCAAACCTCAGGTGCTTCGGCACATTCAGAGACGTCAGTCCCCCTTGCTGTCCCTGGAGGTCTGCGGGCAGCGAGGCCAGGCAGCCCCAACACTAAGCCCCCGTGCCCCACTGTGACCTCCCAACTGGTAGAGCTGCTGCTTGATCAGGGCAAGGATGGGTTGATCCAAGGAGGTTGAAGGCTCCTGTTAAATCGACTCTTCCTTTTTTTGCCTCCCATCTGCAGAAGGGGGCTCAGACAGGCATCAGCAGCCTGTTTTCCTGGAGTTTGGACATGCCTTTTCCAGCATCTGGGATTTCTGGGCAAGCTCCCATCCCAGCACTGGGCAGCCTGCCCTAGGGACAATCTTTGGAGCTGCCTTGGCTGGAGTTAACTTAAATAGTACCCCTCTGCCCCAGAAGTAAATGCTCCCAAAGCACTTCTGCTTCTTTCTTCCTTTCACTGGGAAGGTGGTAAATTACTCTGGGTTTGGAAAAGTGAAGCTTTAAACTTCTTGGGCTGCAGCTGCTTCTGCAAACAGTGTCATTCAGCCAAGCTTCATAGCATTAGACTTCTTGGCTCAGTATCACCCTTTATAAAATACATATTTTCTTGATAATTTGAGCACCAGCAATTCCCTTGGTTCTATAAAGAACATGAAAGAATGGGTTCTGATGCCCCAGGGAACTTGCAGTGTGCAGTGTTTTAAGGGAAAGGTCCTCACTTCATGCAGTGCTTTGGATTATTGTTCTTGAATATCCTGTTTCACATTATTTACTGCTGCAGGTTTTTTTTTTTTTTTTTGTTTTTTTTTTTTTTATTGTCTCATTCCCAGGCAATAAAACACATTGCTGTAACACTGAGACAAATCAAAAGAAAAAGGATTGTTTCACTTTAGGGATGTATTGGCTCTGCTGGTGGACTTCATGGTGGCCCCTGGCTCTCCCAGCATGGGGCAAACTGGAAGTCCAGACCCACAGGCTGTGGGGAGCATGACTCTGGCCCCATGTTTCTTTTCCTGTTTCTGGTTAGCCTGTCATCAACTCTTAAGGCAGAAGAAGGTGCACTGTTACTTTCTGAGGAAGATTTAAAGGTAGACATGTGTGAATTGGGTTGTATATAGAGACACAGCAGGGTCTGGCTTTCTTGGGTGCAGTTGTATTGACTTCAAGAACACTTATCCTGATCATCGCCCATGCACAAACAGATTTTGGCCCCATGTGCAGGCTCTTGACTTGCACAATACAAGGAAAAGTGATGCCAGAACATAAATTAAGAAGCATGAATGGGTAAAACACAAAGGAGCTTATTTTGTGCTAATGGTTTAGCAATGGCATTCAGACACTTCTAAAGTTAGCACATTGTGCTGCCAAGAGAAACAGTGCAGCAGGGGAAAAATACCTCGCTGGATAGCTGTCTACCAGCAGATACCTCCTGTTTTTCAGCCCAGACAAATACAGTGTGACTCTGCCAAGTATACACTTTGGTTTTCTTTGCCTTATGTGGGATAAATACTTCCCCCCTCTTCCAAAGTTAGTACAGTAATTAACAAAAAAATCAAAGCTGTACCTGATAATAATGTGGTGCTTTATCTGTAGTAAAGGCTTTCAATCACAGAAATTACCTTGTCTCATCAATTAGCTGAAACCTCACTCAGCCTGTAACAGAGACTGCCTAATTCACATGTGGCTTCTGATTGCTCTTCCCAGCACTTCTAGTAGCTTCAGTTAGCATTGTATCAGAGGTACTGCAAAGCAGAACTGTGTGAGAAACAAAATAGATTTGGCAAATGCATGCTGCTCTAAAAATACATTGCCTTGCTCACACTAAGAACTGAGAAGTTAGCAAAAAACATGTTTGAAGTTGCCATACAGCTTCACTTGGGCTTCCCTGTATTTGTTTTATAATACAACTGTAAACATAAGGTGATGTAATTAAAGACCTTATCAAGTACATATGCAAAAGTAGACTAAACGAAGGACACGTTAACAATCTTATTTCTGGCACTTCTCAGCTTCTGAGTGCCTGACGCTGCAGTTTGAATGCTCATGCAATCTAATTTTTGTGTGTAACATAGACCATACTAAATAACCCCCAAGTAACAACACCTGTCACTGAAATATCAAAGGATCTCAGCTGTGCACTGCATACTGCAAGTAATTACAGCAAGTAACGCATCTTTGTTATCTTCCCATCACGCAGGGCCCAAGCTTAGCTGGGTCCCACTGAACACCCACCCCGCAGAACCACCCGCAGGGTTACTCGTCCTCTCTGCTGTGGAGCTCCTCGCTGCGGGAGCCGGTGGTGCAGCCCAGAAACGTGGGGTGCTGCTGGGGTCGGCCAGCCTCGCCGGTGGGTGCCACTTGCTCCCAGCCCCTTTGCAAAGAGAAGGGTCATTGGCACCGGTGAAGAGGGCAGGAGGCTTTGCCGAGCGGCTGAAAGAGTCACGGCGGGGACGGGCTGATGGTTATTAATGGTTTTATCGCTAACAACAAGCACGTTGCCCCAGACCAGGCTGGTGGTGGTGTGAGCAGCACCTCGGCCACCGCGCCGGCTCTGCGGCTGAGCTCGGCGGCCGGGGCTGGCCAGTGCCGCGGCGGAGGAGCTGGGACTAACGGGGCCTCTGGGACAGCCCCCTCCTGCCCGCCTAAAGCCCCCCGCGGTTGGGAGCAAGGCCGGGCTTGGGTCAGGGCCCACCGGCCGTGGAGGAGCTGCCACGGCTCGCCCACCTCCTCCTTGGACCTGCCCCAGTAGCACGGCCGGAGCCGGGCGTCCAGCCCAGCAGCTTTGGTCTGGCCGGCTCCTCGCAGGCGCCACGGCCCCGCGCTGCGTCCGGGAGCGCCTCGGAGCCTCTGAGGCGGCGGGAGCTCAGGAAGCTCTTCCTCCAAGCACGCAGAGTCAGGCGCGCGCAGAGCCCCTGCAGAAACGGGGTCTTTGCTGGCAATGTGCCCCTTTTACCTTTAGCCTAGGGTTGCCATTTCAGTATATAAATCAGTGAAAGTTTTGGCAGTGGATTAACTTGATATAAACCACATAGCATTCCTCCTCCACTGACATGTCCAGTTTGTAACTTGTATTCTTTTTGTGATAGATTTCTTTTCTGAGAACAATTTGAATCATCGTTCATTTTAAAGATAGATTGTTTTGCAGTGTTTGAAAGATCAACCCTGGCACTTGGAAAGCTGGCATCCAGATGTACAGCTTGCAAAAAAAATATACTCTTGTTCAAGCGAGCAGTGGTGGTATGAGATCACCTTATATGGACCTTGCTATCTTCCCCTGCTAGCAGAGAATTTATTTCTTTTGCAATGAAAATTCCTCAAAGCAATCCTTTATCACTTGTAAAAGAAGTACAAAATGGGAAAGTACAAGCCAGTGCATTCAGAGCAAGGAATTATTAACAGTAAGGTAACTTAATGACATGACAGCAGGAATAAATTTGGATCGTGGACTCTGGAGTTAAGGTTCAGGAAATAGCAACCTTTGTTTAAAGATGCAACCCAGAAATTAATCAGGATGAATAATACGATAATATATGAACAGTAGCGTTTAGAAACTCCTGAGGGTTTCAAGGCTCTGTTAAACCAAGCACACATCCCAACAGACAGCCCTGCCTCAGAGAGTTTATAGTCTTGTGAGTCGAGGCCAATAAACAGTGAGATAAAGGAAGGATTAATATGCTCATTTTGCAAACAGGGAATCAAGCCACAGTGTGATTAGGAGCTAAATTTACAAAAAGGGTGCAGGCTTTCCAGGGCTTTGATCTCAGGTGCTTTGCTCGCTGGAGGCCAGCACAGTGCCAGCAAACTCGCGGCTCCTGAACGGCTGCACGGAAAAAGTGCTGAAGGATGGGATTTGCTGAAAAAAGAGCTCATGGTGCATGGGAGGTGTGATTCTTCCTCGGGGAAACAGTGAGGGGATGGAGGGATGGGACACCTCCTCTGAGAAGATCTCAGTGCTTGTCGCTGTATTTCAGGGCTCCTATTCAGCCTCTTTGCTCTCGCTAAGTCATTTGTCTTCACCTCAAGGTGCCAAATGATTAAGTATGGCCTAGTAATTAAGCTTCGTGTTTGCTCTGCTCCTCAACAAGTCTCAGCAAACAGCAAAAATCATTTGGGGAGTGAATGGTCTGTAGGTGTCACTGGGGTGGGCTGAGAGGTGACCAAGCCACAGCTCAGTCCTGTCATGCTTGGTGGTCCCATCCACACACGAAGGAACAAGGAGGTTCAGGTACCGTGACCAGGTGCAGGAGAAAGTCGGAGGATTTTTCCCAGCTATGTATCCTTGTGCAGGTCCTACTGTGACATCCCACCCTCTGGATTAGGCCCAAGACTCCTGCTGTTAAAACCACTGAATTTGATAAACCCAATTTAGCTAACATTCCTCTGTGTTTGTTAGCGGTAGGTCATGGCGCAGATGACGACCACTGCGAACACGGCCTCTTTGCAAGGGGGATTGCAGAAATTGCATGTCCTGATCAGAGGAGCCTTCCCCAGGCTTTGCCTGTGCAATGCAGAAGCAAATGTTTCGCAGCTTTTGTGCCAGTGTCTTACCCTTTCACACATTCCTTCCCAAGATACCACCTCTAATATTACAGTGGACTGCTGGGCATTAGTAACAGATAAATGCAGGGACGGGTTTAGCAGAGGAGGTTAAGGATGCCGCAGTCCCCCCCACCTCCCGTCCCCGTCGGAAGAGATGCAGATCTGTTGAGTAACAGCATATCCCCGTCGGAGCTGTGCCCACGCTGCTGTGGAAGCTGCCACAGTGCCAGGCTTTTAACATCCTCCCCCAGGAGATGACTGGGGACGTGCCAATGCTGTTCCCAGCAGCTGATTATCAGATATCAGCTACGAGAGCTGCTTAAGACGTAATGCCATGTGCACATGGTAAAATCCTAGCCTAAAGTGATCTGCGTGCAGGTGAATCCTGCAGGCAGCCAGAAACCTGCTTCGGCTTTATCCCTGTGAGGGGCCGGCGGGGGCTGGGGGGCTGCCCGGCACTGCCGCGCAGGGGAACCCTTATTCCCAGGGAGACCCCATGCGAAGCCGCTACTCGCTTCTAAATTCAGTGCTTACTCGAGATAAAATGCATGAAGACCAGGCAGAGAAAGATAACTAAATGTCACAGGAGAGTGAAAATGGATCTCAAGGCAAATGTAAAGCTAGCCGTTCTCAGACGGGAAGGGGAACTCTGTTCTCCCGGTGCTACACAGTCCTGCAAGGAAAGGCTGTAAAAACCGGGGTCTCATGGAAGGCGAAAGTGGTGTTGCCCAGAGCAGGGTCTGTAAGCTGGGTCCTCTTTCAGGGTGATGCTTGGATGTCACTTATATATTTTTCTGCCATCTAAAAGAGGCGATTCCTCTTCTTGGCAAGAGAACCCACTAGCTTCAATTCCTCTCTCTTCTTCAGACTGAATTACTTAAGTGCATTTCATTTCAAAACACTAAACCACCCCAAAGCCCACTTTTATACATAAGCAGTGCTTTATATTCTGTTCCATTGCTTTCAGACCTTCCTCTACTTTTCTGCCTAGCTCTTAATTTTCTTAGATGTTACCTTACTTTATTTATGTTTATTAGGACACAAATGAAACATATGTTCTTGGGAAAGAGTGTCACAAGTTTGCAGACTTTTGCCTTCACCTTTTAATGTGATTTTCTGCTCAGAAAAGATGACATACTGAAAAATGTAAATTGAACATATTTTATGCTTACAGAAGGAAATATATTTTCAAAATAGATGTGTGTCTCTTTCAAAACCTTTGAGGTGAGTTATTCAGCTGGGGTCGCAGTGCATTATGTCTTACCATCAATAAATATGTCTGTTTAAATGAGAGGCAGGGCCATGTTTTCTCAAAGCTATGCTTTCACATTGCTTTGTTTTATAGCTAGATGTTACTTCTGAGACTGCTCCAGGTTTAAAATTTGCTTGTTTCTTAAGTAGAAATGAATAACATAATTTTGGCTTTCCAGTTTGTAGAGAAAGGATTTATATACAAGTTGCACATTTTCACTGATGTGGAGACAGAGTGGCTTTAATTAGGCTTTACAGAGCAGACGCTCATGAATGAGAAAGAAACTAAAAAAACCCCCTTGTTTTACATGTTGAGTTCTGACACCAAATGTAAGAACAACAAAGCTCCTCTGTGTGCCTCCCTGAAGGTCGCTTATTATTACGGTCTGCTATTCTGTTGTGTCTGTGTACACACATACTTGTGTGCGAGCAACTCTTTTATTTTCCTCATCATCCTTTTTTCTAGGTCGCGGTGCCAGCTGTGATGAGCAGATACGCTCCTATTGTCTACCATAAGTCAGCGCCTGGGGAAGCGCAGGAGATGGGAAGATATCTGACTGCATCCCTTTCCCCTCTGATTATAGCAGCTAACCAGGCAAATGGAAGGAAAACAGATGAAGAAAGTAATTGAAGCCCAGTTCCTCCAAGGCATTTAAGCATCTTTTTCAAACCTTTGAGGATCTCAGCACTTCTCCGCTCACAGCAGAGGAAAGGAGAGGCATTGTGACTGTAGGATCATGGTCCCTTGTTGATGCCTTCCTTTTCATCCCTGCAGGCAATGGGTTGGCTGCCGTTGCATTATGGTTGGCGTACCAGCAGTGTCTGCAAGATGTTTTTGAATATAGGTGCCATTCAAGGAGGGCATGCTTTGTCTGCAAGAAAACACAAATGTTATGGTAGAGCAGACCATTGGGCTGTTGCAGTTGGTATTGGCACTGAGTAGAGAGGCTGAATGGTAAAGTGATAGAGAAAAACATTTTCCCTTCTCAGCTTCATGTTCTTAATCATCCTTAACAGTAAACCCAAGAGAAACTAACTCCCTGGGTCCAGGGGACTTTGGCTACATCAACACTAGTGCACCAAACACTGCCAGAGTCTGGTCTCTGCCCCGAGGCAGGCTGGCTTGTCTGCCCTGGTCTATCCTATGGACCTCTGCTCACCTCCGGAGCTGTGCAGCTCTGTCCAGACGGCTTTGGGGAATGGTCCTGGCTTTGTGCTGTCTCCTGAGCCATGGAAGGAATGTGTGGGAGAGCAGTAGCACATCCAGGGCAAAAGCCTGCCAAAAGAAAATTGAATTCCCACACCCGGTCTGGTGCCCTGGCACTTTTAATTTACTAGAATGCTGCACCTTCTATCTCCAGTGTTCACACTGGGTATATGACACCCTTTAAGAAGGATATGGTTTGTTTTGAATGTACATCAAACTAGTGTGTTGAGTGGGACTAGCAACCTTTCCAAAGCATGCCTTGCGGTTTAGAACAGAGGATGCACGTTTGGCTCTTAGCACACATTTTTAAAGAGCTCCAGAGAACGTGCCCGCCAAAATGTCCATGCTTACTACATGCAGTATATTTGCTTGCATGTACGGAGTGTGCAGGCTGCGAGCAGTATGTCTGCTGTGAGACGAAAGCCTTTTCTTTCAGCTTGGCCCTTAATTTCCAGTAGACAGATACCAAGGGTACCAAGCCAGACTGATTGATTTGTCTCAGCCTGAATTGTTAAGATTTGCTGCTGCTGAGGGCACCTTGATAACAGGACAGAGCTCTCACCAGTATCCTGCAACAATCCTCATGGCCTCCTGCCCTGTAGGCCGAGGCTCTGAGAGGGAGCGGAGGAGCTGAGAGCTTCCCCGGCTGTCGCGGCGGTGGGAGCTGCAACGCTATGATGCGACTACAAGTTGTCTATGCAGAGAGCAGTGATATCTTAAAATGAGCTTTTCCCTCTCTCTCCACTGCACACGGATTGCTGCGGTTCGGTAGCTAATAGAAGGAACTGCCATGGTTCCTTCTGCACTTGGTGCAAGGCTGGACCATTAGCTGATGTAGCGTTTGTATGCAACAGTCCCATGGTGCTGTCTGTCCCTGTTCTGGAACCTTTGCTTTCAGCATTTGGACTATTTTAGTGAGATCCTTTAACCATCTTCCTAATAATGTCTCTGGGTTGTTTGCCTCTCTGACCCTGCTAGGAGACCTCGCAGGAGGTGTGCTCCACAAAATGCAGTGACATTATTTAAAAAGGGAAAGAAAAACTGATGCACCAGGTCCTCTTTAACAGAAGAAAGAGGAAGAAGAAAGAGGTAGATGGCAAATTTTTGTTTCTTTTCTGTGTGTGGATGATACTACTCAAACATAACTGAGCTGACTGACAATTATAGGAGTGATATTTATTTGGATATTCCTGAAACTTCATTACTGTCTAAGATGCCCTTTGTGAGAGATTTCTGAGATCAATTCCTGGTGACAGACAGCATTTGTGCACTGAGAGGCTGATGGAGAAAATAAATGTTATCTCTTGCTAACAGGAAGGATATTTGCTCCCTGCCAGTGACTTGATGTTCTATTTGATGGTCAAAGGCTGGGTTAATTTTATGAGGTTGCTTTTCAGTTCCTACAGGTGGATGGCATTTCAGATGCAACAATACAAAGTGTTAGACAGCCTCACATGGGATGCACCAGCCAGGATATGGTGTGACAAACAGACTGGAAAATCACAGTTTCCTAAATCATTTTGACAGTTCTGCTTTTTTTAGCAACAAACCAGAACAAACTGTGCTCCTTGCCCCAGAGAAAATGGGAACTTCTAAAGTGAGACTTTTCCCTCCCATCTGGCATCCAGTTGCCCATCAGAGCCAGGCAGTAGCCTTTATATAAGTGGTCCTTATTTTTTTCCAGGAATCTGCCTCATAGTAACCAGCTCTGGGCAAAGGCTCCTTGACAGCATCTCAGGGACTTGAAGCTTGGGGACATTCCCCTGGGATTGCCTGGAGGTAGCCGCACAGTTTTGGAGACCAGGAGAGTTTAATAATATGGATGAGGCCAGGATATGCCTCTTGGTCTCAGGGCACTGCACGGATGCACCTGGGGATCAGGGGGTGTGTGGGTACATAGTGACACTGGACAGGTTGTGTTAGACAAAATGGTTGAGACAGAAGCAGATTAGTCAAAACTGTGTTTCGAGTCCAGATGGGTAGGACCCTTGCACCTGTAATGTTATTCACTTATTTATAGGGAAACCGCAACAGGAAAAATTCACCTGAGGAATCCTGAGCCGTGGCCTTGGCTGGCATCACTTACTGCGCATCAGCAGAACACGGCCAGGTTCAGCCTCAATGGTGTGGACTGAAACACCCTGGAGAAATGGAAAGCCCGTGCCACGAACCACCAAGTAACCTTGTGAAATGGTGACACAGACACAAGTCTGGCTCTGCGCCAGGAAAAGCCTCTCTCACCTTTCTAATTAGTGGGGGTCTCACCAGGGAGTGTGAGAGATTCATGGCCATTTTACCCAATGTGCTTTCTGTAATTTACTGTTCCCATTACAGAACACGAGATGGTTTTTCATAGCAAGTCTGGAGGGAACTGGAACTGCGCAAGCATTGTCCAGGCTCTTGTGTCAGAGCCTATTTAATGTTTAAGCTGATTAAACGCCTACCTTCTTACAAATCACGTATCACAAAATGGCCTGCTAGTGCTACAAAGAAGAGAGGGAAAAATTCATAAAGGTGGTGAATCTGAAGTACTAAATCTGAATGTTGACTTCTAAAGGTTTAAAATCTACACAAAACAGGATCTGGAAAAAGATCTTCAGCTTCCCCACCTATAAACGAGCTTCAGTTTTTCCTGGCACTGCCAAACCGTAGCTAGTAGAAATGAGTAAAGGTGTTGCTGAATGCATTGACATCTCATAATGTTTAAGTACTGAAAGGGGATGGGGACCTCAGGGTGCCTTTTTGAGTTGTCTCTCCTCCATGTGTCTGACACAGACTCTTAAGTGCTGGGAGAAGACCAGGCTGAGAGTTGATGGTGCTCCCTGGTCTCTCTCCATGTCTTTCCAGGTGCTGCCCCTTACTCCTAGCAAAGCCACAGAGCGTCTCCAGCTGCCAGCCCTCCTCCTTCCCTGGTCCTTTGCAAATGGGAATTGGCTTCATCTTCCCCTGCAGCCACAGCTGGTGCCACAGAGCAGACCCCGAGAGCAGGGTTAGCCTCTGAAACGTGCCTCCAGAAATGTCCTCTAGGAAAAGAGCTCACACACTGTGTGCACCCAGTGAAAGCCTGCACTCCAGATTATGATCTGGCTACCCTCCTCATCCTCAGGAACACTGAGGTAAGTGGTGTTGCTGAAGATAGTGCTGTAAAAAATAAACTGACAAGGCTGCGTGTATAAACTGTGCACCCAGTTTGAATCTTCACTTATCCCAGCAAGAAACAGAAACACACCATGCAAGCTGTGTCCTTAGACCATGGGAGACCAAGACGCTCATACTCTGAATTTCAAATACAAGCACTTGTAAGGAATTGACCTTGCAAGACTCGCCGATGCCCTAAACAAACCCTAAACAAAAGGGTTTATATTACTTTAAAAATCATATTCTCAGATCCATTATGCCCATTATCCATATAAATGTCTAATCCTCTTTTGAATTGTGCTAAGCTCCTGGCACTGGTACTGTCTTGTGAAGTAGGTTCCAATGTTGTAACATTTTTTGAAGGTTTGGGGTTTTTCTTTGACATTGTGTAGTTTCTGGCTTGCAATTTCATTGAATACCTCCCTTTCTTGTACTATGAGAGGAAAAAATAACTGCCTTCCCTTTTCATCACTTTACCCTTGTATTATTTTGTTGTCTTCAACCATTTGTCTTATAATCATCCTTTCTCTGAGATAATGGGTCCCCATCTTCATGTCTTCTCCTCTCTGGCAATTGCTGCATGCCCCTGAACGCATCCTGTGCCCTGCTCCAGCAGGATCAAGGCAGGGACTACAAGCAGATAACAATGTGATGAGCTTATCTGATTAATACGTTCAAGGAGGGCACAAATGTAAGAATATTACAATCTCCTCATGGACAACAAGCAAGCAGAAAAATGGCTGAATTCAGTGAGTAAATTATTCACTAGGAATTACTTGTCCACTTCTGTCACTAGCACTTAAACATAATGGTGACCAACTAATTAAAAACTGTAGAACCAAATCGATCATCTCAAATAGAAAGAAATGTGCTCAGGCTATTTGAAGGCTGAACTTGGACATTTACCTTAAATTATCCATACTGATTTGATGTATTTGATCACTGATAGTTGTAACAGAATTTTAAATAAAATTAGTCACAGCTTAATAACCCCACCAACTTTATCCCAAATGTTCTTTACTTAATGCACTCCTGTATTTTGTGTAAGGATGAAGAATGGATAATCCCTGAAAGGGGAGGATTATTCAGTTTTTCGTCTTAAAGTCTCAAGGAGCATTTCAAATCCCAGAATTATTTATGTAACTCCTCTGAAAATGAAAATCTTTGAAATGCTTGCAATCACTTAAAAGCATACTGTGAAAGGGCTGCAATGACAGGAACTGCTATTTGTGTGGGATGAAAGCCAGCCCTGTTGATCTGATTTTATATTGTAATAGACAGGATTATTGGTCTCGCGTTTTTGTGGCGGATGCTCTAAGTGTTTTGCGCACAGCTTTCTCCCAGCTTCACTCAACCTCTCTTTTGCGTTGGTCACCTTTCCTGAGCTTTTTGCTTTGCAAAGAACGTGCAGGCATTGACAGCGCAGACGTCAGTTTTCACTTTGCGGCCATCTGAAACCTCTCGTGCGGTGCTTGGGAAATCACTTGAGCCTCACTGACAGCTTTCCTCCTTGCTTCTTTTCCAGAGTGTCCTGAACAGGTTTCTTAAGCACATTGAGGTTTCTTACGGCTTAGAAAAATATCTATATAAGTAATCTTCCATGCACAGTAAAAGCTGGTGGCGTTTTACATTGAGAGCATTTTATGGGCTGAAATTTTCTGTGTCTTCACAGAAACTTAATTTAATTAAGTTTTGACAGGTAATTTATAACTGCCCCTCCAAATCAGAAAGAGTCTTTCTAACGCTCCGGATAATACTGTAACTCGTGTATGCATGAGGAGCACCATCGGCTGGGGCTGTGCTGGCTGGCAGGTTGGAGCTGGCAAACCTCGGGGGGGGCTTTGGTGGGGTGGGAAGGTCAGGAAACCGTTTCCGAACATGGATTCCCTCTCGGATGTCTGTCTGGGCAATGACAGCAGGGGCGGAGGGTGCTCCGGCACAGGTCTCTCCTCCCCGCCACATGTCCTGAGCCTCTCCGGGTTCTGGAGAGAGACAAGCAGGTCTCGATGTCCGTGAGCAGGGGGTGCAGCTGGCTGCCGACTCAGCGGCACGTAACGGGGCCTGTCAACACATTTTCCCTCTCCCGAAGCACGAGGCGATACAGCATCCTTCTCACCTGCCCCAGACCCCATCTACGGGGCGAGAGGGGCAGCGGGTTGGCAAGGACAGCTTGATATGGGGGGTCCCAGGTCTGCAGCGAGGTCTGGGAGCGGCGGCAGAGCCACGCAGCAGCCAGAGGTCTGCTTCCTTGGGCAGCTGCGCACAGAGAATTTGTACAAAACATCTGAACGTTAACTATGTTTCTACATTCAGAAAAGGAAATGGCGGCCTGCAGCTTCTGGGTATGAGCCAGAAAACTGTGCCTGTAAGCAGCATTGCCTTCCTTTATATGCATTTTGGCTGATTTGAAAGAAACAATTAGTCCAGTTGTAGGGCTGGGTCTATTTACAGGACAAATTCATGGTGTAAAATGGGCACCAAATAGGTGACACTTCGGCTACGCTGCCCCAGACTGAGAACAACAGCTTTATATGTTCTAACACAAGGCGTCAGCAGTTTGGTTAGTAGCAGATTAACGTTTTAGTCCAAGTATTAGACCAAGTATAATAAGTGTATAAACTGGCAAGCCAGTTTCTCAAAATACACCATAATTCAGTTCCTGGTTTCATCCCATAATGTCCAACAGGAAGAGTAAGAACCCATTTAAGGCAAATGTGAATGAACAAAACTGGATTTATGCTGGATTTGTAGCTTTGCTCCTCTGCAACCCTGGCTTTTGTTATCACACAGAGCTAGTTACAAAACACGTAAAATCTAAAAAGATTAAAATGTAAACCTGTAAAACATCTATCAGAGAAGTCCTTAAGATGGATATTATAAAAGTGAAATTACGCCTTACTCATATGAGACAGAAACCTCAAAACCAGCAGAATGAACAAGTATTTGAGGGCTGGGGAGCTGGCTGGGGCTGGAGGCACGGGCTGCTCCGTGAGGGGGTACAACGAGCGGCTCTTTGCAGAGAAGCGATGGCATTCTTGGGGAGGCACAGGGCCAAGGCTGGAGGGACTGATCAAGGCAGGATGCGAAATACGCCCCGTGAAACACATTGCCTGCAGTGTCGTATTACGTGGAGAAGTGGAATGTATACATAAACCGCCGAAAAGTATTAATTTACAGGGAGTTATATGCGCAGAGGTTGCGTCACTGACAGCCCATCCAAATCCCCTGATCTTATCCAAGTTCTTAAGTTATTTCCTAATAATCCATATAATTAGAATTTTCAAAGAGCAGTAATTATGCCCATTAAAGTTTTAGCAACAGCATGTTTATATATTATAAAATAGCGTCAGCTGTGTATGAAGCAGATAAACATTTTAATGCAAGTCGAAACTCAGAAACTTTTCTCTTCCTGTTCCAGTTGGCTGCTGAGCTCCAGCCTGCCAGGGCTCTGCTGAACACAGCTGCAAAGAGCTTGCAGCAGAAGGTAGCTTCAGGGGAGCCTGAAGACTCTTACATTGTCCATCTGGAAAGCAAATCGAAGGATGTCATTAATTTTCTGACAAATAATAGTGCTAGAATAGCTCAAATGCCAAAGCAGTTTCCTTATAAGCTTGCTTTAGTTATCATAATCAATAAGAACCTAATTTGGGGGCTGAAACCATACCACCAGTGAGCGTCACCGTTCCTTGTTGTGCCCGTGCTGTGGGGTTCTGGCTGGCAGAAGAGCTGGATGTTGTGGTAGCAGGTGTAGACGTAAAGAGCGTGGCAGCAGCCTGCACCGACGGGCAGAGGCTGGCTGCGCAACCGGCGCTCCCCCGACGGCCGTGCCCACCCTGCCGAGCGGGGCGGCAGGCAGTCTGCGGAGAGTCATCGCCAGGTAGCACCGTGACAATTTTCTTTCCCCCCCCAGAAATGATGGATTAAGGTCTTCACAGAGGGCTCCGAGTCACGCGCGAGGCAGCTGTGGGGTTTGGGAAGCGGGTCGGCCTCCTCCCCTGTCGCCTCCCTGCTGTTTCCTCTGTCAGCGCTGTGACTCCTGTCATTTCGCAGCAGGGGTGGTTGTGAATTTAGTTATCGTGATGCACACAATCAGCATTAGATTCTTCGCTTTCTTATGTTCTTTTACTGCAGTGATACTTTTTTTTTTTTTCCCCAAACCCAGGATCCTGCAAGGGCCCCTGTGTAGTCCTGGTTGTGTCTATGGTGGTTCACAGTCTGCTTTCCCCACACGCATGCCTGTTTTATTCTTAGAACAAACTCACTTGCTGATGGTATCTTCAATCCTTTCTGTCACTGTTTGGGTGTCTACTCAGAAACTTTCCAGAAAGATAAAATGTTGGCTGTCTGAATAGCAAAACTGGACAGTAATGTAGACATTGAATAGCATAGGCACAAGCCCAGTCTGTTGTGATATGCTGGTTTTTTTAGCTCTACCTGAGGCTCCATTTCTTGCCTATGCCTTGATATAAAATCACTGCTTCTCTAATAGTGCTTAAAAAATTCTGTGTGATCCTGCAACTGCTAATTACATTATAATTCATACAAAAGTGGTGACTGTGTGTGTAAAAGTCATCAGACTGATTCCTGCGGCTTCCTCTTTCGCTACTTATCTTTTACAATTTTATCACAGTAGTACAGAGGGCTCTCAAGCAAAAGCAGAGCGGTGCAACCATTTTGCAAAACCGTTGCAAAATATACACTCTTCCACCAAGGGTTAGCAGTGTGAATGAACAAGGGGGTAAAGGAAGTGTGATCATTTCACATTGAGAAAAAATATCTTACAGAGAAAGTAAGTGACATATAGGCCTGATGGTGCCGAGAAGTTATTTCTGAAGCTCAGGGGAAGTGTTACCCACAGCACTCAGGGAGGACAGCGCTTGATTTCTTCATAGCAGATGCCAAGGAAAATATTCAAATGCTTTAAATTAATAGTCCTATCAAGGTAGTTATCAGCTTGTACAATCAGCAAGGAATGAAATGTGCATAGTACAATCAATGAAATGTACAATCCGCCCATGGGAACAAGGTGGACCACAGCAGATTAACACCCTGTCAGGGTGACACGGAGCATGTACGGAGCCCCCCCCCACCATGTGTGGAAGATGTGCCCGTCACTGTGACGGCGGCAGAGTCAGAACTGCTTTATCCACTGAAAACCATTTCTGTGTGAATTGTGATTTGTATGGAATTATTTATTGTATTCCCTCCGGAGCTGGGGCTTGTTTGCTTAACTCCCCATGCTGACCGCAGAGGACATTTCACGCCATAAGCAGCAGCCACCAAACCTTGCAGGGCTGCGATGGCGCTGCAAAAATAGAAGCAGGGCCCCGCTTTAAAATGGTTCGAAGCAGCTCCGTTGCTCAAGCCGTGTGGTGCCACGGGGAGAAGCACAAAAGGGAGAGCAGTCTTTTATCACAAACCACCCTTTCTCTTCGAGTCCTGTAGGGAGGGGATGGGTCACGGGCCGGAGCACGGCCTCGACTGCTGGGGATGAAAAGGCATTTCTGTTCAGCGAGCGTTCATTGATCTGTGTGAAAAGAGTTGGTGGAGACCAAGCCGCCCGCCCCCTCCCGAGGCTGGTCCTTTCGGGGCTGTGTGGGTGGATGCTCTGAGCACATCTGCTCGTGGGAAGCCTGTTTGTGGCCAGAGGGCTCCGCCTTCCTCCGGCAGTGGAAACACGAGTTTTTCTTTAAAAAAAAAAAAAAAAAGAAAAAGGTCACGGGCTGCTTTGGCTTGCAGGAAACGTTTCTGTCTCTCGATTACAGGAGCAAGACCAGGTCCTTGGTGACTGGGAGGTGGGAGATGGATGGGCTGGCGGTTGAGGAGATGCCTCGGTCTGCGGAGAGCAGCAGCCAGGCCGCGGCTGTGCTGGATGGCCCTGCCGCATGGGCACTTCTGCATCCGAGGTGTCGCGGCACCTGCGCTTGCCATTACCAGCCCCAGCCTCCCGGGATGCAAAGAATACCAAATGTTGTCACAGACAGCTCTGCTCCTAGTGTAGTTGGTTTATTTGCATGTAGCCCTTTGCGTGCGACCCCCTGCCTTCTGTTCTGGGCTCCGAGATCCGGCAGCTGGGAATTGCTCCGGTCGCTGGTAAGGTAGGGATGTCCACGCTGAACCCACAGTCCCCATAGGAGTCTTGCATCTTTGAGTCTGTAAACTCTGCTCTTCTCTCTCCCCATGCACTTCTGGGATTAAGCTGCACCAGTGTAACTTATATTTAGAAATCCAAATAAGAGAGCCTGTGGGGCACCCAGCCGCTGTGGCAGTGTGGGAACGGTGGAAATAAAATGTCCCAGTTGTTTCTAGACCTTTCACTTGGATTTGCTCTTACGTTTTCTGCATTGCTTTGATCTCTGATCTATAAGGCTCTGTTCATTTCAGAAGCTGCAGTCCAGTTTCGAGTTATGCAAAGAAACATGCAGCTGGTCTGAACATTTCAAACAAATTTCTCCAGCTAAACTCCTGGCTTTCAAGTGTCCCAGGGCACTGGGCAGTTAATTAATTTCCAAATCCTTTGTGTAACATCTCTAACTCTTCACCTCAGCACTGTTCCTCATTCTGGGACAAAACCTGGATTTTCTCCTTGCTTCTGGAACTGTTATTCAACCAGGCATTTGATGTTTCAATGGCTGTGATCTGCAAGGCTTTGCAGTGCATATTATTTCAGATGGTTTGTAGGAAACCAATTTTAGCTGTGACAAAATGTTCTGAACTTGCTACCACATTTTTATTGCTCTTTGGCTCTGGATTGATTTTCTTGTATTAGCTGGAGCTGACTGTGGCTTTTTTTATCAGACAATCCTGGAAAGCAGCAAATCAGTCTGGAGCTCAGCTGCACAAAGCAAAGTTGCTTTGCTTATTGATGCATGCTTTTAGATCACTTAAAGTGTAACAAGAGTCAGCAATTTAGCTGAATTGGTTTGGTTTTCAGCTTTGATTGAAATTCATGGTTTAGAACATTAGCAGAATTAATTTGCTGGAGATTCTTATCTTTCCCAGTTAATTTGAATGAAGTGAGGTATGTAAATGTATGTACTTTGCAAGCTGTTATCTTTACCATTTCAAAACAAGATTGATTCAGGCAAAAAGCTTTAAAATCCAAGCTGAGGATGATTGCTGGAGGCCTTGCCTGGGGAAGAGGGTTGTGATTTTGCCTGGAGTTTGTAGGGACAGCTTGATAAAGTGTTTTCACAGAGCTGAGGGAGATGAAGGCAATTTTGACGGCAGTGAATGTCATTTAAAGGCAGAGAGAGCAAAGTTGCCTGGCTGTGGGAGGCAGATAATCCTGGCTAATATTTTTAATGGAAACTTGTTAGGTGGGAAATGGCATCTGAGGAACCTGTGGGAGACAAAATGCAGCTGAGAGACAAAGCCGAAGAAGATCCGCGAGTTCAGAGAGGGCCTTGAGGAGGCTATGGAGGGGTTATTAGACAGCTGAATATTTTGAGATGTATGTTGAACTGGACAATTAATCCACAGGAAGAAAAATGACCCAGGGAAGCCTGTGATCATGGGGGCAGGTGAAGCAGCTGAACCAGACTTGAAGCATGTACTGACTGAGCTAGAGAAGGGAAGGGAGAAAGGGAGGGAGAAGGCAGCAGGAAAGCAGCAAGCTCCATACAGAGAGAGGTGGAGAAGCAGAGGCAGCCGTGGGATGTAGTTGGGAACGAGATACCCCATCATGGAGGCAGAGCCGAAATACCTTTACCCTCGCCCTGGTGCTCCCAGAGCTCTACTCTCCTGCTGGACCTTGGCTTCGTGCTAATAGGAATGCAAGTGTTTGGGTCGAGGCAAGCAACAAACTGACAAGTCAGATGTGAACTTGATAGCCAGGAAAGGAGTAAAAGCTGTGGGAGAGGCCTGAGTTTTGCTGGCAGAGCTGCCTGAGCATCCAGGACTGGGGGAGTCTCCAGAGGACCCTCTGGGGAAGAGGGACCACCAGACACCACATCATCAGGCCGCAGCATCTGGTGACCATCCTTAAATTCATACAAACATAGCATGCTATTGTAAAGAGTATATGGGCTGAGGGGTGATAGCCCACATAGAACAGTTTTTTGCACTGCTAACTTTTGCCAGAATAACCTCATAGAATCACAGAATGGTTTGGGTTGGAAAGGACCTTTAAAGATCATCTCATCCAACCCCCCTGCCATGGGCAGGGACACCTTCCAATAGACCAGGTTGCTCAGAGCCCCGTCCAACCTGGCCTTGAACACTGCCAGGGATGGGGAAGCCACAACTTCTCTGGGCAACCCCTGCCAGTGCCTCACCACTCTCACTGTAAAAAATTTCTTCCTTATGTCCAATCTAAATCTACCCTCTTTCAGTTTAAAAACCCTGCCCCTTATCCTGTCACTACAGATCCTGGTGAAAACTCTCTCCATCTCTCTCCTTACCCCTTTCCTCTCCCACACAGATCCCTGTAGTTTTTTCTGGGGTTATTTTTTAACCCCAGCAGGAAACGTGATGGCTGTTTATTGCTACACACAGCTTTATTTTTAGTGTTGCAGTATACATGTTCACTTCTTGGGCTGAAAATGATGACAAGACGCAGTTTGCTTTTATAGTGGAGGCTCATGCTAGCATGATTAATTTTCAGCACTGAATAGCCCTGCACTCAAGGCAGGTGCTCATATTTTTGAGATACTTGTCCATCTTTTAGTGTTTGCTAGTGTTTCCTTGCTCAGCATTTATGCCTGTGAAGAGAGCTTTCCTACAATACAAAGTCCCTGAAAAATTTTCCAGCAAGAATGAGATAAGCGTCTAAATACACCCTCTTTCTAATACAGTTTCAAATCTTCCCTGCTTGGAAAGGAGGGATCTCTGTAAATAAGTAAGGCATGGCAGTGATCCCACTAGGGAAAGGGCTACGGAGAGCGTCACTGGGAAAAGCTTTGCTTTCTCATGCTCACGGACCTGCGCCGCTGTCACCAGTATGTGTCCTCCAGCAACGCCTGGGCTTGCTGGGCAGTCCGCCAGCAGATGCAGCGAGATGGTGAGCTCTGCTCGACGGAAGAGATGGTGAAGAAGAGCCGCAGACAGCAGCAGGGCAGAGTACGGACCCCGGCTTCCCGTGCCTCGGCAGTGCCTGTCCACCGGCTGATGCTGCATCTCCACTAGCTGCTGGGGTCCGGCACTGGTCGGCATTGCCTGGCCATCAGCACTAGCTTCCCTCTCATCTGGTAAGATTTAAGGATGAAAGCAGGCTGCCTCCCTCAGCTCCCCCTTAAAAGGAAAGGAAACATTTCTGAGCAGCTTTAGTGGCCTTCGGGGTCTTCCCTTAGGAGAAACAAAGAGAGCTTTGCCACCAGTTCCCTGAAACAGGCTGCAACATCAATGCCTTTAAGGGCTGCGAAATATGAAAGATAATAAAACTGTCAAAGAAAGCTTTAAAGTTTAATGTGTGGGAGTAACACAAAGGGCACCAAGTAAGACGAATAAATACATGGCTGCAAAGACTTTTTTGTTGTACCACAAATTGCGTAGAATGCTGTGGGCATGGGGAGAAGCCTTATGGTTTCGCTCTTGGTGGTGGTTTTCCGCTGCAGGTGAGAAGTATGTCACGTCAATTGTCATCTGGATCTTGTTTCCTCAAAGCATTTAAAAAATCTTCCAAGTTACATTTCCAATTTATTCCACTGAACACCTCCAAAACCACACCAGAATAAGTGAATTAACAGCAGCACTTCATGTTTAGAAGCTGTAAGGATTACAGAACACTTTTCAGTATAAACAAATCCTCCATTTCTGAACATTAAAATTAGTCTTTTTATCCAAAGTTGGGCACAAGAGAAAAATCAGCCTCATTTTTAAAGCACTGAGCCCTCAACTCAAGAAGCTCCGACTTCTGAAAGAGCCATAGACTGTTGAATACGTTTGAAGATGAAGCCATTTATTGCAGCACTTACATTTTAACTTAGAAGACTAATGCTAAGCACTCATTTCCAAAAACCTTGCCATAAATGATTTGCCAAGAACACAAAACATCATATGATAGATGTAAACTAGGAGAAAGCCAGGGGATGTGATTTCTGATTTTGTTGCCAATCATAGTGTGTCCCAGCTCACTCAATATTTATTGCGAGTCTTAAAAGTTCCACCGCTGGTACTCTGCCACCAGGCATGAATCCCAAGTTTTTTGGAAACCCTGAGAATGTACACTAGTGACGCCACATCCAGAAGGATGGTAAAGAGGTTCTGTATTGAAAATTTGTGTGAAATAGTTGATTTTTTGACTGTGCAGCCAGGCAGAAAAGTAGGGAGAAAAATTAGCTGTCAATCAAACCCAATGTGTTCTACAGCTTTGTAGGCATTTCTCTCTCTGGATTGAAAGTCCTTTTGAAAAATAGTGTCTGATTTCAGCCAAACCAGCCAACTTAGGCCTGCTATGAAATGTCCTATTTTTGGTATCTGTGGGAAAAAGAAAGAGCAGAGTAGGAACATAGGTGTAGAAAGTGGGGCTCCATTTGTCCCTTTTTACAGTGTAGTTTAGGCTTTTCAGGGTTCTCCCAAGGTAGAGGCAATCCAAATTGAAAATGCCGTTCCTTCTCCTTGACAGTGCGTGAACCTGTGCTCAGGAAAAGGCTGTAACTTGGGGATTTATTGGGCGTTGCGGGGGGCAGGGGAGGGGGAGGTACAACAGTCCTTGCTGCTGAAGCTGCCCAGGTAAATCCCTTGGGAGGCACAGACCCCGCTGTCCCAGGAGCCCCAGGTCCCAGCTCTGTGCAGCTCCCCTCACACCATGCCCAGGGAGAGGCACGAGCTGCCGCCTCTTCCCGACAACCAACCTGAACATTCTGGAATGGGAGCCCAGCAGCTGGTTGGTGCTGTGCTATGCAAATCCACCTGCATCATCTTGAGAGCACAGAATTACTGCTATGCATGCTTAAGCTCCAAAAATCCCATTTGCCTGCCACGTTTCTGCTTTAAAATGCTACTGGGTAGGAATTAAACTTAAAATAAAAGTGATATCCCTACGCAAAAGAAAAAAATTGTAGAAGTTATGTTTTTCCAGAATGAAAGTGTAATTTATTTGAAAGTGCTTTATTGCTTTCTTGTAGCAGAGGCATTCTCATTGATTAAAATGTACTTAAGTAGTGTTTAAATACAGTCAGCTAAACGTGTGCATGATAATTTTATCAGCCAATGTGTAACTTCTTCAGGAATCAAGTCTGGTAAGGAATTAACTCTAGTTAGTGTGTATATATTGCTGCTCTCTGTTGGGTACTATGAGAACTGCCCAGTTAGGAATAATTTGAATGGGACTGCTCGAGTTAAGAGCAGGTAGGATGGATTAAAAAAATAAAGGCTTATTTCTGCCGAAGTGTTGAGCCTCCAGAAGTTTTCATTCTGTGGTGTTTAGAATGGGTATTCATTTCTTTAAACCAAACCAAACCAAACCATCACTAGTGTCTGAGCATTGTCAACATCTGTTTTGGCACATTTCCAGAAAAAATTTTGAGAAATGCAATTGCCTAAATGAAGATTTGGGGATCTCGTGAAGAGGTGAGGAGCTGGGATGGGAAGGGCTGAGCCAGCAGCCTGGCAGCAAGAAAAGAAGAAATGAAACCCCCAAGTCCCACATGGCATCAGAGGGATTGTGCTCGGGAACCAAAGCTTCAGAGAGGACATTTGCTCTGTCTTTAAGGCACATCTTCACTGCTTTTTGAGGTTTGGACGCCTACCTCAGATACAGACCTCCTTCTCTTTGAAGTCTCTTGGTTTGGGGAGGGAAGATGACTATTAGGGAATGGCTGAAACAATTTCTCATGTGTAAGACAGCCTCAAATGTATTTCAGATTACTTTCTCCGGAAGGCTTGTTTTGGCCCCTTGTTCCAGCTGGACTCCAGCCTGCAGTCTCAGGCCTGCGTTAAAATGATGTCTGTACATCTTAATACAGCTGCTGAGTGTCCACATCTCCTGCAGATGTTGCTCAGCCATGATTTGCAAAAGGTCAATAATATATTTTTATGCGCTTAATAGAAAGTATAAAAGTAAAGTGCAATCTTCCACAAATA
Organism: Aviceda cuculoides; assembly: GCA_035590195.1. Lineage (NCBI taxonomy): Eukaryota > Metazoa > Chordata > Aves > Accipitriformes > Accipitridae > Aviceda > Aviceda cuculoides. The sequence continues at coordinate 20,015,043 of JAVJGG010000017.1, forward strand.
ACGTATTTTACAGAACAGCTTTTCTGAGAGCTGGGCCATTACTATGTAAGTGGCCTTTTTCCCAAAGAGTTTTCTAATTTGCATGCGTACACTGTTTATTCTGGTCAGATTACTGAGCAGCCACCCCTGGGCAACACACTACAACCACACTCCTATTCTTTCAGGCATCACCCATTCAATACTAAATCTTTACTAAGCAGATCCATCCAGAGATTACACATCCTCACAGTAAAATAAATGTGACTGCTGAATATGTTGGAGATTGCTAAGGTTGAAACAATGGATGCTGGAGCTTTCTCTTCTCTCTTCCCTCTGTAGATCACCTTCTTTTTTTATTAGATATTTATTTTTAAGCCTAAAAATCTAAAATTGGATTCATATGCTGAGAAGGAGGCCTTATGAAATAACCTTGTGGGCTAAAGTGATTCTAGTTTTATAGGGAGAGAGGCAAAGAGGGAGTAAAACAATCCTAAAATAGCAGGCATCAAAGAGGGGAGTGTGAGAGGCTATGAGTAACTTCCTCTCTGAGAACAAATTCAGGATACAGTTGTCTGGGAAAAAAACCATAACTGTTTGTCTGATGATTATTTTAGTGTAAATACAGCAGCATGTTTTACAACTGAGTGGGAGACTTGCATTAGAATTGAGTCCTCCTTTATTCTCCTAAAGTAATGACATTGATTCCTATAAACCTTTGGGTTTATTTTCTGTAATGCCCAGTTTTTGCTAGTGGTATTTGTACAACGTTGAGTAATGGAGATGGAATAAGGTCCAAGGAACAAAGTGGAGAGAAAAACAGAGAGAGGAAGAGAGAGAGGTGGAGATTTGGAGGGGGTAGGAACAGTGTGTGGGATTCACCCACGCGTATGAGTCCAGATATGGAGTGTGAGTCAAGAGGAACATTTGGACAGAGTCCACTGAGGGGTTTGTGGTAGGTTTAGCAATATCAGTGTACAAGCCCACTTCACAATGGTTGTAGCATCTGCAGATATGGGCAAATACTGGACAGTGTGGCAGCTGTGTGAACTAGCTGTCTGTTGAAGATGAATTCTACTGCAACTGTCCACCTTACCTCAAGCTGCAATGGTTTCTTTTAGTTGTGGTGCCCAGTAGATTAGTGGGGTCCAGGCACCTTGCTCATGTAAAACAAGACCTACAAGACCATGAAAACTTTGAACAATCCAGATGCCTTTGATTTCCCAAATGACACTGTGTGCACTGTGCAGCTGACTTGAACAAGGGACATCTTTTGATGTTCATACAGAACTGAGCTTGACTATAAGGAGGGCCATGATGGGCCTGTCAGGAGAGAGGGAGCACTACTCTATGTCTTTAATGCTGCAAGGTAACAGAGGATCCCATCAGTTTCAGTTTTAAATCCCACATTTTCCCTAGTTTCCTCACCGAGGGGAGGCCTCAGTTCAATAACTGAGTCCTTTGAAACTAATGGGAGTTCTGCTCTGGATTTGGCAGGAGCCAGCATTTCACCCTTTGACATCTGCCCTTTCTTCTGGCTCTCCCACGAACTTCTGAGGAGCATGAAGAAGAGTCCGTGCTCCCTTTTGTTAGACAAAATGACCGGTGAGTGGTGACACCCATGAGATGCACCGGTTCTTGTTTGGCTCGAAGCCCTTCATGCTGCGCCAGCCAGCACAGGGCAGGTGCAAACCCTCTCTGGGGAGGGCGACCAGACAGGTTCCTGCTGGCCTGGCTCCACCATCCTGCAGAGCAAAAGCACTTGCACAATGCCAGACTTTCCAGTTGTGAAATATTTACTACTCTTGTATCCAGCATAATGGCAGGAGGACACATATGTACTTTTCATTCTTCTAACCAGACATTGTCACATCTTTGACCTTCCTGTTTGGTAGACTCGTTCCCTGTAAGGAGAGCTCAGTGGCTTTGTTTCAGCACCTGTCAAATAGGGAATTGCTTCTCGTAATGATGTGTGTTGTTGCTTTCTGTTTACAAATATGGCCCTTTCTTCTTGGAAGCCATGTACTGCATAGCCTTGGGGCCATGCTTCCTGGCAAGCCGGCTGGATTGTCCATTACTCACTCTCAAGGAAATCGACTCAGCTTGAGTTTGTGTTTCTCAGAGCCAGGACACAGTGCTTGTAATGAGGCAGAGATTAAACAAAGCTTGTATTTTTCCCTATGCAGACTGCGACATTTGTTGTTTCCCAGTGCAGTGTCTTACCCTTCCCTGGAACACGTTCAAGATGCTGCAGTTATTTATTTTAATATAGGAGTGTTTTGTAGGATAGACAGGAGGGAAGGCAAGTGGGTTACTATTAAAAATGTCGCAAGAGAACTTTTGCAGGTTAGGTAGGAATGGCATGAGTACAATGCCAAAACCTATTAATCCCAAGTAAAATGTAGTTCTTGAGGAAACAAACAGAAAAGTAAAAAAAAGAAGCTGGGACACAAAGACTTGCTGAGAGAGGAGAGAGGAGATTTAGACTCCTCAAACTGATACCACTTGTCTAATTAGGTCTTAATTTCTAGATGTCCCAGTTCTCTCCTCTGAAAAACAAGACTTATTTGGAGGTGGATTTGAAACAAAATCCTATTTCAGACAACCAAGGGATGTGAAAAACTAGAGTTCTTGTCCAGTCTAAAGACACAGCCTGCAGGCAGAGCAAGCTCTGCCTAAATAGGAGGGGAAGGGAGCTTCATATCCTTGTCACCTACCCAGTGTGGGGAGCCTAGCATCCCTCCCTGGTGGCCAGGAGGTTGGAGTTACCTTCAGCCCTCTCTGCCCTGCTGAACCCACGTTTATATCCTCTAGATATGGGCATATGACCATTTATTATGTTATTAATGGAAATAACTACCAGTAATAAATCTTCTGTATGTGCCATATTAGAAAGCACTCAAGTCAACAAATAAACATTAAGAATTGACCCTGAAGTGAGGAGCTGTGAAGTTGTGCCTTGCAGGGCTATTCCCCTGTGGGACTGAGGGAGGGAGGAAGCGTAGCTTTGTGCATATCCATGAGCTGATGCTTGCAAAGCTTCTGAGAGTCCTTTGTTGAGATCAAAGATTCAGCTCATCTAAGGGTCAAGCCATGGGCCCTGGGAGTATTTTCAGCTGTGCCCCTCTCCCACAGGCACAGCCTATCCCTCCCTCTCATTTTCCTGATGTGTTTACAGCAGTTAGGATTATCTAAGTGTTGGCTGCCCTTCGTGACTCCTCAAGCCTCATCATTTTCATGTGATCCACACACATGTCTGTGCAACTTTATCTGGGTTGAAAATGATGTTACTGAAAAAAAAAAAGCAACCAACCACCCAATCAACAACAGTTGTGTATCTGCCTTAGGGACACATACTTGAGTCCTTCTCTCATGGCCTGGTCAGAGATTACATGCAGTTCAGTCTAGCATGTGGCCAGCTTCAACCTGTCTGTACTAAATTCCTCAGTACATGAAACAAGAAGTTCATATTTTACATAGTAGTATATCAAGTGAAAATGATCCTGTGTCCCTGTTCACTGGTGTGATAGGACACTAATGCGGCTACAGCTTTTTGGACTTCTTTTGAGATGTGCATGGCACAAGGATAGCTGTCTACCTCAACCTGGGCAACACCAAGTCTGGTCTAAGGAGAACAAGCTCTCCTGGGAGAAGTTTGAGTCCAACACTGCCAGGGTAAGGAAGTGGTAACGAATGACAACGTGTGCTTACAGGTTTAGGGGTAGGGTCATTTTCTGGGGGAAAAAGGAGATAGATGCAGGTCTCTCAGGCAGTCCTGGAGAACATCCTAGGTACCAGAATGTCTGATGTTGGAGTAGGGCTTTCTTAAGTTTTTTGTGGATCTTTCATTTTACATAAAACAAATAATTCTTCTTTGGGCCAGCAACAGCTATAATGTACTAGGGGTTATGTGTCTCAGGGTTGGTGGATGGGGTGTCCAGTGTCTGCTTCAATAAATGTGTACTCATTTTATAATACTAGAACTCCTCCAGCAGCAGACACAAAGGGAGCCCTATCCCTCCACATCATATAGTTTGCACCTGCATAGTGATGGAAGACTTGAATCTAGGGGAGTCTGAACCAGATCTCCAGTGTCTGATGTTGCATCTGTACGAATGAGTAAATAAAACTGCCAAAACCCTGTTTTCTCATTCTGACGCCAGCATCATGGCCCAGCTTACTTCCACGAGGATGTCTCTTCCCTTCCAAATAAGGAGACTGCTCTCTGTTCTGGGCCAGAACTATGCTGGAGACTGTGCTAAGAGTCCTGCAGGATGGACAAAGGGTGTGTGAAGTACCAGGGCCATGGCCCAGCCCTCTCCCTGCTCACCTTCCTGGTATAGGTACAGTCTGGCTGCACGCTGCTTCTCTTTGCATCTTTCTTTTGCAAGAAAGGACTGACCAGGCTTAGGTGTCTAATTCTGGCTGAAGGGAAGAGACTTTCTCTTGCAGAGGCAGTCAAATCTTTGCTTCTCTGCTTTGCCTTAGCGGGTAATTTGGGCAGTTCTCCTGTATCTTCTGTAAATCTCTTTTTAATGGCCTCTCTCACCATGAATCACAACCTGGGGCAGTGAACTGTAAAATTTGTACCTTACCACAAAGACCACGGGCAGTACGTAGATAAATCCCAGTTGTGAATCAAAGTCCCCAGTGTTTTACATTTGCTATGAAATGCCAGACTCTGTGCACTTTCTGTAGGAGGCAGCTGGAATATAAACACAGGGATGTCTCACTGCCAGCAGCCACCCTCAGCCCCAGCCGGGGATAACAGCTTCTCCCTTGCATGTTTTCTGGCAGCTTGAGAGTTGGTCCAGATAGTTTTCTCTCCTGCTCACCAGTCCTGGTGGTCCGGAGCGGAGACCTCACTGCTTTGCCCTTCATTTCACATGCCGTATGCACTTACTCAGTGGGCTCCATCACCATGGTCTTCACTGCCAAGTGACAGGTTGCTGGCAGTGGTATGTACACTTGATGCATAACAGCACCCCTGCACTCCTTCTCCCCTTCCTATCTCCCTTAAACAGATCATGTGTTAAGATTGGAGTTATGAGAGCAATCCCAGCAGGCCAGAGCTAAGCTCCGGAGTTCATAGTCCCCATCATTTTGCATGATTTCTAGCTCCTCTGAGTGGCTTCCCACACTCGTAGCAAGTGTTTTAAGAGCTCTTTGCTTTGCTTATGGGATCAATCCTTATCATCTGCCTCTGAGCAGGACCATATTTGCACTTGGACTTCATCTAACAAGAGGCTGAAAGCTGTTTGGAAGCGTGGAGCACCCTCAATTTCTACGGAGGCCTTTCTGCTGTTTGCTTCATGCCCATTCCTTCCTTCCTTTTTTACTTGGGAGCGGGCCAGAGAACCCTGTCCTTGGCTCTTTTGCTGGTGGCATTTGGGGAGCTGCTGGAGCTGGGACACCCCATCTAACCAGACTCATGAAGGAGACAGCCTCCCCATGGGGCCGTGTGCCCTGTCCAGGTTTGGGCTGCAGCCTACCCTATCTACTCCCTCTGCACAGCCCTGTGGGCATGACGGAGCAGCGGAAAGCAGTGCTGGGCAGAGACCTGTGCTGGTTTTGACTGGGACAGAGTTAATTCCTTCACAGTAGTTAGTATGGGGCTATGTTTTGGATTTGTGCTGGAAACAGTGTTGATAACACAGGGATGTTTTTGTTACTGCTGAGCAGTGCTCATCCAGCGTCAAGGCCTTTTCTGCTTCTCCCCCCACCCCACCACCGAGCAGGCTGGGGGGGGCACAAGCAGTTGAGAGGGGACACAGCTGGGACAGCTGACCCCAGCTGACCCAAGGGATATTCCAGACCATAGGATGTCAGCATATAAAGCTGGGGAAAGAAGAAGGAAGGGGAGGACGTTCAGAGTGATGCTGTTTGTCTTCCCAAGTCACCGTTAGGCGTGATGGAGCCCGGCTGCCCTGGAGATGGCTGAACACCTGCCTGCCCATGGGAAGTGGGGAATTAATTCCTTGTTTTGCTTTGCTCATGTGCACAGCTTTTGCTTTAACTGTCTGTAACTCAAGCCATGAGTTTTCTCGCTTTTACCTGTCCAGTTCTCTCCTGCATCCCACCACAGGGGGAGTGAGCAAGCATCTCTGTGGTACTTAGTTGCTGGCTGGATCTAAACCATGACAAGACCCCACCAGCACTTTGGGGCAGATCTAGCCTAGTTCACAAGCCCGCCAGGGTCAGCAAGTCATGTAGCAGGGACAAGGAGGAGTGCACTCAGGACAGAGGAGAGCAGAGGTGCTGTGACCACACAGCTCTTCCCCTGGGGACGAGGCGAGCAGGGGATACCAGCCCCCTTCGAACGTGGTTACTACTGTCCATCAGCAAATACACAGGGATGAACTCAGCATGTGTCCCTGCCAGTGTAACAGACAAACTCTGCACATGCTGTCAGCCCATCTCTCTGCTCCACCAACAACAGTGGTTAAAATGGAGCACGTGTTTGAATGCTTCACTGGGTCAGGGTCCAAATTCATTTGAACACTGGTAGGGAGGGATATACGATTCAAGTGAAGACAAGCTGGCGGTGTGGATGGTTGGTTATTTATTTCCAGACATGGGTCTTGTGAGCAATGTAGCTCATGTGCTGGCTGTGCTGTTGACCCCAAAGGACGGTGCACAGCCTTTCCCTGCTGTCTACTGGGAGTTTCACCAGCGCTGCCATGGTGCAGGGTCCTGCTGACTGGACCATCACAGGGCTGCCACTAGCTTGGGAGGTGGTCACTAACAGCACTGGGTGGCCGAACGCCTTTACAGGAATGGTGACGTATTAACCTAGCCGTATCGTGCCCCTACGATCAACTGGTTGAGGTCTGGTGGCTGGGCCAAAGGATTTGGACCTCCTGGGCTCTGCTTCTTGATCTGGAATTGATACAGAAAGTGCTGCTTCTCCAGCAGAAACCAAGCCACACTCCTCTTCATTTTAGTGCACTTGCAGTGGGTGATTTAAGCCCCATGGTTAAGCCTGTGATTGCTGAGTTGCAACTTCTTGTTTGTTTTGGGACCACGCCTGGGAACATTGTGTATGAATCAGAGTACTTCTGTGCTAGATACTGTAGAAATAGGGAGCAAGATAGAGACCTGGGTATATCTAACTTGCAAAATACTCAACTCAGTGATGAAGACACAGCACTGGTTGCTTTAACTCTTGTATGGACACCACTTTGGATGGTAGCATGCCCTGAAATCATTTCAATACTCATTGTGAGAACTCAGGTTAGGTAGATTAGCCTGCCCTGGTGGTGCTGGCATGCAGCAGGCATGGCAGTAATGACCAGCAAGGTGGTCATGCTCTTTCTCTTATTTCTAAACAGATTTTCTACCTGTTGGAAGAGGAGGAGGCATGAGGGCGCATTTGAAGCCATCCTGGGGGCTGGGGAGAAGAGAAAGGGAGGAGTGGGACAGCATGGAATGTTACCACTGTGTGGACTTAAAAGCTCTCCGTAGAAAACTTCTGTGAGATGTTAAATCAGCAGAGAACATATAAATGAATGAAATAGGGCTGTTTCCAAAAAAAAAAATCTCGATTGCATTCATTGAGAATGCAAGGTGAAGCTTTCATTTCCTTAGATCTTTATTAGTATTTGCGGCCCTTGAAGCTGCAGATGTCCACACAATAAGTAAGCACAGAGCATGCCCACGGCAGACACAGAGGAAAGGAAAGGAGGGAAGATGGCACTGCTCCACATTCATGTTTCCTTGGTGCTGGAAAACCACCCAGTGCCAGACAGTGATTTGGTGCCAGAGTAATGGGAGGCTGCAGCTGATGCACAAACCCCTCTGGCCCCAAAAGGCTCTTTCAGTGATCAGGGCTGGCTGGAGGATGCAAATGTCTCAGACCTTTCTCTCTTCTCACTGTAGAAATACCAGAAAGTAGTGTAGAATGAGTGACACCTCTGTGGCAGGAATATCCTGCAAATTGGGGGCATTTTCATGTGACAGGTACTGCTCAGTTGTGGTGCTTGCAGGTAATGTAAAGGCAGGATGGAGAGCCGAGCCACCACTCACAGTGTTTCCCCCCACTATTTGAGTAGCAGCAATGCCAGGGACACCAGCCAGGGAACTTTAGACCACCCTGACCTGCTGTTCAGGGAACCATTGCGGTTGTTACTGCATTGTTTTGTTTTTAGCACAGAGCATATTTACAGAAAAAGCAGTTGGAGCACATTCTAGATTTTTTTTTGAGATGAAAACGCCCCATGCTCACCGCCCATGGTGAGTGCAGACTCACTGGTGGCACAGAAAGCGGTGGTGCAGCTGGAGGCTATGGTCTGTGTGAGTTCAGGTGGGGGGGTGAGGCAGAGCACAGCAGCTTTGGGGTGTCCGTGCCGGTGAGTGCCCAGGTCTGGGCTGCTGTCTGATAGCCTTGTATGTGGCTGCTTGGGCAGGGAAAAATAACTATGGGACAGCCCGTGTCCTTGTGGGAGCAGCCATCTGGTTTTAGGAGAGTGCCATGAGAAGGGACTGTGCTGATCCCAGCTCTTTTCTTAGGGCTGCAGGTTTTTTCTAGCTGGATCCTGAGGACATAGTTCTGAGCAAGTACCTTTGACTTTTTGGGTGTGCTCCAGACTATTTGCTCCAAAATTCATAGCATCACAGCATGGTTTGGGTTGGAAGGGACCTGTAAAGATCATCTAGTCCAACCCCCCCTACCATGAGCAGGGACATCTTTCACTAGACCAGGTTGGTGAAAGCCCCATCCAACCTGGCCTTGAACACTTCCAGTGGTGGAGCATCCATAACTTCTCTGGACAACCTGTTCCAGTCTCTCACCACTCAATTTAATTAAATAAAATGAAAGCTTAAGGGCATGAAAAAATAAATATTTAAAATCCAGGCAAGCATCTCTTCTTGTCTCTCCCCCTCTCCCTTGTGGTCCTGCTGCTCGAAAAGCAAGAAGCCCTTTGGGCTTCCTTACTGGGGTTGCCTCTGCTGGGTACCCATCTTCCCAGTGGGTGAGACACTTCTTGAGGCCCAGGATTTCTTCTCCACTGAGTGACAGCAAACAAACAGAGCCGGTGCCGTGGGGACGGGATGGTCTGTCTGGGGTCAGGTTCTCCTCGGCAGGCTATGGGCTGGTGGGGCCGGTTTCCCTCAGTGGGGCTCGGGCATCCCCCAGCAGCCTGTAGGAATGACTGGAATTCAGCATGTTGTGCAGCAGCCCCTGTGGGTCTTGCCGACAAGAAATGCCCATGCTTTATCTGCTGGGCCGTTTTGAACAATTGGTAGGAAACGGGGCAGAATAAATAGTGCTGCTTGACCTCTGGCCTTTCCCCTCTTGTCCACAGAAGTTCAAGAAATTCCAGGGGCTGGGAGCCAAACATCTGTGTTTCCCCTCGGGAGGTGCCAAACGCTATGATCCCCCCATGAACTGGGCAAGGTATATTTAGAAAATGAGATTCAGAAACCACCGGTGAGTGGGCGAGTACATCTGAGCTGTTGCTCTCCTGGTAGAAAGTTTGCATAAGCTTGGGCACATATTTATATCTTCATCCACATGCACTGAATCCTACATACATAAACACGAACTGACAGGCACTGTATTTTGTAAGTCTGGGCTTATTTTGTTGATGCCAATAATTTTAAAAAATGGGGATTTGAGGACTCTGGGCCTGCTTTCCAAGGTGAAATGTAGGCACCCTGTGCCACATGGAACACCCTAGGGGAGCCGAAATGTCTGCCCCGGTTAGGAGATGGGCACAGAGTTTGCAGCAGTAAGGGAGCAAAGGCCAAAGGGCATCTTAAATAGCACTGGGCACCACTGGTTAGGCAACTAAATAGAGCCTAATGCCACTTTTAAAGAGAGCAGCTGGGAGAACAGCAGGCTGTAGCACTGCCTGCTTCTGCGCTCAGGGGCTTCACAGCCCACCAGCATCCGAGCTTCTCAGGGGTCCCCAGTGATGGACTGAGACCCACTCATGGGCTGGGAATAACTAACCCACCTGGTCTGTTCAATCAGGAGACTTTCCTCCAGGTTTGCTGCTTGCAGAGACAGCAGATCCAACCTTCCAGCAGCCTTTAGGGGACTGCAGTGGGCGAACTGAGTGGGTCCCGTGTCTTTTCCAGACAAAGCAATAAAGGGTGAAATTGAGCCTATTCCTGGAGCCTCAGCTGTGCAGCAGCTGCCTTGCTAGTTTGAACAGCATTTCCAGCATCAGTGCTCAGAGCAGGGCCACAAAATGACTGTTTTTTCAGTAGCACACTGTGTTCCCACTCTCAACTGTGTGAAATCGTTGTGTGTCATGAGGGCTGCTTCTCTTACTGCTGATATCAACGCCTAAGCTGATAACAGCATTAGAGAAGTACACCAGTGTGAAGTTTGAGGTTGGAAACATTTAATTTTGACGTACGCAAGGTGGGGAGCCCCGTGTAGACTTCCGCCTGGTTCTGCAGAACAAGGTCTTAATTGCATCAACTGCCAACAGCTTCTGTCATGTTTTCAGCTTAGGACCTTGTTTTCTTAGCCGGCGAAGGTCAGAGAACAAGTGGGAAAGTCCAGAAGGAGCCCATGGAGGAAAGAAGTGCAGAGGTCCCAGAACGTGGCTTGTTCCTCATGGTATTGCATACACTGAGACCAAGCACCTGGAGTCAGATGCCTCTTGGTGCACAGCTTGGACCCACATTGCATGGTGGCTGGAGAAAGGAGAATCTTGGGGTTAAGTAAAAGCTTCAGAGAAATTCTATCTTATCACGTTTCATTTCCAAGGCTGCAAAAATGAGAAACCTTCCAGTTTTGTTATGGGCCAGGTTTAGTAGTATCTGACAGGAGCTACTGGGATAAATGCTTCATGGATACTGGCAAGTGAAAAATAATAAAATAAGAAGATGAGTTATGGTAATTTGTTGTTTAGACATATTCAGTTTGTCCTTCTGACCTTTGGAGGGCGGATGGGAAAACAAAGTACTTCAGGTTTCCTGATGGCTTATTGGGAACAGTTTGTGTTCAGGGTATTGCCAAATTCCAGCAGAATTTCTCCTGAGGAGCCGAGGAACTCCTCGTGACAACCAAGATCCCTACCAATTTGTCTTGTGTCCACTCTGCATGTGTTCTGGATCCTGATGATACATGTGGGATGACTGTAAGGTGGGTTGTTACAAACTGTTCCTTGAGATGTTTCACGATGACACTCAGCACAGGATATACAATACCATTAAAATAACTCGTTAGCAAGTTGCTTATGCCGATCCATTGCCAACTTGTTTAGCAATACTTCCCTGTGCACTCTCCATTTGCCATAAACAGGCGCTCCAGCAGCAGAGTGCATCTGGAATCCCGAGTATATTTTTGCAAGCTATAAAGAAAAGCTGTGTGTCTCCATAGCAGATTATAATATTTTGATATTTCCCAGATCACTTGTGCTCTCATGCTTTAACATTGCCCAGAGTCTTTCAGAAGAACGCTTATTACACACGTGCCCTAAATAATGTAAGCTCTGTGCTTGTGATATTTATAGCCATGCAAACTTGCCCATTTCTGCCTGTGTTGTTTCAAAAAAATCCTTGAGTGATGGCATTTTTCATCTTCAGTGTATTTTTCTTTAGTTCTGAACACTGAACGTATTTATAATTACTGCTGTTATTGCTGCTGGTTGCCTTATTAAGCCTACAAAGTGCACTCAGATTCAAAGGTAGAATTCTAATTACAGCACAGGCTTGGGGAGAAAGGACAGCATTTGGAGGTAGAAAGGACTTACACGAACACCAGTACGCTTCCAAGAGAAGAGGCAGTGCATATTTCAGTCACTTCCACTTCACAGGAGTGATCCTGTTTTATTTTCAAGTTCTTGTATTTGAGCATCCTTCTCTGAAGTTCAGGAAAGGTTGTGTGACATCTTGTGCCATTGTTCATGTGGGATCACAACGGCTATTCATAGCAGGGAATTGTTTCAGGGGTCATCCAGCCCCCCTCTAATGGCTGCAATGAATCAAGCTGCATGCAGCCATCAGATAATCCCACAGAAGAATTCAAAACAGGCTTATCTCCAAAATACAGAAAGAAAATAGGAGCATGTGAGTATCATTGTAAGTGGTTTGCTGGAGTGACGGAAGTGTGCAAACTCTTTGCGATGTTGTGTAACATTGCTCTGCACATGTTCTCCTCCTTCTGCTTCTGCAAATCAACCATTTAATGTAATTATAGCTGCTACTGGCAAAAGGCACTGATAGCACTAGCTAGCTTCTGAAGAAAACTGCTGCTGAGACGGGAGTGCTTTCAGCTCAGACATTTAGAAAGAGATCGAGAGGACACTCATCTTTCAGCCTTATGCAGTCCAGTGATAAACGATCTTATTGTCCCCTTGATGGTGTTTGCCTCTAGATTATAAATAATGATCTGGAGTGGCCAAAAATCAGGCTTCTTTCTCATCCCTTTATAAGGAACTGTGTTATCACTGTCTGGTCACATTTTGTCTGCATTTGGAATCCCAGAGACTGAATCCAGAGCATCATTTACAGGGCTATGAAAAATAAACTCTCATGGATGCCCATTTATGTGACAGACTCTTTAGGACAGGTACAGATGTGAGAACTTAGATCCAACCAGAAGATGTGTATATATGTCTATGTATGTATTCACTTATCAGGTACATACATCTGACTACTCTCTGTAAAGGACTTCTAGAATTTCTAGCAAAATTATTGCTTTGGTTGGCTTTTACCTTCTGCTGTGTGCAAGAGGGGCAGAGCATTACTGACTGGGTTTAGGTGGCTTTCAAAGGAATTTAACTTGGATATTGTAACTCCTTGTCTCAACTGACTCTGCAGGGAGCCATGGGCTGGCAGTCCTGGGCAGCAGATGGTCTTAATTCTCTTGAATTTACTTCTTGATGCCTCTGGCTCCCTCCTGCAATAGCATCGGTGACAACACAAGCGTTGGGTTTGGGGTTTGGCACAAAGTCTGAGCAAAACCTTTGGGTTCCCTAAATCACAACAGACTAACCCCTGGCTCTGCACTGTCCCTGGTGGAGGAAGAGCTTTGCGCCTTCCCCTGGCACAGGCACTCTCCCCGCGCGCGGAGTGAGGACACTTGAGCTGCTCCGGAGGCTTTACCGTCTCCTGTCCCAGAGGGTAGCAGTGGCCATCCTTTGCCCATCCTCACTGTGTCTTATGCTATCGACAGGCCAGGCAGGAGTATGGCAGAGGTATGCGGCGCAAACAGGAGGGGGTGATTCGCGTCATGAACCTGTAAAGGGCAAACTGCTGTCTGACTTGTGTGCTAGCTCTTGTCCTTTCATAAAACGGTCTTCAAAACCAAAGAGGAGTGGAAATGCATTTCTGAATTTGATAAAAAAGGAAAGAGGAAGTATTATTTCAATTTATCCTCCAGGGTTGGCTCTTCAGTGACAAATCATGATAGATAAGTTACAGAAAGCAGCATTTTCATGGTGCCATGCCCATGGCCACTGAGAGGAGAGAGGAGTTTGCAGTTGAATGCAACAAGGACTCAGTGAGACTTGGGGCTTCTTGTGCTGGGTGCTGTATAAAGACAGAGCAAAAACAGGGCTCTGCTCTAGAGACAGGCAAAGAGTAGAAGGAAGAAAGGGTTACTTTCATCCTGGAACAAGTGGGCACCAAAAGCACAGCACTAGTTAAAGAATTTACCCAGCATCTGGTTCAGCTCCTGCCAAAGAAAAGATGCTGTGTTAATGGGACATTTAGTCTGACTGCTCTGATATTTTGGGTTTATCTTCAGCATCACCCAGAAAGTCTGAGGCACTGCCAGCGTATGAATGGAGATATTTTCAGTCTCAGCACAGGGCACTCACCAGAAGATATGGTAAGCATGTACTATGATGATGGTGTGTTTCTTATCCCAACGATTTCTCAAGAAACTTTAGAAACTTCAGGAAGTTTTTCAGCACATTTAGAACATGTTCATGGACTCAGGGGATAATTCAGATCAGAAGGGACTTCTGGAGAGCCCGTGGTCCAGCCGCCCACCCTTGCCTAAAGCAGGGCTGAAAGCCTTAAGTGTCAGGGTCTAAGCCTGGAGTGTCCCCTCAAACCCCGCTGTTGGAGGGCCCTCCCTTGCACCCATTCATATCGACAGGTCTTTTTCCAGTGGCTTTAAATCTACCAGTATCTGGTCTTTTATTAGCACTGCTTCTGTCTAATCTGATCATACAGCATTTAAAAGGCTTGACCCAGCCTGCTCAAGCCCTTATATCTTTCTGGACCTATGGTTTCATCTTTCTCCCCTAAAAGCAGGTGGCTTTTGTTGTTACTGTCCCCATGCTGGGTCAGGGAGCCTGACGTGGCACAGCACGATATGCCGGGCTCAGGGCTGAGCCTCAGGATGTGCAAAGTCATGCCGTCAGAGCAAAGTTTGCTCAGAAACCCTGGCAGGCACTTTGGTGGCTGAGCAAGCAAAGCAGCCTCCTGACACTGCGCAGGAATGCCCCCTGCTTCGTGGGATTTACACGAGGATAATCCGAGCTGACAAGTTGAGATCCCAACCTCTGGGGCATTTCTGCCATCCCTTTGGGCTCAAGCAACAACTAGCTCTGTTCGGATAAAGCAGGAATGAGCTTTCTTCCTTGCTGCTTTGCTGTTTCGTGCCTGTGTTCGTGGGTTTCCCCTTTTCGGGTTTCTGAATAGCAGTGAGCTGACGGGCTCTCTTTCTGTCTCAGGATCCAGTCCAATGCAGACAGCACCCTGGCAAGTCCCTTCACACCCCTTGCCCCTTCTCCAGCACCCTCAGCCCCGACCAGGGGTTGTCAGCAGGGGCTCTGCATTTTTGTGCTTTTCTTGCTGGGTCTGCTTGAGACATGCCAGCTATGGTAGTTATTTTATTGTTGTGGTTACCTGGGGAAGGGCTATTTTAACACATAACTGCTCATGCTTTACTTATTTGAAATGCTTTCTGCGAATGCCTCACACTGGGCTTGACTTTGAAGGAATTTTTATTTGAGAAACTTTGCATTCTTCCAAGCTTTCACTCTTTGTTATGCCTCATACCCCAAATTACATCCCCAGAAGAGCAAAGAGGAGACTCTGTGGTAGTCCTTACACTTTGGGCTGGGATCCAAGAAGGCCGATTGCCATGGTGGGACATTAAGGTCCTTCCAAGGGAGCGCACAGCACTACCAGCTCCCAGACATCCCAGAGGGTAAGCCACAGCATGGCATTAGTGAGAGTAGTATAAATCTGGCATAAATCAAAATGCTTTGACACCCTTTCCCATTGCGTACATGAGCACCATGTTCAAGTAAATCAGTGAAATCAAAGCAGCATGATGAGAGAAGTCAGTTCAGGATTCATGCACGTGTCACTGGCAGCAGAATCTGCCTGTTGAATGTTAAAAAGCTAAACCAAAAAGGAATTTACAATTTTTCTGAAATATTCAAGCCTTGGATGAATAGCTGTCTCAAGATTATTCGGATGTGCTTTTGCTACAGCATCACATGTATTTAAAAAAAATCAGATTATCTCTGTATGTGGGCATCTATATTGAGTGAAGGATGGACATAACTGCACGTTGGGGCGAGTACACATAAGAAGTTGGTGGAAATCCTGTACAGGAAATGTTCAGTAGTTAAAAATGTGACTGTAAAATAATATTAACATTAAGCAAAAAGCAAATTTGTACTCACCATTGGTGTTCAGGGGCTTCATTTTTTTAACTTCCTCCTGCTGAGAAACAAATATCAAACCAAACATTCTAATTAAGGAAACCTTGTTTTCTTGGATGCTCAGTGAAAAAGAGGAAACTTGGTTCATTTTGTCATACTTTGCAATGTGCAGTAAAACACAGTGGCCTGCACATTTCCTGATCTTTGCATAGTTGATGTAAAAGAGATTTATCACTTCAGAAGGGCATAATAATATTGGTATCATTAATCACTTTTCCTATTAGGACAAGGTAAGAAGGATAGGAGTAAAAGAAGTGGAAATTCATACTGCATTTACTAGTGAAGACACTGACCTGCAGAGTCACGTTCAAATGATAAACCCAAAGGGTTTAACTTTGCCTTTGCAAGCTAACGTAGTGCTTTAGAGCAAGAAAGCAGAGATACACAGAGATGAGGAGTCGGGCAGAAGTGGTTTCTGGCTTCCCATTCAGTCACCGAGGGCAGACTTCCTAGTCCAACAGTGCATCTGCTTAACCCCACCGACTGTGCAGGACTGGGCCAGGCAGGAGAGAGTGGACTTTCAAATTTACGCCATAGCAATGATGATGGCAAAGGCCACAACATCTTAAATCTCTAAATCAGGGCTGTCTGTGCTGGCCTTGGTGCTCCTGCAGGGAGCCGAGTCAGGGCGCTGAGCAGCCTGAAAATTAACGACCTCTTTGTCCTGGCTGCACTTGCAGCCATGGCAGTTGGCAGGCCGTGCAGTCGCAGCGGAGCCATTACCAGCTCCAAGATGCCATTGGGGTGTGGGAAGGACTGGTCCTGTGGTGCTGCTCCCCAGGGCAACGGCTGGTCCTACCACCGTGCGCAGATTTAGCCCCAGTGACTTGCTAGTGAGCTGGTTAGGGATTTGAATGGGCCAGCTGAAATAGTTTATCCAACTCATAAGCCTAGCTGCTGAGGGGGCACAGAGAGGCAGGGCTAGGCAGCAAAAAAATAATGTGAGCCATTCGTAGCCTTGACTTATTTTTCCTTTGACTTTGTGGCTGCTGTTGCAGTCAGACTTTGCGTTCCCGACTTGCTGAAGCAGAAAGCATGGCAGGCTCAGCACACAAACACAGCGCTTCCTCCAGAACTTTTTCTTTAGAGAGGTGCTAATAATAAATAAGGAGGTTACTTGGTCATGAACATGTTCTCAAAGGTTGGGCCTGGACAACCTGGAAAGCTTTTGTCTCGTGTAAAAGCCAGACTTGGGTTGCTGCGGGAAGGGAAATGGAGTTCCAAGTGTGAGGTCTTATTGGAGTTTCAGGGTTTATTCTTATCTCTGCACTGGGCAAATCACAGCAGTAAACCCTCCAGATCGGGAGGGTGGGCAAGGGCTGGAGGCTGGTGTCAGGCATGACAGTGAGACGGGGCAGGTCTGCAATGGTGGGGGTGCCCAGGAAGGGCGAGGAGGGGAGGCGGGTGCCCGGGAGAGGGACACCCCGGGTCCCCTCTTATCTCCAGCTGTTGAGCTCCCCCAATCCACAGCACCTCTTTAACAGCATGGCAAGCCTGGCCCCCAAAACTCCTGGGGTCCCTCGCGGTGCGGCATTGAAACAGCGATAGAAACCTGCGTGCAGTGATGCTGTGTGTGGTATGAAACCTGCTGCAGCGGGGTACGTGGAGATAGAGAGAGAGGGAGACAAATGCTTAGGATTATTTCTGGTTCGTACCCAAGGGTCCCATTTCTTCATATAAGTATTCTTAGCAGAATAAAATTCTTTTTATTGAAACATTTTTTTTGCTTGCTGGCAGCCACTCCGCTCCAATTACCTCTTCTGTCGTATCCCTTGAAGCCAGGCTCCAAGGTAAACAAGTAAACCTGACAGCTGGAATGCAAAGCCTCAGCTGAGATTGAAAGCTTTTAGAAGATCACATTCTGCACATTTATATTGTCTGGGGTATCTGCAATGGAAAGGAAAAAAGAGATTTCCTAATCTCACCAGAGACAACACCTCACTGCTCCACCTTTGAGAAATCTCCAGCCCACAGCAAAGGCTTCATCCATCCCAATTAGCAAAGAGCCCAAGCAGGCACACTCACAGCTTGCTCCCGATCTGGATTTCCCACATTCTCAAGTTTTGGGGTGTAACTCGCTGAGAAATTGTTTTGCATTAGAAAAAAGAGTCCCATGCAATGAAAATGCTTTGCAAAGCCGTGTTGATTTAGCCTGAAATTTTACTTCAAAAGAGAAGAAGTTTCCCATCATGTAGATGTGTCCTGTTTCAGCATAATTTCAGAATAAAACATCTTTCTTATAATTATTTTGAAGTGGGTTTTTTGGTTTGTTTTTCACAGCACTGTTCAATATCACAGTTTAAAATTAAAAAAAGAAATCTTAGAAAAACAGTATTTTTGAGAGAATATTACCTTGATGAAGACACATGAAATTTCAGGATGATCTGTAACTAGTGAGAAAAAAAAATTAAATCATTGTGCCCCTTGCAACACAAAATTTTAATCCTGGGTGTGTGTCTCCTTGAAGACCTGTTGGGCAGGTGGGAGGGGAGAGAAAACCATGGTTGATTTTTTCCATGACGAGGACAGCACCTGAACAACAGCTCACTCCAGAGATGTGTTAGTGCAGTCTTCTGCTTAAAACCACAGAGAGGTTTTGAATTTCTTCTACTGGTTTTTGGACAGAGGGAAAAAATCTTGGTGTGTCTGGGATCATTTTTGCAAGAAATCTAGGTTGTTTTCTCATCCCCTTCAGAGCAATTCAGAGCTTACGTTTCTCCAGAGAGAGAAATAAACTCCAAGCTAAGGCTTGCCTGGAAGATGGGTCTCTGAGGGAAAGTCTTCTCCTGCCTAGTCGTGAACCTCTACTGCAGCAACACTATCAGCATACCCACACAGCGCAAGGCACTGCATGGAAAATGTACCTGTGCCAGGTTGTAGCATCCATATCAATGAGATCTTGTCTGCTCCTTGGCTTCATTTGCGCAGACAAGGCAATTCTCTTTTTGTGTGTTTTAAGCTCCATTCCTTGGGTCAGCTCAGTGCCCTTGTGCCTGCTGAGTACATCAGACCAGGTCCGGGATCAGGCTTGAAAATCATCCCATGAAAAAAACCTAAAACCTGAACTAAACCTAATTTCCAGCCAGATCAGCAAAGCCATTCCACAAAACGTCCAGTGTCACTCCACAAAAATGGTGAGGAGGGAGGAGAAGACTTCAGGGATGGGATGGTGGGAGAGCAGGACCACTCCTTTTATTGGCAGCTCAACCACTGGGGTTGAGCAGTCCTATGCAGCCATAAGCTGCATCCCTGGAAGGGCACAGTTTGTATTTGCAAAGTCTTCTGGGCCCCTGCAGTTTCAAGTGGTAAAGATGTCTTAAATTGATGCCATCATCTGTGCTCAATGCACATCTATAAATGCCATGAACATATCCAGGTATTATGAGCACACCCCAGCGATGCTCCCCTGGGCCTGCCATACACACAGAGGACGTCTAGCCTGGGTGTGCAAAACTGCTTCCCATGCCATCAGCCGTTCCTCATACAGGGTCGTCTTTCAACTCATGTTGTAAAAAACCCTCATTTTTCGTCGATGACTTTCAGCGAGCTCCACATTTGGTCAGTATAATTCACCAGCCGGTTCTCTGCTGAGGGGCTGTGCCCCGCTCCCGTTGCTGCTCGATGGCACCCGGAGGGTTGCTGCTGGTTTGTCCCTCCCAGCTTCCACCAGAGGCAGAGCACTCCTGCCAGCTGGGCAGCCTGCAGCCGCAAGCAGCTGTTCGAAGTCTGTGCAGAGACAAAAATCCCCAGCTGCAGCTGTCTGTTCAAATAAACGTTTAGAGGCCAAGGCAACGCAATATGAGAAACACGTTCTTAGAGGCATGGATTCAAAGGGGGTGGCATGTAAAGGGATTAGGAGAGACCAGCCCCATGGCTGTCGACATGGTACCGTGCAGCAATCAAAGTGCTGAGCTATGCCTGTACAGCGGGATGAAGCAGATAGATAACCTGAACTACATTTCACAAGTGGAATGTTAAACAAGTTGCATGGAAAATGCTTGTATTAAAAATATGCTAAAGTTCCTGGGTGAAAATCTGAGGCTTAGCATTCAGCTGGGTCTCATGAACAACCTGGGGAGCTGGGCAATGTCAGGAGAGTGGCCCAAAGCTAACTTTCTCATCTTCTCCCCAGTCTTAAAATGCTAAAAACGCCCTCAGTGTAATTTAGAAGGCCTTTTGGCTTCTCTAAACTGGGTACTGACTCCAGTCAGGAATGAACCAGAGCACCGTGATCTCTGCTTGTCCCACTGTGGCTCAGGAAGCAGAAGAGATGAGGGAAAAGCGGCTGTGGAGGACTTAGCACAGAGCTGGAGCCTGGTTCTGGATGCCCCCTTTCTGGAGAAAAGCTTCAGTGATCTCCTTCAAGCAGCTGTAGGTATGCTGAAGGGGTGGGAAGGCACAGGACTTTAGTTCTCACTGGTGGCTGTCCCAGAGCAGGGGATCCAAACATCTGAACGTGGACATCCGTAGAGCTGATGCCTGCATCTGAGCCAGCTGTCTGGAGCTCTCAGTAAAGTCGACAGAGAGAAACAGACTGTTTGAGGATGTGATTCATCCATGATGCTGTGGGAGCCTGAGTCAGGGCAGAGGAGCTGCTTCTGTTGCAGTCTAGAGGAATGACGCCTACACCAAGGGGCTCAGAGAGAGCTCACAAACTTGACAAGGTTTGGGTTTCTTGTTCATTTTGTGCTACAGGGTCAGTACACTGGGCTCAGGACCAGCTGTGGTGCCTTCTTTAAGGTCATTCATAGTGAGTCCTGAGGGTGTTGAGTGATGTGCCTGGGCAAAGGCAGTGGCAAAAGGCAGGAGCCTGATGCACAACTCCTTTAACTCTGACCTTGAAGCCCTCGCTGGGAAGCCTTCACTGCATGGTTCACAGTGAGAGATAAGTTTCCTGCCAAGTTGTTTTGGTTTCTAGGCGCAGCTGAATGGTGGGTGCTAGGCCGCGCCGGAGGGTTGCACTTGGCACATGGGGTGCCGGTGCAGATGGAGATCACAGCCCCACAGAACTGCCCTCATGGCTCTGGCTGTGGGGCTTGGCCATGCCTGAGGCAGGGGTTGGAGACTCTGCCATGCTGCAGCTTCTGCGGGCCGGCAGAGCTGGGACTGCAGAGAAAGGGCTAAGCTGGGGCATGGGAAGGTGAGGCAGTAGGTGCTGCAGCTCTCCAGGTCTTGAATCTACTGCAGAAGATTTGGGGAGCTGGGGATGCAGGTGTGGGCTAGCTGGGCTCTGCGACGGAGCAGCATGCAGGCTGCGGCTGTGGGAGCCAGGCAAGCTGGGATGTGACAAGGAGGGGCTCGGGAGGTGGGAATTACATGGGCCATGGTGTCAGCTGTGCTGGAGGCATGAGAGGGTTTCTCACAAAATGAAAAATTTCTGAACGTGACTTCTGATGGCAGGAATTTTGTCCGTGCCCTGAAGAATGCATGATGATTAAAATAGGTACAAGACCATGATTCTGCTTTGAGTGTCATCAGCTCAGTTTGGGCACCTATACTTCTTAGGGTAAAAGCTACATGGTCTGTTGTACCTATGAGCGTGATGTGTAGCTGTCCAGACTCAGAAATAAGAACAGATGGGGTGGTAAAAGGTTTGGAAGGTGGATTTGGAGGAGGAGATGGGGATGAATTCTACTTTGCTCCTAAGAGAGCATGCCACTGAAAGGGCTCCAGCCAGCCCTTTCTCCTATTCAAAAGTGGAAAGAAAGTATTGGTGTTCTTGTTAGATCTATACAAGGTTACGAACTTGTCTTGCCTTCTCATCTTGGGCGAGGCTGAGGAATGCCAGCTGCTTTGACAACCTCTGCACCTTCTTCCAGGACAACTTCCTTGCCCTGGGGACCTCACCCGAGGAAGGGCTTTTGGCACAGTGCACAAAGGGGCCTTTTGTGCAGCTTTCTGTGCCGTTTGTCACTTCTGGCCAGTACAGCCTCAGTGCTGCTTCTCATCCTGCTCCAGAGGAAGCTGAGCCGAAAGGCAATACTCAGAATCAGGCAGGGATGATGCCATGCACCCAACCTGTGAGATCCTCTTGAGAAAAGCTGCTATGCACAAATAAAGTATGTTAGAGAAAGTATAAGGGGTTAAGGCAGGTGTGTGTAGGCTGAAATGCAAAGCCAGTGGCTGATGTGATAGATTTATGACAAGACTGGAGGAGAGGCTGAGGAGATCTACCTATTATAGCTTAAAAAATGGACCCGTCAGAAGACTGTCATGAGTGTTCTACTGTGCAAATTTATGACACGCAGTGGGAGTGATCATGTCTTCTGTACAGGCTGGTTAGAAAAAACCTCATTCTTTTCCATGAATAATGCTCACAAAAGTGAGCATTTCCTCAAGAAAGTTTGTTGCCCAATGGGGGGAAAAAAGCTCCTACATTAAGGGTTACTGAAAACGGAAATTTTTTTGGTTTACAATTGGAATTCCAATGGGGTGTTTTGAAATTTTTTTTCACTTCCAGATTTTAATTTTAGAGCAAGCAGAATTTTTTTCAGAAATACATGTAAGCCCTTGAAAACCTACTTTTTTCTGCTTGAAAATATTTTGCAGTAAGATAAGTCAACTTCTCTTCTTAACCATTATTGCCACCTACCCACAAAAGTAGCTCCCGTATGTTGCCAGATAATCTCAGTAGTATATGATTTAGTCATAAGAAATAAATATTTCAGGGTGCTGTCTGTAAACAATTCTTCATTTTAGGCTTAATGTGTATTTGAAGCTTTCTGGCAGGTACTTTAAGAGTATGGCCATGGAGTATTCTGCAGGTAAGTTGTCCTCAGTGCCATCAGTGGGGGACTATGGCCTTATGAGGAGAGACTGAGACATGATTATTTTTTTTTAGTCTGGGAGAGTCATGCTTTAGGGAAATCTAATGGCATCCTGCCAGCATCTGCCAGAGGAGACAGAGATAGGCTCTTTTTGGAGATGTGTGGCAGCAAGAAGAGATACAGTGGTCATAAAATGTTCCTGAGAGGTTCAAACATGATGGAGAGAAAAGGTTTCCACCATAAGGGACAGTCAAGCACTGGAGCATGTTGCCCAGAGAGGTTGTGCAGTCTGCTGGGCTGGCCTGCATGCAAGTGAGAGACAGTCATTTCCAATGAAAGGGTTATTTACTGAAAAGAAGCTGAGTTACGTGTTCTGCATTAATGAGTTTTTAGGAGAGAAGCATCAAAAGGCAGTAGTAAGAGTCCCCCACAAATGCCAATAGTTTTACTGCTGGTCATTTCCCTGTAGCATTATGTCCCACCAGGCAAGAAAAGGAGTTGTACATCTGCCAGCAAGATAAATGTCTCTACAACTGAAAAAAACGGATAAAATTCAAGCAGGTCACCATTATCTCATGTATGTTAAGGTGAATGTACTGAAATAACTGAAACTTCATTTTGGGGACAAATCTACTATTTCTCAAAATGTCTCATATCTCTGTCTTCCCCTCTTCATCAGGTGACGAGATCAGATGGTGACTTTTTCTTTGATTAGAATTAACCATTCTTCTCATAAGATGTAATAGGTAAATTCTAAATCTATGGGCATAGAGCAATATAATATTAAGTTACGGGAGAGTTTATACCTAAGGAGCTTTGGGGGGGGGTGTGTGTTCACAAATCTGAAACTAACTTTTAGCTCCTGAGTGAGATTGCTTCTCTAAATGTAACACATTTTTTTTGTAAGCCAGAGCAGTGTGTTATATATAGGACAATTGTACCATATTATCTTTTGCACAATGACCCTTCTAAGACTAGTGGCAATTATAGGCTGTCTTTTTCAAGCTTGGATTTTATATGAGAGGCACACATATTGATAACATTTTACAAAAGCTCTTCTCCCTCATCCCATGAGAGAAGTAGACATTTTTAAATTTTAATTTGTACATGTTTTTCTTATTGTGCCTTTAATTATCATTTTGTAAGTGTCCATTCAGCTTAAATGTTTCTTCAAATCCCCAAGCACAAAACTGGGAAACAATGACCAGATCTTTGGAGAAACCAGATATTCTCACATCCATTTATTGCTTGCTGTAAGGAATAACTTCCCCTACATTTTGAGATGCACGATTGAAAAACTCCACAAGATTTCAGAGGATGTCCTGATTCCAAGAAATGGGGAGTAATAAATCTTACTTTCTTAAGTAAGACTTACCAGTCTTACTTTTCTTCTGCAGCCCATGAGGACAGAAGAGGTGCAAGGACCCCTTTGCATAATTTTCTTTGAGATTAGAAGTATTCTTCCACTTTAGAGGTACCTGGCATTTAAGGCTGATGGCGGGTAACAGGATCAATGAATGGTATAATATTAGACTCACTGAAATTTATAAATCTGCAGGTTAGACTGTGGAGAATTGGCTGTCATGCTTCAGAGCATCCACTGGTTCTCAGGGGGATAGGCAAGAATTTGTCCCTTCTCCCTTCTTTTTATTACAAGTACAGGGACTAAGTTGGGACTTAAAGGAGCTGCACTTTTTCTCGGTGTCTGTTTTAGATTTAATTGACTAATGACCAGACTGGAGATACTGAGTCTTCTGATTTTCATTATCTGCTGTTGGTCATGCTGTGGCTGTGAGAGAGAACTGGCTGTAGGAAATGACCTCAGCTTGCACGACGGTAAGTGGATTCAAGGTAAGATGCATGAAGAATAAGCAGAAGTATATCATTTGCCAGCATTGTCTGTATTCAAAAGCATGAATTTTGATAAATTAAGGAAACTAACAATGTCACCTGGACTGAAGAGCTCAGAGCCTGGAGAGTGGAAAAGGTGGATTTCTTTAAGGCACAGCTACTAAAACTATCCAGAAATGGTATTCCAAAGAAGAAAATATGCAAGGAAGGGCAATGCTAGAGTAAGTAGACAATTTAGGAAAAAAAAAAAGACTGACAAATAGAGACAGCTGTGTCAGAGCTAGGGAAAGGGAGATGTAAAATGAGAAGTGCTGAGTGGGGAGATAGATAAGTTAGGCCTGACAGATACGAAGTAGTAAAATGTTCTTTGCCCATGTGAATAGAACAAGCAGAATGAAAGAACTGAGGACCAAGTACAGACTGAGGATACTCTAGATGCAGTTCCCAGGCTAAAAATCCTCTCTTGAGCACCTAATGCAGGACTTAAGCAGAATATAAACCCCCAAACCAGCTGCCTCCTTTTCTGTAAAGACCTGGTTAGAGTTCGGGAGTGCTCTTTCGTTTGCCTGCTCCCATGTTACCTTCATTGCATGCTCTTACTTGCAAGCAGCTGTGCAAATCACCATTTAGGAAGGATTGCCGAGGTACAGATTACATGTGGTAGGCAGGTTTGCTCAAGATGACACTTGACAGCATAATAACAACAAGAAGTAATGTACCTCTATCCCTACAGTGGAAAAACAGGGGGTGAGTGAGCAGGAGAGGCAGAGAAAGTACAGAGGAATTGATCAGATAATACCAGCATAACCGCACAGACTGCACACAAGGTCAAGACCGCAGAAATGAGGGTGGGGAGAGGAGAGCTGCTGTTTAGACTAAGAGGACCTGAGTTTTTAGCAAATGCGGTACAGTCAGGACTTAAAGGTCTTCTCAAAGCTTGAGCTAGGAAAACCCCATTACTGTGGTTGGCTACATCCGCCTGAATCTCTCGCTTCCAGATGTTACAGTATAAACCTCACTCTGTTATCATTTTAGGAGATTTACTAAATAGCTTTTCTGTTGTGATGTGCAGATAAAATGTCCTGCTTCCATTGCCCTCACCAGTTCTGTCCCCTTTTATTCTGGTAGTCAATGGTCTGGAGATGAATGAGTGTTTGGGGAGATCCGATTCCCAGTGTTTAACTTTATAATAAGACAGGGACAGTTAGGTAAATTGAGACAGAGTCACTTGTACTGACCACATCTGCTCTGTTGTTTCTAAGGGCTAGGACATGGGTAGAGCTCATGCTCTCATTGGGGTTGACGTGCTGAAGAAAAGAGTGGTCACACAAGTAAGACTGAATTTGGGTTGAGATGATCTGAAATCAGTTCTCAACTCAGCTGAGATTTTACTTGTCCCTGTCTAAATGAAAAAAACCCTAGGGCATTCGTTTGTTACTTACTGTAAAGCAATCGGAGAGAGGAAATGTATAAAATATCTTGTGAACCAGCAAGACCTGCTAGGAAACTATATTACATTCCTCTCTGTTCAACAGGCTGGAAAGTCTTAATGTTTCCTGTCATGTTAAACCTCATCTATGCTTTATAAATAATTTCTGGATGCAAAACATTTTCGAGTGCCTTGGCCCTGTTCTCAGGAATGCATGCTGAGGCAAGCTCCTCGATACATAAAACACTTAAACGACTGTCCTTTTGGTTCATTGCCAGGTGCTGTAGATTTTCAAAGCTTCCAGAGTGGGTTCTACATATTGAAATGCAGCTATGCAGATCATCATCACCTGGAAAAAGTGAAATTTGCTTTACTGGAGGGAGGGATTACAAAAGTCGTGAAAATAATTTTCTGTTTCATGCTGATTTGAACTGAGAAACTGAGCTAAATTGCATCTGTTTAGGGCAGCAAATCTGGAAAAGCAAGGAAGAGTGCAGAATATCTTCTCTCATACTCCCAGTGCTAGGGAAAGGTCACCAGTGGATCCTCCCAGAGAGCATCCAGCACCCAGTGCTGGGGAAAAGGAAGAAAAGAGGGCTCAGTTCCTTCCTCATTCCACTCCCTCTTCCTTGAGCAAACCCAACCAAGAGGTGGGTGAAACTGCTAACACCTGATGCAACCTGCCCAGATCAGCAGGACTCCCAGGCGCTTCGCTTTCTCCCGGCATTTGCTCTGGGCCATTGCACCTCTGCTCATTAACTGTGGGCAGGGCTGGGACACCACAGCTTGCACCCAGGAGAACAGGCTGAATCCATTGCAAACCAAGCTAAATGTGCTCGCTGCAACAATCCTGCTGCTATTTCATCAGGTCAATATGTAATTGTTTCTCTTGCTGGAGGGCTCCATCGCCCCCTTCATTAAAATGCAAATTTTATATTAATTAAAACTGCTGGGAGCATTTGCACAATTTATGACCAAATCTTAAGAGTCCAGCAACCCCCATGCTGGGGAGGGGCAGCAAGAGAGTTTTGCAACTGCTGAAATAAATCCTTATCTCAGAACACTGAGGATGTTTTAGCTGATAAAGGAGGTGGTTCTTGGACTTTTAAAATTAATTTGTTCTCCCTAGATTGGAAAACAGACAAAGCAGAAAGAGCTTGAGCAGAATTTTATTTTTACAGATAAACATACCGTCTGAAACTATTCCCACACAAGAGAAAGGAAGAAGAAAGATCCCAGCCTATGCTCTAATACAACAATAAGTCAGCGATCTAATTTCTGCTTAACCCTCCTTTCCCAACCAGAACTTTTACATATTCTCCTGTATAGCTGATCTACTCTTACAGCACTACAAACTTGGCGGCTGCTGGGATCCCTCAGTTTTGACTGGAGTAAATCCCATCTGCTCCTAAATTGTCAGTAATGGTAAAATTTCTCTTGTGATGTGTTGGGGTGAATGGGGAGCTGCTCCTCAGTGGCATGAACCAGGCCAGCAAGATGAGACCCTCAGGCTGTGGTTGCCTGATTTTCATGCTTTGAGCTGGGACCTTTCTACCTGATCTCTCCTCTGAGGTGAGGAGCTGGAGCAGTGTCAGGAGAGCCTGGGCTCACCAGTGCTCTGCAGCTCACTCTTACTGGTAGGGCTGCAGTGGGGTCCATGCCTCACAGCTGTAGGGATCCGTCGGGGGGGTCAAACCCTCCATGCGACCTTGGGACACATTC
Organism: Aviceda cuculoides; assembly: GCA_035590195.1. NCBI lineage: Eukaryota > Metazoa > Chordata > Aves > Accipitriformes > Accipitridae > Aviceda > Aviceda cuculoides. The sequence goes on from JAVJGG010000017.1 coordinate 20,042,435, forward strand.
ACAGCATGTGAAACCATCTTTGGGCGACTGGAGCCCTTTCACTCTGCCTGGGGGGAGGAAAGTGTGTGATGTCCCCAGTGGGAAGCATCTGGGGTAAAGGATCAGCTTGTAGGAAGTCTTTGCTGTCCCACAGGACACCTCAAGGCCACGGCTGGGGGCTCCACCTCCTACCTGGATTCAGCTAGCCCAGTTTGAATTTCCAGTGCCTTCACCTTACCAAGATGTAGTCTTTCCCCTTATTTTCCTCAAGCCATTAGCAATCCCCAGCTGTTTTACATCCCTCTGCCTCCGAGGAAGCCTGTGGCAAACCTGGTCCTTACTTCTTCTGGGCTCAAGCGAATCATGGTGTGTCACTGGGGAAAAGAAAACATCCCCACAGCTGCAAAAGCAAACCTGATGTGAGAATACCTTCCCCCTCAGAAGTGAAATAAATGGCAACTGAGGGTGGCAGCTCCTTGCCCTCCCTGGCCTCCTTGCAGGTGCAGGAGAAGCAGCAGCATGGCCAGCGTGCATCACCCGCGCGTGCCCACCGTGCCCGGGTGCGCAGGGAGAGCGGGTCAGGCTGGCCCAGGGCTCTCCCCAAATCTGCTTTTGTAGGCGCCTGCCTCCGCTGCCTCTCATGCCCGTGTTTTGAGTTTTCTGTTTCTGTTCTTCATCGCCTGGAAAGGATAGTCACGTGCACCCAGTTCCAGCAATGTCCGTCCAGCGGCTATTTCTGCTACACATATAAATCAGCAGCAGTTTCTACCGGGGTAAATTTTGTTACTCATTATAAAATTGGCATGTTAGGTCAGAATCAAGCCTCCTAAGGGGTTGTTAATGGGCCCTGGAGAGCCTAGGTGTATGTGTTTATGGACATGCATAAGCGAGCAAGAGGAAGGGAGGCAAGAACTCAAAATACAGCTATTTTTTCACATTGCAATGCTACCCTAACGAGCCCTGCCTGGGATGAGACGTGCTCCTGTAGCGCCAAGCACTGTACAAGCCAGGAATAAAGCAAAGGTTCCGTCTGCAAAGAGCCAGCTCTCCTGTTTAGTGACAGATATAACAGGTGAATGGAATGAAAATGTGTGAGTGTGGAAGGATGGGATAATTATAGATGCTTGTCTTTGCCCAGCTTCGTTGTGGGCACAGGGATACTGCTGGGGCCCAGATCATGCACGGCTTTCTGCAGTTTAGGGCATTGCCAGGTCTGGTCTGTTATTTATGCAGAGTGACTGAATGCAGGCATTAATTTCTGTGAGGCAAGGCTCTTTATGGCTCCCTGTAGATCACACAGTGGATACTGAATCGCTGTCCTTCTGGTCGTAGATAAATTGTCTGCGAGAATTCAGTATCATCTGAGACATTACTGGGATTGTTTCCACATTCTCAGCCCTGGTAGTTAAACGCATTAAATAAAAGAAATGAAAGATGATTTGTTTTTCATTCGGTTGAACTATTCCAAGATTTCAGGGGAAAAAAAAAAAAAATCATCCTGATAGGTCCGGAGTTTTAAATATCAGCACTGCATGTACTGGGGTAAATGCTGCATTCCTCTGGGTACTTGCAAGAAAAAGGATCAAGAGAATGTGAAACTTGTAAAATTTATGGTGGTCCTTGGACGGGTGTGATGTGTTGGTAGAGGCAAGGCACATACCAAACATGAAGTCAACTAGCTGCTGAAGATTTATATCTGCTAGCATCTCCGTCCCCATGGCACCGTATGTTTATATGGACTGTAGGTTTATTATTGGAAATTGAAGGTCTGCCTCATCACTTCTTACTGGAATTTCATGGATTTTTTTTTCTGAAGGGCACCGGGAGTAATCCACACTCCCACTTATATCCTGGGTCTATTTAGGTTTAAAGTAAAATCTAAAATATGCATCCTTTTTTCTCAGCAAGGAACAGGATTCCTGAAACTAGAGAAGGGGAGCAGGCCACCTCATTTCCATATCCGTTGCTGTAAAACCTTGTCTTCATATGTAAAGCTTTTATAAAAATTTACGTTTTCCTGGTGCTATACATATATCCCATCCTTCGAGCTGGCTGTAAAACAACTTCCGCGCCTGAAAAGCTGCCAAAAATCCAGGAGCATCCCCAGCCCGCAGCAGGAATAGCCCTTAAAAGCTGTCAAAACAGAGGAAGCGAGGGGGGGGACTGGGGCGGATGCATTTCCCAAGCAGTCCGGGAGCCCAGGCCAGGCTGAAGCTCAGCACCCCGGTGCCCTGGTTGTCCCCATGGATGGCAGGGGTGCGGCGGTGGGGTGGAGGTGCTGCCCGTCAGAGCCCGGGGTGACCGCGCCAGGCCGGTGGGAAGGACGTGCCATGGGCAAGGGAAGGTCCGAATGTGCCGCGGGACCTGAGGGGCAGGGGCGGCTTGGCGAGAGGAGGCACTGCCCGGCACAACGCCCTACCCCGAGCGCACGGGCAGCCGAAAGCGCGCGACGCAGTTTTGGCTACCTGCCCTTTGCAGCTAGAGGGGTGCGAGCCATAATTTGCTAGAGGAAAACGAGCCGATTATTTTCCCAGGCACTTGTTCCCAGGAGCCAGTGGCAGGTGGGGGTGCCCCCAGGATGGTGGCCCCCCCGGCCAGGGAAGGGAGGGTCTGAGGCTGCTGAGACTTCAGACCTGCCAGTAGCAGGAAATGATATCTTGTATGAGCACACCCTTGGGTAGTTGTGGTAACTAAAATAATATTACATACTCCATGCAGATGGGATTGTAGAGGTTAACCGATGTGTAACCCACACTACTAAGCAGTTCCTGCGCACAGTGAGGGCTACATTATATTTAATGTCATTTTACTTACCTATGGTCTAAGGTGTTGCTTTCTTCTGGTATAACCCAGGACTATGTGAGTTTGTCACTTCTTCTGCCCCGCAGGGCTGCTCTCAGGTCACAGTTATCCCAAGGACAGAAACACAAATTTTTAGGATATATCCTCACTGCTGAATTTAAACAACCAGGACCTGTTCCCCAGTGTCAGGCAGGTGGTCTACCCATTAGTTTCATCTCTACATGTCCAGTCAGGCTGGCCACAACCAAATGGCCAGCTGGGAATAGCCTCTGGCCCCTGTTAAGTCCTAACTGTCCCCAGGGATTGCGAGGGCAGTACTGGTGGACCAGACCTAAACCGTGCTATGTCAGCACTGCCAACTTAACAGTACCTGTGCTCAAGTTTCAGGGCCTAAACCTGCAAACCTGGACCTTCAGGATGAGTTTGTTAGTAAGGATGTAACCTCTGTTTTCTCCATGGGGAAGGAGAGGAAACAGGAAAAACTTCTCACTTATTTACATAAACTATTATGCCGCTTAACCAAAATGCTGCCTACTAATACATTAACTTGGCTGGAATCTGTTTAGGTTTTGATTTCACAGACGATAAGAGACTCTGGATTTCACCACCACTGCTGTGAAAGCACATGCAAAAGGCAGCAGAAGGCCATGGGCATCACCCCGGTGGCCCAGACGTGGGCTGTAGGTGCAGACCCAGTGCTTTTGAGGAGGGCAGCACTACCTGCAGTTTGGTCTGGGCCAAAACCAATGTCCCACCACCTTAACGGTGTTCATTGCTTAGCTTTCTAGATGAGATGGAGCCAGTAATACCCAATTTTGAACTTACTGGTGTAATTAAGAATCACATGTGCTTAAAAGTTACCTGTCTGATTCCAGGTAGAGCAGTTTCAGCAGAGCTGAGGGGGTCTTGCCTCTTGGTGGGTCTGGCCATTAGAAATACATCTGTGATCACATATGAAAAGTTTTGAAGAAGCAGGGGTCGAAGCAGGGCCCAGCCCAGCCTTGGGCAAATAAATCCAATCTCTCTCTCACCTTCCTAATTTTGTTTATGTGCTGCAAACACCCAAAATGCTTCCTTGTACAAAATGAAAATGTGCAGAGAGTCACTCCTTGACGTGATGTTTATTCTCTAGGCTGGCAGCATTTCAACCATTGGACCAGCCTTCTACGACAAAATTGCCCAACTAGGTGAAGACCTTCTGGTTTTGGATTAATGTGTTTGGGTCCTGTTGATTTATGGGAACTGTGACTTCATGACCTCAACACGTGCTCTGAAGAAAGTGAGTTTGGGTCAGAAACCAGGAGTTACCCACTGGAAAACAAAGCAAAGGGAGATGGATTCAGTCTGTTTCTGTGCACCGTGCCTGGGACTCAGGTGCCCTGGGCCGTCATGATCACAGAGCGTGCAGGAGGTGCTGCTCCTCCTGGAGCATCTGCGTGCTGCTCCGCGGGGAGGAGGGACGGAGGGAGAGACGACATTTGCCATTCCCTTTCGGAGGTGCTCAGTGCTTTCATCCCGCCCTGACTTGACCTCAGCATGTCCCCAGCTGTCCCCAGCAGCCCCAGGGGGTTCCCGGGGTGGTTGATCACCTCCGAGCACCAGCTCACTGGTCAGCCCAGTCTGGAGGATGCTGTGCCCCTGCGTTCAGCCTGAACAAGATAAGGGGCCATGAGAATACAGCTTGGTTAGAGTCATGGCGTGGTCCAATCACGGACACTCTGTCTGATGTATTTTCCTTATCTGAGTGGAAAAAGCAGCACCTGCAACTCTGCCCCAGCGTAAAGGTAACCAAATTGATCTTGTGTGTCTGCAATTAGCAAGTCCTCGCAGACTTTCAGCAAAGACAGAAAGAAGAAAGACAGAACAGCGATAACGGAAGGACAGCTTTCTACACAGACTGAGCTGGCAAGGACACAAAGGACACACGCAGAGGATTCGATTTTTTTTTTTCTGATTTCATTTGACATTTAGCAATCATAACTTTTCATTTGAGTAATAAATGGGTTTGTCCTTTTCAGCAAAACTGCTGTGGACTTATTATTCCCTTTATGGTGTGTTTTGCTGAATTCCAGATGTTGCTGTTTATTCAAGACAAAGTTCATCCAAAGAAGGGTCAAGAAAAAAAAGTTTTGCTGAAAGGAAAAAAAAAAGAAGACTTTGAGAACAGTTAATTTGTGTAGGTATTACTGTTATATGGAGCTTTACACTGAACTGAATTACAGCAATGCAGTGAATCATTCTGGGGGAGTGAAAATGACTGTCAGTGCTTGCTTCTCCCATTAACCTTTTTTAATATGAACTTGTAAAATAATATGTGGTCTGGGAGATGAGGAACAAGTGACTGCTCCTTGAGATAGCCTCCACAGGAGAAATTAGCATCTTTCCTGAGGTGACAGTGAAAAGAAATAACCCTTTGTTTATCCAGTCTACTCCTAGGTTAAGTGCCGCTCTCTACAGGCAGAGATGGAGCAACCAGGGGAAATACATGATTAAAGTTACTGCTTATTTGGGTTATGCCCTAATTGTTTCTGTCTCAGATGAGATCCCCAGTGTGCTAGGTACTGTATGAAGCAAAACCCAATCCACACTAGAACATTTAGAGGCTAAAACAAGACACCACAGGCCTTGCTTAGAGATGAGAAGAAGATGAAACAGTCTTCAGTTATTTTCTCAAGAATTACTAAAGCATCGCTTACATTTTAACTAGCTTTTAATCTTGGAAACAAAGGCAGAAGCAAGTCAGACTGTTGATGCTGTGCAGCCTTCCCCCAGGAGGAGCAGGAGCAGGGAGAGGAGCAGAGGGAGTCGATGTGGCTGTACCACCCAGTAAAGAGGATATCGCTGCTCTTGTGTTCGCTGTGCACAGGTTTGAAACATCTGACTGAACACTGAGTAACTCGGTTCCCACCAGCAACACATGCAAGATGCACCAGCAAAGAGCAATTTCCAGCTGCAGTGAGTGTTCAGTGCTCACAATTTGGGCTACCCCATTCTGCAAGTGCCCCTGCCCTTTGGGAGAGACATCTCCATTCCCACTCCTGACAGGGAACCAGACCCTCTGGAACCAGCCCAGGTGGCTGTAGAGCAGCCTTGGGGTGGCTCTGAATAGCAAACCTCTGACTATAGTCCCATCTTGGTTTCTGGAGTGAGAATATGACTTAAAGCTGGGTTTAGTCCCTTGGCATAACTAAACTGAGTCGGCGAATTTGCCTCCAATTTTGGTAGATTTCCTCCATCCTGTAAAGGAAAATAAGCAGGATAAAAGCAAGAGGTTTGTTTTTTATGTGGGGAAGACATTCACAAGAGTGGTTTGCAACCTGCTGTTGCTGAAGGCTGCTGAGATACTTAGCAGCCTATTTGAACTAATTGCACTCCCTGTAACTGCATGTTCAGATCCTAATTCAGCCTTTCATCCCTGTCAAGTGGGAGGAAACCACCCCGATGGGTAACCAACCCCTGTATGAGGAGTTTTTGAAGTGTGGGTACATTCTGCCTGCCCATTCACCACGGGGCTGCCACGGTGAGGGACAGAGGTGGAGAAAGAGTCTTCTCTGTGACCAAGGGACATGATGGAGAGGTTTCCTGGAGCCACTGTGAACTGGGAACTGCCTCCTCAGGGAGCTGATATCTACCCAGGCCTATGGAGGTGCAAATAGAGGTGTGTGGCATCAGGTCTAAAGACACCTTATGCTGGGCTGGAAAAGAGCAGCAATGCAAAATCAGCACAAAGCACAAAAAGTAGATAGCTATCCCTTGGCCCAATTTAATGTTTGGCAAATTCCCAAGCAACCTTTCCCTTCAGTAACTCTCGGAGCACTCCAAGAGCTGTCAGGTGGGTGGCTCTTACCAAATTGAGCTTGCCCTGTGCAGACATGAGGGATTAATTGCAGAGACTCTTGCAGTCTGGGGGGCCTGCCTGTGCCGTCAGCCCACAGCTCTTCCACCACCCTGCAGCAATCCCTGCAACCCATCTTGTGGTGGATTCAGGGTGGCCTTGGCGTGGGTTTCTGGGTGCTGGCAGGAGGCTGCCACACAGTCAGAAATGCCAATGATGCTGAGCGAAGGGCTTCTTCCAGGCTGAATCTGTCCTTGTGTCTTTATCTCCATGTGAGACATCCCGGGAGGAAGGGGAGGACATGCCAGTGCTGGGAGCGATCACCTCGAAGCAGTAGAGCTGAGGGGTAAACTGAAGCCTAACATGGGAAATGCTTGTGCTCAGCCAGACTTTTCTGAGTACCTCTACCCCTGTTCCTGAAGAGGTTTGATCTTGTTTCCCCAGGAGCATTTCCTCCCCACTCAGAAGGTGTGGAGGCACTAGTGGGTGGTTGTCCTTGTGAGCCGTGCTCCCTGCCACAAAACTACCACAACAGTAACTTGACAGCTCCCCAGGGCTTCTGTTTCCCTCAGGTTTGGTACCTCCTTAATTAAAAACTCAGTAGATATCAAATAGATTTTTTTTTTTCATTTACTTTGGATGCCTTTGGGAAGGGGGAAGGGAAAAAAACCCTCTCCTCTACTTGCTCGCAGGAATATTTACCTACCGACACAGCCTAATCTGACTTTTAAGCAAAATAGATCAATATTTGCTTTTCACCACATCGAAACTTGCTGTTAACATTCCTGGTACAGAAATTAATAAATATTGATGTTAGGGGCCAGAAATTTGGCTGGTATATGTAGGTATATTCTGCTTCAATTCAGCAAAGTCAGTTTATTCCAGCAGAGTTGTCCCCGTATTTTTCATTGTTGCACCAAATTTTGTTTCCAAAATGAAGTTACAATCAAGCTGGAAAAGAAATGATGAATGGAAAATTAACTGCATGAGATCAAAGAATCAGCATGGGCACCTGGAGGGGTGGAGGCTAGATTCATTTTAGGGAAGGGAGTGCTGGTGCAGGTTGGGTTATTGCTATCCCCTAGCCTGACTGCCTGAACCTACATGTCTCAAGTTTCTCAGGTCACAAGATTATTCATATTTGCTTATATTATAGTCTCTGCTAGGAGCACTAATGCATCACTCCTTTTGTGTTTGCCATGAGGAAATACATAGCATTAGACAGCTGACAATCTATGCAGACAAGGTACTTAGAAAGTGGGCGATAACATTATTGTTATATCTATTTACGGGCTGGGAGGATTAGGGGAAGGAGATTAAGGGACATGCCTGTGGCAGTCCATGGCATACAAAGCAGTTGAAGACTGATCTCCTAACACCCTTGTGAGTGTGTGAGTGTCCTCCTCGTATAACCACCTCTCCCCTGAGAACACCCTTATGTCATTGGCAAAAATGAAATTTGAGGTATGCCCACTAGCCCTGTAACAGGACCTTTCCAAAACAGGGATGTATTTTGCAGATAGATATATTTTTTCTTTGCAAGTTAGTAATAGGGACCCGATAGACCTACCGCAGGTATCAGCACTGCCTTTGGCTTGCCAGGCATGTGGGAGCCAGCAGAGCTGGACCAAGATCCATTCCCAATGGTGCCTGAAGAGGTGGAATAGGGTGAAATGCCCTTCCTCTACCACTAAGCCAGGAGAGTGAACACAAACCATCTCCACATCCCCAACTGGGACTTGCCCTGCTTCCAGAATAGGGCAGTGAAAGGAGGATAAACTTCATCACACACGTCCCAGCTAAGGGCACCTATTTAGTTCTTTGCCATGAAGCAGAGCTGCTGGGCAGCTCTTAGCCCTGCCACAACCTGCCCCTGTCCCAGAGCTGGGTTTGCTGTGTGCACAGCAGTCTGCGATGGAAGAAACGCCGTCTGCTGACACTTTCCACACATGATGTTAGCAGGTCGATCTCAACATCAGTTCATGGACATACATGTTCTAATGACTTTCCGTCTATTTTGTACAGTCATGAACTCTAGTAATAACTGCTAATGTTTACCTCTAACAATATCAGTAACAGTGTCACTGATGATGCTCTGAAGGCAGCTGCTAGTGAGTATTGGCATGGTCAAGGCTAGGTGCTGGACTATCTTCCCTGGGCCTGTAAACTCCTCGCTGTGTAATATGATGACCAAGCTGGTGTCCTTTCATCACCAGATGTTATCTATGACAGATAAACAGCATGTTGTCCCCTGTCTCCTTTCTTCCGTCATGTATCTCAGTGCATTAACGTCACCTTGTGTTATGCTGCCGTACCGGGTGGTGTCAATGGCTGTGTGGTAACATGACTTGGACAGATAGGGGATTGGCAATATGTACTTCCAGAAATAAGAGCGTAGTGTGGTGTACATGTCTGGTGCCAGCCAGAGGTCAGGGTTCCCACAGCAGGTCACCTTTGAAATTCATCTTGCTGCTGTCCCTGAACAACCATCCTGCACCATGGCTTTTGGTTCAGCACGTCATAAGTAGGCATTTTAATACTATGGTTTCACCAGCTTAACTAGTCAGAGAGGGGAACCCTTACTCACAAAATTGCACTTGGGTTCCCAGCATGATCCTGTCATGCCAGTGAAAGGCAGAGACTCCGAGCTGTGCATTTCCCCTGGCTGAAGCAAAGAGCGAAGCAGAGTGGTGCTGCTCCACACCCTGCCTGGGGTCGCAGAGCTGGCTGGGAGTGGTGGCGTGGAGGGACATGGGCTTAATCACCAAACAGAGTGCTCAGGAGAGGGAACGTGTCCACTGCACAGTGGCATGATCTGAGAAGCCATTTAAGGTCTCAGCTGGAAAACAAACATAGAAAAGATAACCACGGATTACAAGGCTGTTTGAGATCTACGTACATACACTATTTTGACAGCAGAAATTATAAACAGATAATTTTTGTTGACCTGTGCCCTACAATCTGTTTGAGAGCAATTCCTGCCTTTTATCTGAGAAATGGATGGTGGAAAACATTGCTTGCATGGAAAATACTGTCTCAGTCATCTCTTGCCCAGTGGTTTATTTCCTAATCCTGATTAACCAAGCTAATACTCATACTTCCTTGGCACTACCTGAGTGTGAGACCCCATGGTGCTGTTGCTGACTGTTTGGACGGGTCTGCGCTGATGAGTCAGAGCCAAAATGTCTGTGATGGACTGATAAAAGGAGGGTGACACTTTAAGCAGCACAAACCATGAGAGAGCTACATGCATCAGCCTATTCCACAATACTTTCACCAGTGGAGGAGGAGGAAAGTGGGAAAGGGAGATACAGGAAGGAAAGAGGCAACAGGAGGAAAAGCAGGGCATGGATCGGAGCAAACAGCCAGGACACAGAAAAAAACATTTCCAAAGCAGGGAGAAGTGGCTCCCACATAGAAATCTGCTCTGTTTTGTCCTGCTTACTTAACAGAAGTGCTGCAGGCTTCCCACACTTCTCTTTTAGTTCCTGATGGCAGCATGAGAGAACAAGGCTGTTTCAGCACGTTGCTCCTCCTCACTATTGGGCTTGACCTGCTGCTTGCTCTTCCCTTCTTGGGAGAGTGAGAAGGTGGAGGCAGGGACTGGGGGTCCAGGGCATCCTTCCTGGGAGGTGAGGTAAGGCCAGCAAGACAATAAGCATCTAGGAGGTGGCAGATTTGACCAAACAGTTGATGTTGTGTTACTGCCAGGGTTTGATGCTACAAGCAAGGCAAGAACTGTAAGGAGAACAAAAAAAGTCTCTCGTAGTGCTAGAAGCAGATCCTGCTGTTTAGGCTGGTTTCACTCTCCTCTGAGATGTGTAGGCAGTGGTTGATGATGCCTGTGTGGTAGCAATAGCATGGCTGCCCCTGTGACGGGCAGAGGATTTTGTTCAATTAATCTAAGAGATTAGACCTCTCTTTACAAACCTGGCTGGGGAAGGAGAATGGCAGCTCTTTTTACACATTATCATCTTGAAGTGCATTTCTCTGGGGCTGAGGTCCAGCAGGCTCCAAGAAACCCCTCCCCAGGGACAGAGCCTTTGCTAGACCCACATCTGTTTCCACAGCCATCGCTCTGCCCAGTTAGCACTGAAAAACCTCCTTATGGAATTATTATTGCAGACCATTTGCTGGTCTGGATCAGTGCCTGCTTCTGGCAGATGTATTTGTCCTTCAGTCTTCCCCCAGCACCATCGCTGCCAGGGCCATAACTGGGCTTTCATTGTTGCAGTTCTAAGAGTGATTAAAGCTGCAGAGGATGCAGAGTTAGAGCCAGGCCAGGCTGTTTCCCCAACCTTCATCCTGAGATTGGTTTTCATTTGCCTGCTATTGTGTTAGAAACCTGCATTCATGGAAGGTATTCTTAGTTCGAGAGCAAAAGAGACCTTTTGTCTGGCTGTGTTCTGCCTACCTGCTGCTGGCCAGACACATTTCTCCCAGGACGTGACAGCCAACTGGGTGGCAATTCGAATCTGCTTCTCTCATTTCTAAAGCACTGATGTTGACCTGTGGCCTGAATTAGGCTTTTGCCATCTCTGACATAGCTCAGTTGTCACTAGTACCTCCCCAGGTCTTGGGTGCATGCCATCACTGCCGCTCTGTGCAGTCAGCACTTCACAAGCCCCGCTCCTCTCTCCAGCCAGTTGTGTATTCAACTCCACCGTGCAGAGCGGGACATCGTGAGGCCACCTGTCCTGGAATGGCTCACGGCTACGCTCTTGTCCTAAAAACAAGGTAGACACAGAGAAACTGCCTGGTGGGAATAGTCCATAGTTCATGCCCTGTCCAGCAGCTGCTTGTGAGAGTGTTAGAAGGTCTGAAGACAAAAACCATGCCAGCAATGGAGCTAATATCCTATCGATATGGAAGGCACCCGGCCTGTGCCCTGGTCCTATTTAATTTCCAAAATCGGACATGATCCAAATTATGCAGAGAAAATATCAGTCTGATTCTCTCTAGAAGACGGACCCTCACCCTGGGAGTACTGCAGATCCTACCTAAGGCTCCATACGAAGCCTGAGGGCTCTTGGTTGTGGAGGGAAGACAACAGGCTGCACCCACTGCCCAGCTCTGTGCCCACACCTGGGGTGCTCGCACCCACCGGGCAGCTTGTGCTGCGACCTCTGTGGTCTCTCGCTCCCAGATATTTCACAGACACTTCAGCTCAAAAATAAGCAGTCACATTTTTACCGGGGCATCTTCACCTCACCAGTTCTTACAGAGCAGGATCTGGGCAGGAAACATCTGCTTCAGAGAGTGCGGCAGCCCGAGCGGTCAAATGAGCTGTGGCAAAACGGGGAGTAAACGCGGCTGGTGCATAACAAAGTGGTGTCCGGTAGCAAATTCCTCCTATTGGAAAGAAAACTGAATCTTACCCTTGTTTCCCCAAATCCTCTCTGTTTCCCAGCTAAGCCCCAACAATTTCAAGCATCCCAGGCATGCAAGGAAATACTGCTGACGTCAGGCAGCCGGAGGCCAGGGAGAGGGGATGGAGCTCAGGAAGTCTGTGCCCCTGACAATGAAACAGACACTGTGTGGAGAGTATATTCTGGGTCATAAAAGGGTTTCCCTGGTGCGCAATCTGTCTGAGACAATTTTCTATTTAAAGTCCCCAGCTGTAGCCTGAGGAAGGGGCAGCGGAGAACTGAGTGAATCATCCATCCTGTCTAAGAGAATCCCGAGGTGGGAGATTTCCTGCGTTCAGAAAGAAAACAAGACATATGCTCGCTGCTGGTGCCAGAGGGGAACCCAACACCATCTAATGGGGACCTCGATGAGGTCATCCAGGAACCCAGATGTAATGCTCATCTGTTATTAATTCCTCACACTCATGAAAACAAGGGCTGCAGGCCTTCTCGCTGATGGGTATGCTATGCTGGAGCAGGTCCACAAAACGGGTGCAGGTTGCCCCACCATAAAGATGAGCTACAGACAGGTTGTACCGGTGGAGGAGGTGGTTCACGGTCACCGGTGCCATGCCCTCCCCGGTCCACTGGAAGCAAGCACGGGGAGCTCCCCATCCCAGCTCCACCACCGCTCCCAAAGGCAGGCTGTGGTCAAGGCAATCAAATCCATCCCTGCACTGGTTCATGAGCTGCATGAGTATTTTACTATCTATCTGTTCACCTCATACAAGGACTTCTGCTGCAAATTATTCATCAGGGGGAAGAAGCTTCAAGTTACAAAACACTGTCATTCACTGAATCAGCACTGAATCATGCCCATACTCAGCACCTAAGAAGATTTCAGCCACTTGAATGCTTAAAGTTCTGTCTGCAATGAATAAAGGTGTGAAGATTATAAAATATAGGGCAATATTAGCTTAGCTACATCTATTTAAACCCAGTTATCAAGAACACTCAAGTTTTTCATCTGTGCTTGAGGCTAAACTTCATGTCCTTTTGTAATTTAAAATGGGATTAAGGATGGGATTTTCAATTTTTGGGGGGTCTAATTTTCCCCTCATTGAGCCATTGAGCATTTCAGTGGAAGCATCCCAGAGAGCACAGAAAAGCAGTAAGTACGTGTCTTACCAGAAACACTGCAGTCAGACATGCAAAATGCTGATATGCTAAAAATTCAGTGCACTGATTCAATCACACTCACATCATTTTGATAAGTTAACTTTTTACGGACAGGATTCATATCAGATCAGACAATTTTTATTTGTGTCACTCCAGCTTCATGTCAGATGGAAGAGGCGTAGTAGGTCACCTAGTCTGTCAGGCAGAGACTACCCTACCAATACAGTTTTTGAGAACTTGGTCTATCTCCTGGTGAATAACGCTTGCAACCATTTTCTGCAGCAGATTATGCTAACCTCAAAAAACATTTCCATTTATTTGACTAAGTTTTGCATTATCTCTAAATTAAGCATTGTATCTAACTATGCACTTTCATAACAAGTCCTCTTTTTTTTATTTGTTAGATTAGAGAAGTAAATTTCTACTTGGAATGTTTGGTAAGCAAATAAGGGAAAATATCTTTGTCTGCAAGTGTGCTACAGATGCAGTCCTCACTAATGGTGTCTTTACAGAAGAAGTTTGTAAATGTTTGACAGGGGAGGTGGGATTTGTCCAACCAACTCCAGATGTTCACACCATAAATTTCTGCCCATGAGCTAAGTGTCTAGACTGTTTTTATAGTCAATGGAGAAACACAGGCACTTCAGGATACATTTTTCCTTATCCTAATGTCTGTAACGGCTCTGATATTACACCCTGAAAGTGCCTATTTCTTTCCACTGGCTGTAAAGGGAATCTTAAGCGACTAGCACTGATGCAGATGTCCGGGCTATGTCTGCACTAGAAAACTAAAATGCCAGGGATCATTCTCTGGCACTCAAGATGAGGGGCAAGGACTGGCACTAAATGCTCTTGCCCTCAAAAGTAGTGAGGTTGCCCCAAAGTAACTGCTACCACCGACCTGAGCCCACGAGGCCTTTGGGAGAGCACTAGGTGGTCCAGGTTGTAATAATGCTGGGGACTGTTCTAGCAGCTGCGATGATAGTCTCGCACTGTGGATGGTCAAGCTACAGGAGGAACCCATGGTAGCTGGCCCAGGAACAGACATTTATGTTGTAGACATGCCAAGTAAGAGAAGTGAATCCTACTAAATGTCTTGGAGGTGCTCAGGTTCTCTTGTGCTGCCTTCACTGCCTGTAAATGTGAATTATTTGGTTGCTGCTTGGATGCTGTTGGTGTTTCTTCTGCAGGGACTATGGTTGCTGGTTATTATTTGGCTGCTCTGACCTTTCTTCTTATCCTTACTGAGGCATGAAGGTATTTTTCTGTCAGTGCCTCCAGCTCTTTTCACATGCCATGCAGGAAGAGGATGGCTCATTTGCCTCTGTAGAGATTTCCCTAAATTGATTTCCCTCTAGTGGATTTTTGCTGATGGAAAGATTAAGCTTCTCACTTGCTATTTGGTGATTATTAAAATCACTGGGGACAGGATAGTGAGATTGAGTAATGCCTTTTCTAAACCCAAAGGGCTTCCTGAGTCAACTTTTGCTGCTCCTTTGATGTCAATACACGGCTCTTCCCATCCATACCAGAGCCAATTGCCAACAGCACCCACCAAAACAGGAGCATCCTTTCGTAAACCTCACACTGGTTGTAACATTAGCTGTCAATGTGATGGAAAAATCCGATCCTTTTTTTCATCTAGATTTGCATAGTCAAAACACACTGTATTATGTTCACTTTTTACATAGTAAAAACTGCTTTTTTTGTGAAGGGCTTCATTATTTTGATGCAAAATTTCTCATTTTCCACCTTTCAGTAGCCCTCTCTTGTGCCTGCAAGACATAGGTGTCACTGTCACCAAGAGCTATTGCTGTGGGTATGTACCATGTATGCTAAACCTATCAAAGGCAGATTCTGATCACAGTTTTTGTGGTGCAAGTATAGCATGACCATGACCAGAGTCTGTCTGCTAGGGAAATAACACCTGAAATAATTTCATACAGCTGGAGTACCTGATTCTTCTGTTTTCTGGCTTTATCTCAGCAGTTTCAGTCAGACTTCTCCATACAACAGCAAAAATGAGAGGCAAGTCTGTCCCCAGACACTGAGGATGGACAGAAATGAAAATAAAACTCAAACCCAAGAAATGGATGTTTCAGTTCTGAGGGGAACCTAGAAATCCTGATATGGCATTACAACTGCTTCTTTTTAGCTTTGAAATCTTGCTCTTTGACAATGTATTGCTGAGTATTTTAATCTATATGCCTTCTCTTCCATGTAAAAATACCAGTTTTCAGTTAAGGATATCTTACTTTTGTAGTGAGTGTTAGATTTTACTCCTGAAGCTTTAAAACAGAAGAAAAATTATTGATAGGGAGAGTGCTAATATATATCACAGGAAAGATTCCTAAAGAGAAGGAGTTATTGGAAATTGGTCTCCAGACCAATTTTTGCACAAATGAGAGGTGCCATGAAAAATGATAATCCTTATTAATTAAATCTTTTGGTGTTAGAGAACAAATGGAGGCATATCTGAAAGCTGAAGGGATTTGTAATGTGACTCAGTCTTTTTGCCTCTAGGTCACCGCTTCAGAGTAGGTGTGGGCTAGTAGCAACTGAAAGTTATTATTCTCTGACAGCTGTTTGGAGACCTCTGGGAAATGAGTTTGTGTTATCCTGCTACCAGTGGTAGAGTGACTGATGCAGTACCAAGTAATCTATCCTCCCTACGGGGGGTAATTGGTATTTTCCTCCATGATAGCAAACAGAGAGACTGTAGCTAAAACAGGCATAAAGCAAAATTATCATTCTGTCATTGTATCACCAGCATCAGACACATTATTATTTTCAGCCTCGGAGTGCTAACACTACGTGCACCTTGCCACCGTGGTGTCTGGACACCGAACACAGGCAGTATCGGCAGGATGCCCCGGTACCCTGGGGGCTGGCATCGCTCTCCTTGTCGGTAATGCTCACATGGAAGGAAGAGCTGGGGAGGGGAAGGGAGGCCAACCTCTCTAATGACTCGCTAGGATCTGTCATTACTTCGTAGCACACGTGCTGTCTGCGATGGTGCAGTTTCTGTTCGTTCCTGTATATGAAACACTGGCACAAAGCAGTATAAGTGACCTGTTGGCCAGCTTGCTCCTGCTCACCGCCTGACTCCCCTGCCATTCACTCCTGCCCTTCCGAAACTTTGGCTTGGTTTCTCGGCAGGTACCATCAGCATGTGCACAGCTGGCTCTGGGGCACCTGTGAGCACACAGTCATGTTAATTGGATGTCATGGCTTAACCCCAGCCAGCAACTAAGCACCACGCAGCTGCCCTGTCACTCCCCTCCTCAACTGGACAGAGGAGAGAAAATACAACAAAAGGTTCCTGGGTCGAGATAAGGACAGGGAGAGATCACTCAGCAATTACCGTCACAGGCAAAACAGACTCAATTTGGGGAAAATTAACTTAATTTCTTGCCAATCAAACCAGAGTAGAGTAATGAGAAATAAAAATAAATCTTAAAACACCTTCCCCCCACCCCTCCCTTCTTTCTGGGCACAGCTTCACTCCCTAATTCTCTACCTAGCCCCCCCAGCAGCACAGGGGGATGGGGAATAAGGGTTGGGGTCAGTTCATCACACGTTGTCTCTGCTGCTCCTGCCTCCTCAGGGACAGGGCTCCTCACTTGTCTCCTGCTCCAACGTGGGGTCCTTCCCACAGCAGACAGTTCTCTATGAACTTCTCCAACATGGGTCCTTCCCATGGGCTGCAGTCCTTCACAAACTGCTCCAGCATGGGTCCCTTCCCCGGGCTGCAGTCCTTCAGGCACAGCCTGCTCCAGCGTGGGTCCCCCGCGGGGTCACAAGTCCTG
>JAVJGG010000017.1:20059522-20086111 GCA_035590195.1 Aviceda cuculoides
GGGACAGCCTGCCTCACCATGGTCTTCCCCACGGGCTGCAGGGGAATCTCTGCTCCGGCACCTGGAGCATCTCCTCCTCCTTCTGCACTGACCGGGGGGTCTGCAGGGCTGGGGCTCTGACATGTTCTCACTCCTCTCGCTGGCTGCAGTTTCTGTGCCCCAGCAACTTTTTTTCCCCTTCTACTAAGTTATCCCAGAGGTGCTACCACTGTTGCTGATGGGCTCAGCATTGGACAGCAGTGCATCCATCTTGGAGACAGCTGGCATGGGCTTTATCGGACATGGGGGAAGCTTCTAGCAGCTTCTCACAGAAGCCACCCCTGCAGCCCCCCTGCTACCAAAACCTTGCCATGCAAACCCAATACACCGGATGCCCAAGGCAGCTTTAGACAGATTGCTGAAGTAGAACATCAACAGCCTTTGGATGAGGGAAAGCTGGAAGAATGCATTTGGACCTTGTTGGCACTTTGCATTTTTGCAAATACTTTGCAATTTTTTTTTTTTTTGCAAAAAATTGCAAAGAACATGTCTCCATCACATTTTTTTGGTCCAGTACTAACACTCACCAAATCCAGGTTTATTGTCCTATTGAACTTCAGTTTTAGAGATAATTTACTCACATCACAGAGGAAATTATCTCGTTTTACACTGACCACATAAGAAAATTGGGGTCCAACCTCCCCTGGGATTTCCTGTTACTTCCCTGGTGGAGTCTGACTGATGGGGGATCTGCACCCAGAGATGCTTTCCTGGCAGACTTTGCTTCCCATGTTTTCTCCATCTGCCTCAGCTGTGCTCTCAACTGCCTTCATGACTGATACAGCCTCCGCCAAACCATAGTTCATTTCATTCAAATATAAAGGTTCAAGCCAGATGCATTGCCCTCTGGAGAGACCTGTTCCCCCCCACTGACTGAAAGCTGCTTTGAATGCTGCTCTTGGACTCAGATGTGTGCTTTTGAGATGCCTAATAGAAGGAGACATGCATCTTAGCATGTGCATTTCTAGAGAGATTTGACAAAATAGAGCCAATATTCAGAAGAAGGAAAAAAAAAGACTTTGGAGACCTGGAAAAATATGTTAAGAGAGTTAAAGTGATCAGTTTGATTTATATAGGAAAAGAATATTTAGTGGCAACTCAGTTACAGTCAATAAAAAGGTTAAAATGTTAAAAAGCTTTTTAAGTCTAATGACTTGTCCTTACATGACAAGAAGCAGTGGCTGGAAACTGAAGTCAGAGAAATTCAAGTGCAATCTTATAAACTGTAACTCCCATAAAGCACTGTGCCACCAAGGGAAAATGAAGTTTAATGTTGATCCTTACTCAAAGCAGATCATCGCTGGGAGGTGACAGCTGTGTCACCAACTGCAACAAACATTTAAGTATTGAGGCTATCTGGATGTTGCAGTCGGACTCAAAGGGTGTTCAACTGGCCAATGCATAGTCTGAGCAACCACAGTCCAAACTAGGGATTCAGTTGCATATTAATAGGTGCCTGGTGCCATTTGAAGAGTTCTGGGCAGTCTGAGATATCCACACAGGACTGGCCAGACATGACACAAGACCTACAGAAGACCCTTTTGGAGTAGAAGGTAGAAACTAGGAAACTTACATTAGCAAACATGCAAGGGTGTTAGACTACGATGAGGAGGTGGCTGAATCTAGCCCCAGTTGTATAGATTCTTCTTACAGCCAGCGGTGAGCTGTAAGTAGGCTCTCTAAAAATTGGGGTCTGAAATAAATCTGATGAACCATAACATGAAAACACCTATTTGTCTTCCTATATTGCAAAAAGAGAGCAGAGCAATTGGCTCAGATGTTGATACTTCACTGTAGGTATCTAATGCTAAGTGAGATGAATCCAACACTCAAGGACTAAATAAAATGCTTCACTACCAAAACAATGTTTTTAGATATTTTCTGGAGACTAAATTGCAAGATTTTCATTTTACAGTCTGAATTTTGGACAGTAATAAACAACCAAAGGCTAGAAATTCCACGTTTTTCCTTTGGCCAAACTAAACAAATTAGCTAGACTACAAAAGTTATTCCAGTGCTCTCGATGTAAAAAAACCCATACACCCATTGAAATTAGAAATGTTAATTTCTCTCTCAGAAACATCCCAGGCTAACTTGTGAAGTTTGATGAATACATAGCCACTGATGTGTGAGCAGACTTCTTGCTACTCCCCGGAAATCTCTTTGCTTGAATATAGATTCCCAGCAGTTAGATAACAACCCCTTGCCAACACGCATGTAGTTGTGCAACATCCAAGCATAAGACTCTGAAAGCTGCTAAGCACTACATAGTGAAGCAACCAGGAAAGAAAAAGAAAGGAAGAAATAAATGAACCCAAAGTAAGGAAAAGATCAGAAGCTTGTTTGCTCCAGTGGCCTTTGACATCATGTTGCTGCTGTAGCTAAGGCAACATAAACCTTCCCTAACGCTCTGCTGAGCCCCTCCAGCTACAATAGATGATCGTCCCCTTTTAATGACTGTACTTTCTACTGCTGCCGCACAAGATTAACTTCATAGTCTAGGGCTGAATCATGAGGGAAAGTGCAGGGAAGTGGCAACAAAGACAAATGTCATGACCAAGGCTGGTAGAGGAGTGGGACGCCAAAGCCAGCCTGATCTGGGCAGGGCGGTGGAACTTTGCCCCCGTGCACCCAGGCACTGTAGGAGAGGCGTGTTGTACCACTCCCTGCAAATGCAGCCGCTGGAAGAGTTAGAGCTGCAAGCGAGCAGAGGCACGCAGAGGTCAAGATTATTTTGAGAGACCTAAAATTAACAGCCTTCTTTCCTGAGTCACTGAGAAAACATTGTTTGTTTGGGGGTGGTTTCTGCTAGGAAACACACAGTACTTTTAAAGGTGTGTTTACCTGCTGTACGTGCTGGTCAGGCTTTGGAGAGTAGACATACTCAAAGAAAAGGCAATACCTGAATCAGTCACAAGTGAGTCTTTTAGGACAAGCAGATTATCACATTAAATTGATCTACAAGTGCTGGAGCTGCAGGACCAGATGTCCCTATTGTCCACAGGAAAGTGGGCCATGGCCTGGGCCATGCCATGGCCTCTCCTCTTGAAGTGGTGGTGAGGATGGGTTTGGGCAAGATCCCAAACTTCATGCCAGAGGCATGGGGAAGGTGGCCTGTAGTCCCTGCTAGTAAATTGCAGCATGAGGCCTTTGGCCCGGGCACTGCAACTGTACCAGCTGCACTCTTAAATTGCTAAAAAGCCCTGGTTCAGGTTTATCTGAGGTTAACTTGTCCTTTTCAAACAACTCCCAACACTTCAGGGTCACCACGAGCCTAGGACCATCCCCTCCTGTTTTGAAGGCCAGCAGGGCTCAGTGGTCTAGACCCAACCAGACCTTGCTGGCTGCCCTCAGGAACAGAAAACGTGCCCTGGCAGTGTTTTGTTTGCTCTTCAGATGGAATTGTGATGTCTGAACAGCACAAATGAGACTCACAAAAGCTTGTCAAAGACCTGAGGAAATACGTGTGGTTTTGAGGTGTCAGCAAAGCCTGTCACTGTGTTAGCAGGTGTTACCTGCAACCCCCTTCTCCCTCATAGGCTTCCCCTAAGCTGATTAATTATTTAAACCAATCTTGTCTACACTAGGATTTTAATACTTCGTAATGCCTGGAGTGTGTCTGGAAATTGAAATAGTCCCCAGTCAGCAAAAGATGCTCTCTCGGCCCCAGCCTCACAGGGGAT
This sequence comes from Aviceda cuculoides, assembly GCA_035590195.1. Lineage (NCBI taxonomy): Eukaryota > Metazoa > Chordata > Aves > Accipitriformes > Accipitridae > Aviceda > Aviceda cuculoides. The sequence goes on from JAVJGG010000017.1 coordinate 20,063,245, forward strand.
GGAGGGACAGGCGGCAGTGAGAGGTGCAGGAAAGGGGGTGGTGGGAGCTCACTACATTTCGGTGGTGATGATAACTCTGATACCTCACTGGTGTCGCTCAAGGTGTGCAGCATGCCTTGGACCTGATCCTCAACCACCAGCACTCATTTTGTGCTCAGGGCACTCCCCTGGGGAGCTGCAGTGTGGACTTAAGTCCTCGGAGCACAGAGCCTGGGTCTACAAGTATTTCTGTGTGTGCTCTCCTCTGAGCTGGCCTCAAGCTGAGCTCTGCCAGCACATCACAGAGAGAGAACAACTGCACTTGGGTTTGGTTCCTGAGTGCTCAGGGTGCTTGAAAAATCTCATGGGATCCAGGTCTTGACAGAATCAAGCAGATGGATGTGTCACCCTCCTGGAGGGCTCCCGGACCCTGGGGCTAAGGCAGGAGTTACACATCCATCCGCTTGACTCTATCAAGACCAGAGCGCCTCTTGGGCCAGCTCCCTTTTAGATACCGAGCTGCAGAAACTCAGAAGCTAAGACACAAGGCACTGGTGGAGTTTAGACACCCCAGGGTGAGATGGGAGTTGCAGGCTGCAGTTCTGGGTCTAAAAATTCCTCGCTGTTGGGGAACTTTGGATTACATCTGCTCTTTAGGGTCAGCACACTGCAGGGTGTCCCTCAGCTAATGCCACAGCACCTCATCATGCCAAAATCCTCACCTGAGCCCTGTGGCTGATTTTTCATCCCTTGCCTTGTGATGATGGGAAGGTTTCTGGCTGGATCCTTCCTGGCTATGGATGGAGATCCTGGCTGGGGCACATGCCCAAGTACTAGAAGGAGAAGCATCTCTCACTGGCTCTCATCCAGCCTTTCAAAGCACCAGGGCCAAGGGAGTCATGTGAAACCTAAGCACAGAGTCAGCATTTAAAGGGCTTCAGCACTTAAATCATTGTCAGTCACTGTTTAAAGTAGGATAATTGTCCCTGCTGATAGCTACCTGATGCGCTTCACCAAAAATGTGCTCTTTTTTTGTAGGCTATAAGAAGGTAACAATTTAGGAAGAAAAAGTCCATGAACAGCCTAACCCAGCAGAATGAAATGGCAATTATTGTATAGTCAGACAGCATGGAGCCTGTGCTTTTAATGCAATTAATTCTGTCATGGCTTAATAAATACATTACACTGGCGTAGTCAAGACTGAAGTTTAACAAGCACAATGATGAGGGTTCTTTTGTGTTTAAACATATTAGCATTCAGATTTTTTAAGGGAAATTTTGCCTACTCTGAGGTCTTGGCTGCTGCATAATTGAAAAAAGGCACCTACAAAATTATGCTTTTTTCAGATATGATTTTTGGTTTTTTGCTTTGCATATGCCTCATAAAATTGGACTGATTTTTTAAAAATATAAGTGAAATTACATGGACCTTTAGATCCTCTAATCCTCTGAAAACAAAAAGGAAATCTGCTGCTTTGCTGTGCTGTGTGTTGGAAGAGCAAGGGTTTTGTAGGTGTTCACCACACCTTAAAGGAGTGAGTGAGACACTTGTGTCCCTTTTAGAAATGTGCTCTCCATTTTCCAGTACAGGATGACATGTCAAAGGGTTCAGAGGAGATAGCAGGTGGTTTGAGTGGGAATCACCCAAATCACAAAAACTTAGTCAGTATTAAGTTATAGTCATTATTAAAAGGGGCAGGCAATCCTCACCTTCCCTTCCCTGGCTCTGGCTACTCATTCCCACCAGGCTACCTGTGACATATTAGGACTTATGCAGTTGTACTACCAGGGAACAGATCTGGTTGAAAAATACCTTGGGAAAAAGAAAAAAAAAAGTTGTCTTCTGGTGAATGAGTTCCCTGAACTGACTTAGTGCACATTTTTTTGCTTTTATATTCTTTTGGCATGAATCACTTTCTGGTGGCAAGGATTTCTTTTCATTAGTCAATGCTACATAGGTTTCTCTTCATTAGTCAATGCTAGTATGTCCAGCAAATAATTCTTCCTTTCATTTTGGAGCAGGATGGGAGTACCAAGGCAGAGAGGCAGAGTGACATTCCAGGGTCCCCAAGGACCAGTCTATGTTTCTTAGCCTAGTGCTGGATATAAAGGCATGGCTTGTTCTTAAGGGACGTGCAGACGCTTTGCAGAAGTGAGTTGTTAAGAACCTTCCTTGCCCAAACAGTCTCAGTCCAATGTAACATCTGCAAAAATGAAAAAAGCCTCCTGAAATCTCGCTTCCCACAGCTTAATCACAATCTCAGATGTCTCAGTGCTCATTTCAATTTATTAAATCTGAACAGCTAATGAAGAAGCTGAGGGATGTACCAGCAACAACAGCCAATTGATCCGCACAACAACTGTATTCGTGACTCACATGCTGAAGGGATTTATTCACGCCTGCAGCGCCTGCAAGTGTGCAGGCAGCATGCTCCCTCTTGATGATGGTGACAATTTTCAATGGTCTCATCCCTCAGTCACCTTGCTTTTCAAGGACTGATCCTAATGACAGCTGAAGCATTGGTATTTGTCAGGACTCGGCTGGGGCCTCGTATGCAGTTTGGTCACTACACTTGAAGAAGGATGTAGAGCAGCTGGAGGGGCTTCAGAGGGGAGCAGCCCAAATGTTTTAAAGTCTAGAAGATAAGGTTTGTGGAATCAAAGGACTTGGGAAACATCAGCCTGGGGGACAGATGAATGCCAGGGAAAGATAAATGTTTCAAACAAGGCAAAAGTGCCCTCAGAAAGGAAGGGAATAATCTGTTTTTGTGCCTGGAAAGGGGTCAAAGATTATGGACTTTAACTGCAGCAAAAGGATTTCAGTTAGAAATTATGAAAAACTTTCTCAACCTAAAAATAATGAAACACTGAGTTGGATGCCCAAGGGAAGCTGTGTAGTCTTCACATCACTGTCTTTTTTTAAGGACAGATTAGAGAAGCACCTATCAGGATTAGCTTCAATACTGTTGATGCTGTCTTGGGGCGAGGGATCTGCGCTGTGACCTCTCGAATTCCCTTTCACACTGATTTTCTCTGATCCTATCATCCTGTGGAAATTTGTCACAGAAATTCATCTTTCCCCAACAAGTGAGATGCAGCCATGTGGTAGTTCTGGGTGTGCTGTAGCACCTTCACAGTGCAGGCAGCGCTGCTCAAAGCAGAAGTGAGAGCCCACAGACACAGCACAGGAATGCAAAGCTGGAATTTGACTGACAGCCTTTAATTAAAGGTGTAGCTCGAGAAGGGTGTCCTGCAGTCCTTAAGGACAGCAAATGGTCAAGACCTCAGTTTGAGTGCCTGATCTGAAAGAGGGGGCGTTGCTGATTTCTGCAGGGAATCATGTTGTGTGGGAGTTGTGCATTTCCCCTAAGGCTCAAAACCTTTGCAGATTCCCAAAAGACCATAAATTGTGTGCCTTGATACATTTCTGTACAAAGAAGACTTGCTCCCTAGCAAGCCAGTGCAAACCCGTCTATCTCAAATGTACCTGAGCAGTCACAAGCAAATGTAGTTTTGCTCAGTAAACCTTGATCCATGATGTCTGCAATAGTTTGGAACGCTAAAAACAAACGCATCATCTGCCAAATGGCTTTTCTTATATGAATGCCATGGAAATGCAGACTCTTTATTGGGGTCCTGTATTTCATTTGCCATCTCTAGAGTGATACATCCTGTCTAGTAATTGGAAAAGAGCATGCCAAGAGTTATCTCATTGTAAACACATTAGGAGCTGAGATAAATCCCGGACGAGCCAAACTCACAGCAGATAAAATACAGCAGAAACAATGCAAAATTTTCTAGTCCTACAGAAGTGGTGGAGCCCACTCTTCCATTCGAATACACATGTGGGTATACATATCTGTACAGCTATACACAGAAAATGAGAGTTTCTCCTGGTAATCCCTTTTCCATTGCAAAGCGTTTGCAGTTTGTATCACTGGAGCCAGGCTGAAATTGTGCCTCTTGCATGTGCCTCTGCAGGGAGAGCTGCAACCAGAAGAGACTCAGCAGGATAGATTGCTTCTGCAGGAAGGGTGCGGACCCAGAGCACAAGGTGGGAGAGGAGGAGGCTGTGCTGTACCCACACGCCTCCCTCTCAAGTGAACACCAAGCACAGGCTGGATCGGGCAGTGCTTCAGGGAGGGAGATGTGGCCCTTGGCTAATTTGCTTCAGCATCTCACAACATCTTTGAGGCTGTGAGGAGCACCAGCCAGGCATATTTTTGTTGTTTGGGCATTTTGGCACAAAAACCTTTCTGACCATATGTAGACCATTTTAGTTTGGTATCCGCTGACACCCCAGAGCAAACATGATCTGGATTTATATACACATTTTTCAAGGGCAGACCTATGGCTTTAGGAGCACTGATATGGCAGACAAAAAAGGGGATATAGCACAACCCTGAACTCTCAAAATCATACCAGCTCCTTTCCCTCTGTGCCTGGTGATTCACTGCCAGCCTCCCTTCATTCTCACCTTGAGACCCACAGCTTGTCCTGCACAAATAGCTGCTGCTGCCGGCTCCACGATTCAATGAGCCCCTGCTTCACAGTGGTGCTTTAAAGAGGCTCTGGGTGAGCCTGGGTATTTGGGGGTACCTCTGAGAATAGAAGGCAATAAAACTTCCTTTTACATCATCTGTTGCACCACTTGAGTTAATGTTAGCATTTGCCACAATCAGTTCCTACAGGGCAGCGGAATTAGCCAAGCCCCAGTGGCATTATCAGCAAATAATTTTCACTAATATTTGTCTGGTTTTGAGGCAGTAAAAAAGGATGCAATCTGGCAAAAAGCTGTGGGAAGAAAGACTGTATTTCTCATCCAGCCAAGACGTACATCATCATCTCCAGGAATTTCTCCTATGTGGGGAGCACAGAGCAGCCCCTCTCTGGAAGGTTAACAGGGTTATTTAAACTTGGGTCATTTTACACAGCTGGGCAAATGAATCTGGCAAAACTGAGGTGGCAGTAACCTCTGGCAGTGAGATGGGAAGGGATGAGAGTCCAGGCTGACTGTCTGGAGCTACAAACTGCTGCTAACAGACTGCTTCTGGCTGAAATAACTGGTCTGATTGTGACTTTTCCAACAAAGACGTCTGCAGCCTCTGTCCCCTGTCCCTCGCTCTGGGGCAGGGTATGTGCCTGACCAAGAGGCTACCCAAGCCCCGTGCCTCTTCCATTTGCACCTCACATTGGGAAATAACAGCAGGAAAGCCTTAGGAGCCATTCCTGGTCTGCAGTGTGCCGTGGGAGCTGCTCCAGTTAGCAAAGGTGACACCAGGGTACTCATCCTGAAAGGAGATGGCTGGATGCTGGGCAGGGAGTGGGCGCTGTGGGAGAACCGGGCAGGAGAGGGTCCGGTTGCACATTCCTCAGCCCTGAGTCACCCGGGGCTGCTTGCTGACCCCTAACCCCACTCCAGCTCCAGGCACAATTTTCCCGCCTTACTTCTGTGGGAGAGAGGGCCTTCTCAAAGAGGAGCGATGAAAAGCAACCACTGAAGTCTATAAAACACCACTCCTCTGAGGCGACACCGTGCCGGCAGGGCTCGATGGGAGATGGCTCACAAAGGGGCTTTTCTCCTCTCCCCCCTGGCCTGGGGGGGTGGAGAGTGGCCCAAAAATCATGTTAATTTTGCAGGACATTTCCCTATTAATGGCAGACTTCTGCAGAGCATACAGTGAGAGGTTTCAATCTTCATAGTCTATCAGGGGCTAATGAATGATCAACAGATGATTAGCCAGAAGCTCTTGTAGCTGCTGTCCTATACAGGCAGTTTGGTATTTTGGAGGCAGCTACAAGTCTAAGAAGGCCTCATTAAAATGTTTCTAGCAAAAGCTACTATAGGTAGAAAATGAGGCGCAATGTTGAAGGTAGCTCCACACCTACTCGATTCATATGTCTGATGTGGTCACCCAAGGATGCATGGTTCGTTGGGGTGCAGAGAGAAGGTGCACACATGCACAGGAGTTTCCAGCCTCCTCTACAAGGTGCTGGAGAAAAGGCCACAGCCCAGCTTCTGACTGCAAATCCTGGGGCTATTTCTTGGTATCTTCCACCTAAGTTAAATGTTTTACCTCCCCTGCAAAGTGAAGCCCATCAGGAAGGGTTGGTCTAAGAGGTCATGAATACTAAGCTGTGTAGTGTCTGCTTGACAGTCAGCGGGCAGACCCATATCTCCCAGGGATATTTTAGGGCTTAGAGCACCCGGAGCCTTGTCCCACCACCCTGCTAATCACAACAGGTGCTACAGCACAGCAGCACACAAGACCGGCTTCATTCAAAGCACAAAAGGGACCACAGGGCTCTGATCACATCCTACTGAAGCCAGGAGGGGAGGGATTCATTTCACCTAACTCTTGATGCCTGCTCTGTCTGAACCATGAAACGTAAATTCCCTCTCTGGTCATTACACAGAAAGATACTTTTAGGATTTGGTTCATTTTCAGGAAGAACCGTAAAATGGGTCAGACAAATTCCCCTCTCAGAACCCTGCAGCTGGCCCCCATGAGCAGAACAGGCCCATAAAACCATTCTGTATTTCTTCTAGCTCTCGTCTGAAGATCTTCTTGTGTTGGCAATTTTTCTTTTTTTTTTTCTAAAAAAAAGGAAAAATATTTTTGGAGGTTCTTGTTTAAGGAAGTATTAAAGGAAGTAAAGAGAGCTGAAAATTACCAGATTCATTGTCCTGCTGCAAGTGTATTAGTAATTAGTCTTGTATACAGGAGCAGATGTTGGGTTTTTTCCCTGTGCTCAGGGTGCAAATTTAATGTTTTGCAGTGATGGTGACAGGGAGGTGATACCAGTGGGGCTGTATATGTGCATGAAAGTTAGATACCTGCTTAAATGCTCCTGCAGACTGCAATCCCAATTGACAGGTGAATTCATTGGAGTAAAAGAGAAGACAATTTAGACCGTGTTTTTCCAAAGAAGGGGAGCTTTAGTCTTCATCCTTCCCTTACCAGCCTAAAAGGATAGCATTGTCTCAGAAGACAAGAAAGCCATATTCCAGATGTCCAAAGTATTTGAAAGAGGATGTTTATTAATGACCTGGGGACTGAAGATAAACAGGCTGCACAAAAATAACCAGAGAGACACAATGGTGAAGTTACCCTTTGCATGCCAGAGGTCTGGTAGCCCAGGGAGTGGGCTGAGAGGGGGGCACAGGCTGCGGAGCTGGCTTCAGGCGTGCGGCTCAGAGCTTCTGCTTAGAGGTAGTAACAAATCGCGGTGCTGCAGAGGAGGAATATAGATCTGCTGAAGTGTCTTCTCCTTTTGTCTGCTTACATGATCAATTATAACAAGAGAAAATTCTGGCCTCATCGCTCATGTCAAAAGGAGCAACCAATCCATCTTTGTGTAACAAACGCTGCCACGAGGACAAAGGGAGGTTTTACCAGTCCTTCCCTTTGGACACCCATAATTTATAAACCCACAGCAATGTTTTTTGCTGGATCAACATCCATGCAAAACCAGAAACCACAGTAAAAGAAATCCCTTTTCCTTAGCTTCACATCCCCCATCTAGCACATAAAACCTCCCTGCTCAAGATCGATAATATATGTACTGAGCAGGCTGAGATCCAGCTTCCCCCTTCCGTACACACATATTCCCATAGGGAAAGCCCAAAAGAATCAAATTCCATGTCTGAACCGCATTGCACACCCTGAAACCCAGTGAGTCTGGGCTCCGTGATAACCACGGAAGAGAGATACTCATGTCAAGGACACACTGCTGAACGGCCTTCCTGACAGCCCAGATTAAGCAGTGTCAGTCCCAGTTGATTACATATATCAGAGGTCTGTGCAGGAGAAGCGCAGTTCCATCTACCTGCCCTTCGGGGTTGATTTGCCCCATCTGTTCAATGGCTCAGTTAGTATCCAATGCCAAGGGAGGGAGCAGTAAATTGCCTCTCCTTAAAAAATTGCCTCTACCTTAAAAAAGAATTTATGTAAATAAATAAATTTATAAATAAATACATTTGTGTACATAAATAAAGTGTAACTAAACTCATAACCATAAAGGAGCGGGTTTGAAACACACTGATAGTCAGGTATTGTCCTTCACTGGGAAGCTACAGCTAAGTGATTGGGTGTATGGATCAGGGCTTGAGAGACTTCTGGCTTGACCTTGCCTAAGCCACTGAATTTCGTTGTTATCAGTTTGTAAGCCATAAAATTGAGTCATAATTTAGTTCCTGTGTCAAACTGTGCGTCATCTACTTAGGCTGCAGGGTAGGCCCTTAAATTTGTCAGGTATGTAACTGGAGAACAGAATTTTCAAATAACGTGGAGGACCTGGGTCAAAGCTCTTTTCAGACTGGGTGGTTTCTTGCTATATATGGGTGTACAAAACCTCACGAAACTTGGTTTTAGCTAAGACCTACTCTAAGCACTAATAATGGTTGTGCAAACCAGGAATCCCATGGAGATGTGTCAAAATATCCATCTTACCCACTCACAAGCAGTTTCTCTGGCTTGTTCCCATGCTCTCCTGGCAGCAAAGGGTTAACATGACCTTTGTGTTCCAGACATGCTGAGACTAAAAGATCTAACACCTTTCAATATTAAAAAAAAAAAAAAAAAAAAAAGTCAGGTAAAAATAAACTGATGAAAGTGCTTGGCACAAGGCAAAGTACAATGGAACAACCCACTTGGGAAAACTGCATATTTGACATCTTCAAAAACGTACAAAAAAATACTTCCCTGAGTCATCAACTATTTGTATCATTTACCTGCTGTTTGCAGTCTTCCCAGGCTGACAGGAATAAGCTGGAACTTGGCGGCATTTGCAAAGTTGTTGCTAAAGGCTAACTTAATAACTCATCATTTTTGCTGGTACCTTTAACTCACCCAGAAGAAACAATTTCACATTTGGCTGGAGTAAGGGCCTGTTGTTTCAGAAGAGACCAGTTTATTCAGACTGCTTGTGCACCACCGGTTTAAGGTCCCCTCAGCAAACATGCCATACTGTCTGCAGTCTGCCCCGTGTTTACCCAACCTATTCCTAAGGCTCTCCCCAGAGGAAATGCTAAGCATTATCATCAGTTGACACTAGTTAACTCTTCTGCTTAATGCATCCCCACAAGAGATATTACAAACACACAGATATCAGCTGGCATTAAGCAGGAAAATAACTCGGGCCTCCATCGCAAGCCATGTCCAGCTGTATTCATGCTTTACTGCAGTTGCTACCTTGAGGTCAAAAGTTGAAAAAAAAAAAAAAAGTCTTCTTAGTATTGTATTTATAATGTTCTTACTGGCAATGAGCTAAGCTGGCTGGATCATTGAACTAATCCTTGTATTCACTGAGTGGAAACTCCAAAATGTTGACAAAGTGCTGCTATTTAATCTCAAGGAATGCTTTTTGTTCTAAACCAGAGGCGTCTAAGATATTACAAATTATACCAAGAGGCTTCCAGTTCATCACAGTATCTTGATATTTGGAAGAGAGAAGATCCAAAATGGAGCTGTTCGAGAATTTTTCAACTCTTGTTTTTTAACTGTTGCATATCAGCTTTTCAAAATAGAAGTTTTTAATGGAAGTATATTAATTGTGGTCATACTAAAGATTTGTAGCTCCACGGTAGGCTTGGTAGTCTGTTGTTCCCTAACGAATATAGTGTTCACTCAGAAAATTAGAGATTGGGTTCAGGTCTCTGTTTCCTTTATTCGGAGCAAAGATTACTCTGGAAATGCCACAGCTCAGGCAACTGTTTCACTAACTACTACTACAGGCTATCTTGACCTGCCTTTCTCTTTTTGAAATCTCAAAAAAAATCACCAAACTGGAAATGATCCTCTTCTCCGTACAGCTGCCCTCCATCTGGACACCAGAGAAGGCAAAGGATCCCCCTTTCCCTCCAGGACATCACCGGGGAGCGAGTTCCCCCTGACCAGGCAGGTGCCTTGGCGGGCTGCCCTGACAGGGCTGCGTCCTCCTCCCCGCTCCCTGGGTAGGGCTGAAGAGGACGTCTGAGGAGGAAGGCCCAATTACCGAATCAGCAGAGGAGCAGTCTGCAGTGGGACCACTCTGTCTGTAGGGAAATCGTTTGCTTGCTTCGTCAGTGACTACCAACGCCAGCCCCCCACTTCAGGCCACCGAAGCTATCAGCCAAGTCACAGTTAACATTTCCCTGTGGTCCGAACTTGGGTGAGGTACCCCCGCATGGGTGAGGTGCAGCAGCCACCATCCTTTCCAGCTTCACGAGCAACGTGCTTCTGGTGGGATACGATATCCTAATAATACTGTGGCAAACAGAGTCCTTGTTTGGGGGGATCCTGAACAGGAGCTGAGGTGTCAGAAGGGAGCAGCGGTGGGACAAAGCTCCCTGTGCCATCACCCAAGGAGGTTCTCAAACACTTGGCCAGAGCTGGAGCACAAGCTCAGGCGTAAGAAGGAAGCTCCAGCTACACGTCTGCTCAGTCCCCGGCTTTTCTGAAACCAGCCAGAACAATTCAAATTTGGGGGTTTTACTTTCCTTACCAGCTTCTATTTTCTTTCTCATACTGAGTGTTGCGTGACACAGAGTATCATTGTTTTGAGGAGCCTGTAAAACTGCCACTGGGGACCTGGTTGTCCTTGGAAACAGATTGCAATCTCAACATGTTTCCAAATGAACAAGAAATATTTGGAGATGGAACTGAAGAATTTGTGGGACAGAAAGAAAAGCCACTAACCCTGTGCTTTAAAGCTGCCAGGGAAGATTCAGCTTCATGAGGAGGTTAAGAAAAAGCTTTTTTGATGAAACAAAAAAACCCCAGCCAAGAACATTTGCAGCCTCCCCAACAGAATATGAGCCACTCTGTAATTAAGTCCTTTCTGGACACTTAAAGATATGCAAAGTGAGAGGGTCCCTGGCATGAGAGAAGTGATGGATTTTGTTTGGCAAAATGCCACTTTAAGTGTATCTCAGTTCATAAGTGATTATTTTCCCTACAGGCAGCTTTGAACCTTGAAATAGCAATCTCCAGCAAACAGAAAAAGGGGCACCTTTCCTCAGAGCAGATTAGCAGCAGTTAGTTAGGAAGGAAACACAGTGAATTGGTTGAACAAATTTACTTCAGTCCACGGCTGGTTTCTGAAACCTAAACAGTCCTTTAAAAGGGGAGCACAGCAAGGCTGTCTGTGTTTACACTGCAGATTTAAATACACTAACATACTGCCGGGCTTGTAGCTGTGTATCAGGTGAAGGTCAGAGAAAACTCAAACTCCTTCTGACAGGTTATTTTGTGCTTAAATAAATTCAGATAAATTTTACAACGAGTTTATCTGTAGCTTTCAAAAAACTGACATGCACCCTAGCAAGGCTGCAGACTGCTGGCAGCCAGCTGGTATAAACAGTGGTCAGGATGGCCCAGGACATGGCTATCTTACCAGAGTACAAGTATCTGAAATGAATATCTTTCCCAAAGAGAGGAAGGCTCATGTTAAGGAAAAATGCTGGACTATTGATGATGTTATTTACACTTGTAACATGGGGCCTGCTAGTGCTTCCAGATTATGTCCAAAAGAGCCCAAATAAGACCGCATTTTCTCAGATTTGCTTCTGTCAGCAGCTGGTGGTGCCGGCGGAGGAGGTGGTCCTCTGCTCAGCCCTTGCAGACGGTGGTCAGAGCCGATCAGGCCCACCACCCCCTGCCCGCTCCGGCTGAGCACCGAGGCACTCTGCCTCCTGAAAGGCCCTGCACAGCTCAGCGGTTTTCATGCTTTTCGTTCAGAAAATGGAAGAACTCGATGCATCAAACCTGCTCCCCGAGAGCAGTGCGCTCTTTCAATAGCACCAAACAGGCAAGCGTTCAGTTTAGAGGTTTTTAGGCTTTCACCAGCAACCACCTAGAGACCCCTCTCCCACAAACACGCATACATGCAAGGAGCACATCAGGTTTACAAGGAATTTGTTAAATCATGGTTCTGCACTACAGGATCTATTAACTGAGATGGATATTCCAGTGTTGCAAATTACAACTTTAATTATTCATCCTTTCCCTCCCTCCTCCCTGCTTTTCCCTTTCGGCCTGTTTCTTCCTTTATCTTCCATCTCCTCACTTGCTTCAAGATCAGCGACATGATCTGCCCCCCTGTTTTGCAATCCTTTGTAATTACAGCTTTGCCAGCATGACCCCATGAAAACCCTTGCACTCTGAGCAAAAGGAGTCAGTGATAGCAGGGTTGTATATTAGGCAGAGAGAAAATCTTCATTTACTTGTGTCTTAAGAAAGATGCTCATCAGAAGATAGGCAGACATCAAGAACTGTTACCTTTTTTTAAGGGAAGCAATGATGAAGCAGTAGGAGTAAACCGGAGAAAAACCTTGCAGGGATTGCACAACATTTGTCACAGTAGTAGCCAGTGAGTTGTGCCAGTGATGTTCAGCTTGCTCATTTTTAATTTCTCCTCATCCATTTATCAGAATTAATTTATACTGCCATTAATCAGGAATAAGCTGTTGCTCTCCAATTACATGGCAGGATGACTGTTTCTCCTGGGAATCAAAGGCTGCCTTTGCCTGCACTGCAGGCTAGTCCTTGGTAAAAATACCTGGGAAGCTAGGCTGGAAGAAGAGGTGCAATGTCCAGCTGCACCAAGTTTGCACTTTGGTTGAGACATGAGTCTTCCTACACAGAGAGGGAGACCTGGGGGTGGTGGGAAATCACCCTACACACCTCGCTGGGCATTGCTTCCCCTTGGGGGGCATGTCCCACTCTGACCCAAACCCCAACACTGGCAAAACAGCTGTGGTTCCTCAAAAACACCTGCTTCTCCAGGCATTGTCAGGTTTAGTTGCAAGGAAGGCTGTCTTTCTTTTGAAGACATGCTTGGGTGTGGGCAGTTTTAGTGAGGATTTTCTCCATCCTGGGTAGCTCCCATTAGGCTAAGCCGTGCTAAGGCTGGGCTTTGCGTGTGCTACTCAATGCCAGGAAACTAGCCGGGGAAAGGAGTGCCCAGCCTGCCAGGAGAAGTGTGACAAAATACATCCTTTTCCTCCGATGGGCTCAGAAAAAGTCCTGAAGGTAGCTGTGGGTTTTAAGAGGGGTGACCAGCAAAGGAAGAACAAGCTGCTGAGGCCAGACAGTCCTGGCCTTGCATGTGAGCAAACGGGATGGCTCAGAGGCAATCAGCCTTTCAGAGGGGAAAACAACCATCTGTTACAATGCCTGACTTGGGCACTTAAATCTGATATCCATGTCCAGTTGCATTTTCCACTGGGACAAAAAACACGTCCCGGAATAGTTCTAACAATTGGACCATTTTTCACATGTTGATATTTCGAGCCAATGGAGGCAGAAAGCTAGGAGGGAACATCCTTCTGGAGGTGAAGTGTAAGGCTGGCTAACCCAAACACCAGGCCCTGTCATGAAGCTTTTTTAAGCAGCACTGTTCCTTTAAGTCAAACACATTTCAGTTCGTAGCACTAATAACAAATTGCATTTATGTTTAAAACCGTACCACTCAGTGTAATTACTCCATCATCCCTTGTGGCTAAGTCCTCATCCCGCCTTTTTATGAGCCATCCATAAATACAAAATGATTTATCCAAGTACTACCATTTTGTAAACTTGGTCACGTGGAACTGTTGATGAGGGACATCCATAAAGTTTAATTATGCCATTGATTCTTGCTAAAATATTAACTTGAAGCTGGCTGTAGAGTACTCCAGTCACTTGAAATCAAATGAAAGTATAAAATGCCCTGTACTTTAAAGATGTGTAGCATGTACTTTTCAAGTAGTAATCTACAGGGAAAATCTTTCATTGCCTGCTATAAAGATAACCTCTTGTATTAGGGTTCAATGTGAAGAGTTATAAAAATCAGAGCCAGAAAGGATCTATTAATTCACCTCCTGTTTCTCTGCCAACATAAGTTTGTTCCAAAAAATGTATTATTGAGTGTTATTGGTATAGCTAAGCTTTCAAAAGGGCCGGCTAATGGGGATTCCATAACTCTCTTTGGACGATGTCCCTCAGGCTAATAGACCTTGGCTTTGGAAAAAGTGGTTCTGACATTTAATCTGCAGCTTGTTTTTTTCAGTTTCACCTCACTGCTTCCAGCTATACCTGCTTGAATCAGCTTGAATTTTGGCTCTCCAACCCTGGTGTTACACAATCTCCAACACAGAGCCTTTCTGCTGTTGTCTGAGCCTTCCTGCTGTTGTCTGACTAGCCTGGACACTTGGATCAGTTTTTCAAAGCAGGCTCAGGGATTCAGCCACGGCTGTAATGGAGACAACCAGGAACAGATAAGAAGATTCAGCCATATAATTTTTCATTTATTTTTGTGGGAGTCATGTAGTTGCCACCCCAAATTAGCTTTGGAAACCTCAGCTGTTTGGTTCATCCTGTCATTCCATAGAGTGGACATCCCGCCCAGCCTCCAACTTGATTTTCCTAGCATTTTGAGTCCCCTCCAATGTTTAAATATTTCCTTCATATCACTGTCAATTCAATGACTAGGGAGGCTTCCAAACTACTTAATTTTGACTGTTAAAGTATTGTGTAGTGTGCATGAGTAGTTGTATGCACAGACATATATGTGTACCTGCAGAAATCCATACATGTACCAGCATGAACCCATGGGGTTTGTCTTATCTGTGTCTATAAGCATGTTAAATTTCTTTGGACTGACATTTTATGGAGAGGATCTCTTCAGTTCCACAAAATGACAGGATTTTTCATCTGCAGAGTGTAGTAGACATTCAACAGACTACGACGAAACATCAGAGTATGTAAGCCAACAACACCGAAATGGCCATGGCCTTTCTACCTGTTTTGCTTATGACAAATCCCCACAAAGCCAGACTGGCTATTCCTCCTGGGAGCAGACCAGCTTTGCTTCTTGTGTATTTGCTCTCCTTCAATGCCAGTCTCTCCTCATCTGTAGGCTGGTTTGGAAGAGCCATGGCTATCCTGATAGTGAAAAAAACAGGTTGGTTGGAGGAGCCCACAGAGATGATGAGCAGCACCCAAATGCTGACTCAGGTCTCACCTGGTTCAAGGGGACGAGCTTTGTCCTTCAGTACAGATGATTCAGTTGCTTTGGAAAGCAGTGGAATAGTCACAAAATGCTAACAAATCTCTAACAAATATGGGGGTTTTATGGCTCGTGAGTTCACCTCCCTGCATCAGAACAGTAATACTTCAAGCTGCAGACCAGTGTTTCTCTGCCAGCTGTGACAGGAGTTACTAGCTTCAAGGCAGTGAATCAGGTGGAATGAAATAACCTCCCGAGGTAGTTCGAAGCAGCCTGAACTGAGAGTTGAGCTTGTTCGTCTGAATACAGAATTAATTTATCAGGTAGTCATAAGCAAGGTCATAAGCTGTCATTTCCGATTCCTCTCTCACCATCTGAGCTTGGCCACATCTGTTCACATCTGTTCACCGTGGAACGTACCGTGTCACAGGTAGATGGACAGTCAGCCAGCTGTGGCTCAGCGATGATAAGCACCTCTTCTCTCTGGTGCAGCATGATCAACAGAGGTAAGCACCACAGTGAGCAAAAAGACAAAAAAAGGGAATTGGGTGCTCCTGAAGATTTATTGGGTGTGACATGTATATGAAACTCTGTTATATTAATCTTGCTATAGACTGTAACGGCATGTCCCTGCTGTTGGGAGATTTCAATACTGCAGTAAAACGTCACAGACATAATTCTGATCTGTTTAGACTTGTATTCCTGAGTTTCACCTCAAGGCCATTATATCGGATCTGCAATGATTTCCAGCAACCAGGGAAGATGCACTACAAACCCGAGCTGTTTGAATAAGTCCTCAGCAGCTCCTGCTTTAATGACTTATTCACGAAAATAAATTGGCAGATGACAGGCCCCCACCTCTGGAACAGAAAGGTTGCTGCTTTAATTAAACTTCTTAATTGGCATGGCCATCTCCTCCCACCCAGAGCAGACACTGAATAAACATAGGATGTCACTGCATCCTTCTTATGAACAGACACGGAGCCATTTCAGAAAATCAATGACAATGATTAAGAGAGCTCTCATTCCTTGCTCCTACCTACATTTTACTTTCCACACCAAATGTATTGACTAAATGTCTCCTCCCAGAACGTTATGTGTACAGGCTTTCTGCAGACAGAACCAGCAAATTTTCTTGTTAGAGGTAGGTGATACTTCTCAAATGCCTAGCAAGCATCTTCCTTTACTTTTGCAGTACAAGCCCTGTGGGGTCTGGGCACTGTATGAGCCTGTCAAGAGATATCCTGTCCTCAGAGATCTTCTGGTCTCCAAGACAGACAAAAAGCGGCCAGGGATGAAGAAGTGATGTGATTTTTTCCTGCATGGGGAAGCCAGGCGGTAGGAGAGGGCGTATGACTCCTGGCAGAGGATGGTAACCCCATGGTAAGGTCCCCCTTCACTATCCTGTAAGCAGAAAACTTCCTCCTCTGAGAGGTCAGGCCAGCCACTGTACCATCCCGCAGCTCAGCAGATTTGGCGTTTGGGAGGCCGACATTGTGGTATTTGAAGAGTAGCCATAAGAAACAGACCAAAGAACACCACCCTTGAATGTGTAAAACTCTTAAGAATTGATGAAGGCTTGTTGGCCCAGCCTTCCCCGTCTCCTCCAGCTGCTCCACACAGTCCTGATGATGCTCAGATCTGGGCTGGCATCGCAACGTGATACAAAGCAGATGGAACTCAGTGGTGAGTCTGGCTCCTGATATTCGACTGCTAAAGAGCAATCTTCTTGAAGAGCTTTTTTCTTTTTGCTTTAAATCACTAGTTGACCCAGGTTAGGAGATTTTTCTGTTGGCAACAGTGCTTTATGCATTACCGCATTATTATTCAAACTTTTTTTTATATATCTTAATAAAGTTTTATTTATTCATCAGAGTTTTATAGATAATTTTCCCCATAAAAGCCTAGGGAGAGGTGTCACAAGAATTACTAGTGAAATATGCTCCAGCAAGTGGCAAAACATGCCTATATCTTGTTTTCTTAAGTGGGTTTGTATGACATCAGGTTAAGTTAACCGAACTTTCACCACCTCTCCTCATTGCTCCGGTGAACACAGGTCACTGTAGTTGAATCTACTTACCTGCAAGGCTCAGAAACCCGCTCAGTTTACGACAACTTCACAGGTTACTGCGTGCCAGCTGAGCCACGGTGACTGTGCTGCTGTAGTCCAGGTGTGTCCTTCCAGCCTTTCTCTGGAGAGAAGTAACATGACTGATTTTAAACCTCCATAAAAGAGGTTTACACTATGTTACACATGCAGATGTCTGCAGATGGGTGCATGAGCTCTGCTGGCATCAGCTGATGGATGGTAATTCACTGAGCTTCTGCAATTCAGCTATGCGTCTGAGCTCTGAGGGTGTGTGTATATGTATATTTATACATATGTGTATATACGTTTGTGTGTGTATATGTATGTATGTATGACAGAGTCACAGAAGGGCTGAGGTAGGAAGGGATCTCTGGAGATCATCTAATCCAAACCCCTGCTTGGAGCAGGGTCAGCTACAGCAGGTCATTCACAGCCATCTCCACTCAGGTTTTGAATGTCTCCAAAGACTGTGGCTCCACAACTTCTCTGGGCAACCAACTATGGTGATAAAGCAGCGCTTGCTTTCATGCAAGCTACATGGCCACTGCAATCCTCTGCTCCCACGTGGGTGGCCAGCGCAATGCCTCTGCCTCTCTGCTGTCCTCCAGTGAAGGAGGCAACTTCTTTTGTGGTGTAGATACACTGCTGAAGAAATCTACTCAACAGATATGCAAGCTCTCACCCCCAGAGCTACCAAAGTATTTAGGAGCCTTTATGCTTTTGAAATCAATCATGCCTAAAAGACCTTTTTAGATGTGAAGCCAGTTTGCAAGGCTCCCATCATTGTAGCCTGAACTTGCCATGTTCTTAAGCACATTTTTCCTCATAGTGGCCCAGGATAGGAAAAAAAGACCTTAAATGATTTGTCCCTATCTGAGACACAGCAGGGACATCAATTTGCTTCACCTGAGCCCCAGACCTGACACATTGGTTCAGTTTCCTTCTCTATTCCAGTATCACCTGTAACTAGTTGGCAGCTTTAAAGAAAGAGAAGCTGACACCTGCACCTGGCTTCAAATTGCAAATACTAGAAATAGGTTCAAGCTCTTGGATCCACGTAACCCTGGATCTGTATGCAGACTTTGCAGCTGATGCCTAAATAGCAGGAGGGATTTGTAAATTGTGTCTCAGGAGACATCTGAGAGCTACTGACACTCCTACTGGAGGATTCAAATGGTGCTGCTGATTTTGCCTTTTGGGTCATTAGTTCATGACTAAATAACAGATAAAAACTAAACTATGCAATGTTATGACTATTGCATATGGGGGCCGAATGACTTGGCTAAAAGGCAAGCGTCCAAAGAAGCACTGAAACAGAGCAGCTGCTTTACTGCTGCCTCTCCTCCTTCTCCGCAGCAGCTGGGGCATCTCAACTGCTCCCCAAATCCCTAAGAGACATCTCCCACTGTGAGAGCACAGGAGGTGCTGCAGCGCAAAATAATTTGGTCTTTCTGCCTTTTGACATGCAAAGACCCTTCTACGACTTCTCTCACATGGATAGGTATTTCCTATCCAGCTGCAGGCTTTGTATGCTGCATATATATTTTCTATCATGGAAACATTGAGGGCAGGCCCTACACCTCCAGGCTACATTAGAGAGGGGATATGCCCGTGGATGTGTCCATAGAGGCTGGATGAGTTAAGAGTCTGATTGTGCTGGACACTGTGTAAACGCAGTCCTGCTCACACACAGTTTGGGGGACAGCTGAGCTCTGCTAGTTAGGGATTTGGACTGCTCTGCGGAGGAGACTTCTGTATAGCAAATGTAGGGCTCCTACAGCAGATTTCCTTTTCTTAATTAGTTTTTGCACAACTGCTTAAGAGTAGCCCAAACACTTTCCAGGATCTGTAGACCACAGCTTGAAAAGCACTGGTTTAATAAATAAAATGCTACTAATAGCTGAGACAAGCAAGCATGGAAAAAGCAGAAAAAAGTAAATAGGATGTGCAGGGTTATTAGCCACAGCAATTATCACAATTTCTTGCCTTCTAAACCATCTTCAGGTTGCAGTTTATTACACATGTTATGGAACCCCTTTTTTTAAATTTATAGTTCTTTTTTTTTCACGTGCTTTCATTTCTAATAATGTGTGTGAGGCCAGGTCTTTTAGGAAGCAATACGCTCAAGCAGCAGCCCAGTGGCAAGCACAGCATTTGGCACTTGCGCATATCATAACACCAGTTTCCATTAACAGCTCTGCCTCATCGAATGTACGTGAGGGCTGTGGTCAATGAAAGAGCTTGATGGATGGTGGGAACAATTAAGCTCAGCATCACTTCTTGTGGTCATTATTGACAGGCTTTCCTATGAATTATTTAGGAAGAGAAGAAGCTGGACTGGGGGCCCTTGTGGGCCAGTGGGGCCAGTCTCTGCTGTCACAAGCTGCCATGTCACACGTATTCTCAGGTGTGCAGCCATCACCTAAACCAAGTTTCATTTCCAGCTCCAGTGCTCCTCCTGCAAGGTTGCAGCTGATGCACTCTCCTCCAGTGATTAGAAAACTACTTTTATTCCCAGCCTAAAGTTATTTGTGGCTGACCGATACACATTTGTACTGGTGCCAACAGTTGCCTTTAGCTTACATGGGTTTTTTCTTTCTCTGGTGTTTACCTCCTTGATGTATTAATAGATAGCACAAGTGAATTGCTTCTCAGCTTTTGTTTTGCCAGACTAAACTGGCCAAATTCATTCAATTCCTTCTCATTGGACATGTTTGCTGCTCCCTCCAACACTTCTTCGCATGCCAGCCTGCTCCAGTTGGAATGACTCTGGGCTAGGGGAGGCCGTGATTACGCACAGTTTTTCCAGAAAAGGTTGTAAAGGAGAAAAATATGCCTTTGCTCTTTCAGAAGTCCGTCTCTTTATGCAAGCTGGGACTGTGTTTGCTGTCTTGTGCAAATGGGTGGCATAGGTGCTCACAGCCATTTTGTGGTTGATCAGTGCGCTCCACTTTATACCAAAACGATGTAATTTCTTAGGCCACATCTACGGCAGGCCAGTAAAGTGAGCCAGGGTCTGACGGCGTGGCATGGCTCGTATCCACGCAGCTCAACTCTCATAATCTCTAAACCAGAGTGACCTCATCCAAACAGCCTGTTGGAAGCAGTCCCTGGCCGGCGCTAATCCCCAAACCGTGCCTGGGCATTGTCTAGCGGGGAGCTGGTCGGCCTGGGTCAAACAGTGCCAGGAGGCACATAAACATTTATCCTCGCCGATGGTCACAGGGCAGTTCATAAACCTGCCCTGGCTCAGTTTAATTAATTAGTGTCAAGGGAGCCTTAGTGCATGATGGGCACTTTGAACTCTTTGCTCCAGGTCTGCTGTTCCAGCTCTCAAACATAGCACGTTTTTCCTTTATGATATTCCCAATTCACTGATGCCTCCCAACTGTGTATTGTCTGCAAATATCATTATCCCTTGCTTACTTTTTGTTCCAGAAGAAAACTAACTAAAGCCGGCTCCAAGGAATTTCACCCATTATGTCCCCCCGCTCCTATCATTTTCCTTTCAGAAGAACCTGTTGTGTTTGTTCTTGGCTATTTCCTGACAGACCTTCAGCTCAAATACCAGTCCCTGCTTCTTCCAACACAAACAATAATTTCCCATGTGGGTCTTTTATCAAAAGTGTTGCTGAAGTCCAGACAGATTAGATCTAAAGCATTTCCCATGTCTAAAAAAGCCCACGGAGTACTTTGTTTGCACTTCTTTTTTTTTTTTTTCTTATCACCAAAAGCTATCAAGTTAGCCTGACCCAAGTGACCTTGGTAAAGCCCTGTTATATTTTTATCATATTTTTTCCTTTACTTCCATGTCTTCAGTCCTTCCTTCAAAATTAGTTTGCATGTCGTCCAAAATTTGTGCTGAACATATCCAGCCCTTTTTCTCTGAATTCACGTGAATTCAGCCCCCAAGCAGTCTGTGTTACTTGCATACCCCAGCCTGAGGAGATCTGAAATTCTCCCTGCTGCTTGAGCACCCTCAAGAAACAGCGTTGTTTTAGGAAGTCTATGGTGGGCAGAAACACAACTCAGAGCTGGAGCTAGATCAGGCCTGTCGATCCTGAGGCTGCTCATTATCTCCCTGGAAACCCTCACCTTTTAATGGGAGCAAACAAGCCGTGGACCGTCCCCTCGTTCAGTGCGCTCAGGAAGAAAGTAATGGCTGCCTATGGCACTGCAGTGCACGTGCCAAAGGGCAAGCACAAGACGCAAGCGTTCACCACTCACCGTGGCTTTACCCTGCCCATGTCGGTCTACGGCTCTACCGTGCAGCGTAGGAACACCCAGCCTCACTTTCGCTGAGCTAAAGGTCCAGTTGAGGCAGAAAAAGCATCAGTTGTGGGCTAATCCCCTTTGTATTCAGCATTTAGGCAAATGCCTCCTTGTTGCTCCATGTGGGTTTTGCAGTCCGTCCTCAGTCCCCAGCTGCTGGGCCTGCCCTGCCCTGGCCATGCTTTGCTGCCCATGCAGCAGTGGCTGCAAAGGCACACGCATGCCCCCATCCCAGGCTCCGGTGGGTTTGCAGTGATGGATGTGTGAGGATATGCAGGGCTGGCACTGACACTGCTTAGCACAAAGCGGGAGAAAGGACAGTGCCTGCTAGTTTGATGTGAGTTTTCTGGAAACACGTTATTTGGTCAGGACCTGTGGTCCCCTTTCAAGGGATTTGTTTGTCGTCCCTGGGGGCTGTGTTAGGTGGTGCAAGGCCTCCTGCTTGGTTTATTTCAAGTCCTCTTTACTTCAGATTTCACCTCCTTTGCCGGCAAACCTGTGTCTCAAGCACCATCATTCCACAGTCTTCTTTGTGTGTGTATATATATATAAAAATATATATATATGTACATATGCATACATACATATATATGTATGTAAAATCAACTTATTTCAAGCAATCCTCTGTCTCCTTTTCCACCCAGACCAATGCACACACAACAGTGACGCAAAAGTCCCAGCAGCTGCAGACAGGCTTCTTCCCCGCAGTCTCCAGCAGGCTCCGCTCCAAAAGTCTGCTGGTCTTAATCTGGGACAAAGGAGCTCTTTCCCTATTTAGCTGGAGGGTAGCTATGGCAACATGGCACAAAGACATCTCAATAGCTGGCCAAGGCCAGACAAGCCCCCTGTCTAGCAGAGAGACACTGTTCGCTGGTACTTAAACTCTGCTTCGTTTTCACAAAGGCAATGCTTATTACCTAGGACTGGGCCCCTGGCTCAAAATGTCCAGTAGCTGGACGTGAAAGCAAGCGCTGCAACCCCCTCGACAAACGGGACGTTTCAGGGGATGTCCATGAATAGGACTTGTAATGAGTAATGAAAGAAGCGGCGGAGAGAGAGGGAAGGAAATGAATGAGTGGGGATTGCAGCAGCTAAAGGGAAGCTCGTTGCAGGAGACGGCAAAAGGGTGCTCTGAGTTATGGCTTGTCTGTCTGGGAAAGTTGCACGGATACAGCTTCCCTCTTTGTCTCGAATGAGCTGCCTTGTGGCCACACACGAATCGTCTCGCATCCTTTCGGCCTGCCTTTAAATGGAAATGCTGCCTTTTTTTCGTGCAAGGTCTGTTTCCCTCCTTTGTGCTGTAAAGATGAAGGTGCAGCCACAGCAAAACTCTCTGCCTAGTACGTACCAGCCCACATGTGTGGCCATCGCTGGCCTTGGACCTTATCAGAGGCATGTTTGGGGAAGCTTTTTGGAAAAATGGCTTATAAACACCTCACACGTAGTGCTGCACCAGGGAGGTCTGCTGGGGAGCATCAGCACTGCTGCAAGGGAGTTGCACTTTGGTGTCCCGACATAAAGCTCTACTCCTGCATTAACACCCCCCCCCCCACATTGT
>JAVJGG010000017.1:20086211-20146996 GCA_035590195.1 Aviceda cuculoides
TTACCTTGCTCTCTTGGCTGCTTTTCCGTTATTGCACAGAGTAAATCCTTAACACCCCCCCCCCCAACATTGTCTTTCCTATTTCTAACTTCTGTAGCATTTTGGGGGATGATCCTGACAAAATTAGACATTGTTTCGACCTCTGGGCAGTGGTAGTACAGAGTTCACCACAGCCCTCTCTGCTTTTGCTATATCTCCTGCTGAAGCGATCCCAAAACACGCTAGCCATGAAGACCAAAAGCGAAGGGTGGTGGAGATGCCTGCCTTCCCAGCCATGCTGTGTCAGATGCAGAGGCCTAAACCAGTAAAGATCTCTTCTTTCTCCTTCATGCCACTGGCAGCATTCCTCCCTCCAAAATCCTGCTGCGCCCTGGACTACGAAGCTGCCCAAGTTTGCACGTGTGGGCTTGGCTGAGCAGCATCAGGGCACGGCTGTGGCACGTGTCCCGCGGTGCCTCGTGGCCCTGGCCTCATCCAGCATGTGCCTCAAGCAATCCCATGCATTGCTTGGGGAATCTCCTGCTCCGTCCTGCCCCAAAGGGTTTCACAGAGGTGGCAGAACCGGGACGTGCTGCCTCTTTGACCAGCTGCACTGCCTTAATAAGATTGCAAGCAGCCTCCACCGCTGGCAGTGGCATTAGGGGTTGTGGTATCACCACTGACACATGCAGGCCCTTTCCTCATCAATTAGTTTTCTTAAAAGCACCATGGAGGCTGCAGAGCCGCCAGCCCCAGTGCAGGGCCATCTGTCTGGCGTTACCAGCCCTGTCACCTCCTGGTGACAAGTACCTCGAGAGTTGCAAGCCAGCTGGCGTGCGGCAGTGACCGCGCTGACAGCGGGGATGTCCTCCGGTGCTCTGCATGCTTGGTGCCTCCACCTGCTCTCCCCGGTCACACATGTTAATCGTAAGCCCTGCGGGGTGGGAGCTGGCTGGGCTGATGGATGAGCCTCACCTCCCTGCTCCCCCAGCCCGACCGCAGGCTCGAAGCGCAAGGGAGGGAGGCAAGGGGCTGCCGCACAGCCCCGCTGTGCCCCACCGAGGTGGGCAGCACCAGCTGGCAACCAGCCTTTGCTGATCACGTCCGTGCACCGAGCCTCGGCACATCCAGGACCTGCAAAACCCCCTGTGCTCCCTTGAAGGAGAGCTGGAGGCGTTCAGAAGATGGCCATCATCTCACAAGGCCACCGGTTCAACTCAGCCTTGCGAGGGTGTGAAGGTGATGTATGGCTTGCTCCAGATTGCTGGGGAGCAACGCATGAATGCAGGAGGCTCAAAAAAGCCTGAATATGATGCTAGCAAATAGCTCATATTATATATTTGCTGCTGCAGAAGGCTGATGTTGCAGCAAGCTGTTCACAAGGCAATAGCCATCCATCACTCAAAAATATGCTAATATGTTAGACTGGATAGTTTTTATTCCATCTATATTTCTTCTGCATTTGCATATGTAACCTCCTGCTATTGAGCCCAACAGGCTGTAGTCTTATCTGAAGTTAGAAATCAAATTAACTCCCATTTAAAGTGGAAAGTTGGCTGCTGCAAAAAGCGTGAAACTATCTAGCACCTTCTTCCATGCCAGGGCTAGCAGCACTGGTCTCGAGACCAGTGAGGATGCTCATTGCATACACCCGTGTGAGAGCTGCTGGTGCTCAGGCTCCCCTTCTGCTTCTCACAGTTGCTGTGGTGGTCCCTAACCCTTTAATTACCAGTTCCCAGGGGCCTCCCCTCTGCCTTACCCCAATAACTCACCACCATCTTCTCCCGTAGACCCATACTCCAGCAGCTTTTTCAGTGTTAATGCCATTTCAAGCTATTTGCTTGCTTTGTTGGATGAGGGTGCTGAGAAGTCTGATGCACCCCAGAGGCGGGGCGAAGGCAGGGAGAGGCAGGGGAGGGAGCAGGACGCCCATGAGACCTGCTCAGGCTGCCGTGAACCCATCTGCAGTTCCATGAGAGGGGCTGAGGACAGGCACTGAGATGACCTCTCCCGGCTCCTCAACTTGCTGCTTTGCCTCAGGCACATTCCTACCTACCATACAGGTGAAGATATTTTTTCTGGGCAGCAGTGACATACCTGTTATAGTTTTTTTCTTGCTCCTTGTGGGACCAGGACCCACCCTTCCAAGACCTTTGCCCAGCAGCTTTAGCCACATTTGGTGCAGAGACACTAAAGGTGCTAACTTCCAACAAACTGCATGAGCAAAGCAGCAGAAGAGGGGGGAGAGCAACCCCCTGGAGAAAAAGACCATGGGAGTTTCAGGTCAGAGGCACGCCAGAAGGCAGGATGGGGTCCAGGACACCGACACCCACAGCGTAGGTGTGTATGTGTGCGTTCGGGGTGGCTGGGACCCAGTGGGATCCTACAGCCATGCCGCATGGAGCAGGGTATGTGCCCTCACCCCAGGTGTCTAGTCCCTGGGGATGCCAGCAGGGATGTCCACAAGGATTGTCCCAGGTGCCTGGTGGGCTGGCAGAGGGACACCTACATGCTGCTTTTTGAGTGACCTTCCTGGCAGGTAAGAGGGTTTCCAGCAGCCTGATGTCCTCGGCAGAGCCTCCCTGGGGAGCCCAAGGACAGCAGACACTTGCATTTTTAGCTTTACGCATCAGATGCCTGAGGGATGACACCAGTATGGCTTTGTGCAGATGGGAGGGGGGCTCACTCCCAGCCTCCAGACCGCAGCTGGTGACAAAGCCCAGCAGACTGGGAAAGAGAAGCTGTAAGCTGCAGCTCGCTCCTCAGCTTGGGCATGTCTGGAGTGCAGACCTTTTCCTTTCTGGTGGCCAGAAGTGGGGAAGGCTGCTCTTATCTAAAGGTCAGCGAGGAGACAGCTGACAAATACCGCTCTCTCTGGTCTGTCATTGTGCACGACACACAGATGTTGAAATAAGGTTGACTGGGGGCTGGGGGTCAGTTGTGGGGGGGTGGAGGAGTTATATTTTGTCCTACAGAAAGATGCATTAGCTTGTGCTAAATGCTGAAGTTGTTACAGCCTTTTCCTCTGCTGGTTAGATGAAAGCAGGGGGGAGAGGTCTGGAACTTGTAGCCCTGAATCACTTAATGGTCATAATCTGTACTTTGAAGCAAGATAATAAAAGACATCTTTTTATGCTATTCATTTCAGGAGCCTTTACTCTTCAGCCAGGATATTTCTGCCTGCTGGGAATGGCCTGATGGAAAAAGTTTCAAAACTTTCAGAAATCCTGTCTGAGATTTTTACTTTGTTCTTTACCTCTGAGGTTTATGTAGCATTTGTATGGCCTTATCCATCAGACAGGACAATAAACATCAAGAACATCCAGGTCACACAGGGACCAAGCTGCCAACCCAGAGCTCAAGTGATCTCTCCTAAGTACCAGATGCTGCACCAGAGCAGTTTAAACACCAGAGAGTTCTGGAAAGCCATCGAAAACTTATGTCTCAGGCTCTGCCTAATTCCTGAAGGTGCCAAAACCCAGTAGGAACTGGAGCGAGCATCCAACAGCAGGCCTTGATGATGGGCTGCTCGTTACTGCTGCCACATCTGACATTGAGTTCTGGAGGAGATGTAGGGACCTTACACATACATGGGAGAGTTGAGTCCTAACAAACTCAAACAGGGGTTTGAAGTACCCTGCATGCCCAAGAGACACTGAAATGAGGCATTTTCAGGAATTGTCCTTTAGGTATCAAGGACGAGCAGCATGACCATGGAGGCAAGCACCTGCTATGGCAGCAGCCTCAAGCACCCCGAGCCAGCCAGGGAGGGCAGGGGCACATCTGCTCTCTGGATCACAAGCAGGTTTAGTTGTAAGGTGGACTTAGCTCAGCTAAACTCATGTATTTAGGCACTCAGCAAAGAAGTTCTGGTTCTTCAGAAAATCTGAGGTAAAAACCTGAGTTGTCCATGCAGTTCAGTTACCCCCAAAGAAAGGCAGCAGCTGTGGACATATCTTCAGACCTGCAGGTCTAAGCTTGACTAAGACTGAAACCCCAAGTCCCAGTTGCATTTCTACACCTTTTACCAGGGTTTTGTCTTATTTCTTTAGTCAGTTGGAGGCTAAATGCAGACCACCGCAGCTCTCTTCCGGAAGTATTGCTATACTAAGCTGTTCAATTTTTAATGAAGCCAAGATACTGCTTTTCCAAAGAGCTTCTGAAAATCAATAGTGCTCTTTTACAATGATATGTCTTTACAATGGTAGGTCAATAAGGAAGAAAAACACAAAGACTCTGGGGACAAGGCTACCTTCTTACCTGAAATGATGAATTTTATGTGACAAAGTTCAGTAAGATGTGTGAACATATGAATAATTTGGAGGATGTATCACCACCACATCACTTGTGATATTTGTTCTTTAGAGTTATTAAATTGATTGTTGGTAACAATTAATTATTCGGAGGTCAGAGGTGGTTTAGTGTTTTAGAATTTTAGCACAATGTTACAGGTTTTTGTGTGTGTGTGTGGTTTTTGTTTTTTTTTTTTTAATTCTGCTCAAAAGCCAAAAACAGTCGGTGAATAGGAACACTAACGCATCCTTTAGGTAACCTGTTATGAAACCTGACTATCAATATTCAGACTTGTCATGTCAGAATAAGTAATCATCTGAAAAAAAAAGTGAAACTGGCTGGTAAATTCATATTAGTAATAAATCTCTTCTTTGATTAGTTCAGAAATGCTTTGTTTGATTAAAAACTCAACAGCTAAGTTGATCTGACTCCAATTTGGGAATTCATATAAAACTCTTACCACATGTGTCTGCTTCCTTTAACTTCAGTGACATTGAAAGAAATGCCCAGGGTTTTTCCTAAATTAGGATACTTTCCTGAGCTGAAGTGTATATTTGTGAGCCGTCACTCACTTTGGCCACCCTCCACTGGGTTCAAGAAGGAGAAGGAAAGAGGAAAAGCATATTCATGCTGCCAAAGTTTAGGCACCTCAGCTAGAAGTGATTTCCCGGTGTTCCCCACACCTTTAATGGGGAGAGCTGGGAACTGATGAGAAGGGATGCAGAAAGCCTAGATCTGCCTTCTAGTGCCAAACCACCTCCCCTCTCCAGTCCTTCCCAATGTATTCCTGCAAGCTTTGGGATTTCCTCCACGGCTGCTGTTGAACAGCCTTGGCAGCTGCTGGCACCTTTGACTCATCCCTGTTTACTTGGTCCGTCCCCGGCGTGGGGGGATGTGCAACCTCGGAAAAAAATCTGCTGGACCTCTCCCCGTCCGCCCACGCTTCCCTTTGCACCCTCGGACGGATGTTGTCTGCACTTAACGCCTTGTCAATACCAAGAGGCTTGGAGCCTTCACAAGCTATTTTAGAACTTATCTTACAGACTTCCTTATTTTCCCGCTTCTCTCTCTCTAGACATCTTATCACCAGTTTAGGTAAAAGCCTGTCCTTCTCTGCTTTAAAGCCAGATAAACAACAGCCTAATAACTACTATTCCATTATTTTTAGTTTATACTTTCCCCTATATCAATCCTGCAAGGAAAAATCACTTGTCCTCTGTTAGTGACATTAATCATAAGCCTTCAGATCTTTTGGGTTAATCTTGCTGTCCTGGGACACTTGGTCTTATTTTTGTCATTTTTCTTCTTCTATATTTTGTAACTTTGTTCAAGTTTTATTCTCCTTCCGCCTTTCTCCAAAGCTTTTAGCCAAAAATAGCTCTCGCACATTCATAGGTCACCCTTGAAACTGAAATGACATGGCATTAGAAGCTGAATTGGAGGATAACGTTGGAGTTGGGTGCTTTGGATTGTTACCCAATTCTGGCAGAGTGGGATCAATAGCCAGGAGCAAATCACTCAACAAATCCATCTTCTTTCAGATATCTTTGAAATGGGAAGAATTTTTGCCAGTCTCTTATTGCAGCTCATTTCAAACATAACACCTTGGACAGCCATGGCTGAAGGGCACCAGATAGCTCTCAGATAAAAAAGTAGCTGGACCCAGCTAAAACATTATGCAGAGAATAGACAGTGAGATGGACGATGAGGAAGACAACGTGACCTCTCAGGAGAATGCCCAGGGAAAATCTCTGTTAATACAGCTCACAAACACAGATGTGGCAGATACACCACAAGCGTTCACGGAAGAATTAGTGAGAAGAACAAAAGTAAAGTAAGTTGGATCTTCTGGGATGCATTCACTTTACCCCCATATAATCAGGTCTTTCCTTGATGATATTAATGTGGGATTTCCTTACTTTAACACAAAATATAAAAAAACCCAATGTTTTCTTTCCAAAGATTCTCGGTTTTCTTTTCACTGAGCTTGGGACCAGGTTACTAGAGATAAAATAGTCACAATGGATGTGGAGCCACATGTGAGACAGGGATTAAGTGTTGCAAGACTTCCCACAGCAGTACGGCAGGGCAGAAAGTGGGAAGAGAAAGGATTCTATATCCAGGAGAAATCACATTTATCTCAAAGTGACAAGCAAGTGCGAGAACAATGCTCTTTATTTTGTCAAACAGCAATCTTTTCTCATCTCCTTTGCAGAATACTTTCAGTGGCCAACTGGACTGTGTCCTGCAAAACCGTATTAGCAGATTAATTAGTAATGGATTTTTAACAATAGTGTAGAAGATATGCACAGGAGAGAAAGATCAGGCAGTTGAATTGAATTATTATACTTGCATAGGTTTTTAGATGGACTACTTTATGCTTTTGACTAAATTATTATAATTTATGTGCTTTACAACTAGCAATCTTCTCTGAGAGATTATTTTCTCTTGACCCATCTCCATATAGAATTATTTCCATGGCAACAGTTTGAGTGATTTGAGAAAGAAACAAAATTATGAACTTCCATTACCATTGGATTAAAAAAATACTTTGATTTTAAAGCAAAAATACAGCAGATCTTGCTTTATAAAAGATAAAGAATACCTTTGAAGGAGTCATAGCTATATAAAGAGGAAATTCAGACTTGATCTTTTGTTATTTCTTTGTAGCAAAAAAAAGTTATTTTTAAAACAGGGTTATAAACATACTATTATCATTAGACCTAATAAATCTAATGTCTATCTTTATTTAAAAGTACCTTTGAAAGCAGTGGGACATAAAAGATCCATTACTTCTCCTGAGTGAGCAGACTGATAAATCAATGCATAATAACCATTATTTGGTATTTCCCTGTGATTTCCTCAGTGTTGAAATGTTTAGATCAGTTAAATGTTTTAAATGTAAGGCATAAATTAGAGAAATTAGATAAGCCAGGAGGGACAGACGACAATCACCCTAGGGTAAGTGAGGGACTGGCTGAAGCACTCCTTGAAACATTAGCAATTATCTTTGAGTGCTGAACGAGGGTGGCAGAGGAGATCCCAGCAGGCTGGAGAAGAGCAAACAACAGGAGCGGGAGAAGGATGTGGATGGAGAGAAAACAGACCAGTCAGACTCACTTTGGTACCCAGAAGGATTCTGCATGAATTATTCACAACTCCATAAACACCAGCAGGATAAAATGCAAATATATCAGAAGTAGATTTTTCAAAAACAAGTCACAGGAGTCCAGTTTGACTCCCTTCTTTGACAGGGTAACTAGTCCTGTGAACAGGGGAAAAGTAGCTGATATGTTGCATCATGACTTCAGAAATGCTTTTGTCATGGCCAGATGATGTTCTTATATACAATCTAAGAGAACGTGAGAGATTAAATCCTAACAAGGTAGGTGCTGAACTGCTTGGCATACAGCACCCAAAGGCACGCTGTCAATAGTTCACTCTCTAATGAATTTTTCTTTACAAAAGTTTGCAGAGATTTTAGTCAATTTGTTTTTCACTTTGAGTTCAGACAATGGAGTAGAGCATACACTTTCATTTATGGAGAGATGAAGTCCCTGGAGGAAAGTCTGCAAACCTACTTGAGGAATGCAGCAGGACTCAGTAATCTGTAAGTCAGGGGAAAAGCACAACCAACAAAGTCGAATGCAGTAAAAAGTTGAATTTGGGAAGGGGGATCAAATGTGCAAATACAACGGAGGCAACAAAACAGCACCCCCCCCCCCCAAAAAAAAAACCAAAACCAAACAAGACATACCCAATCATGACTTTATATTACATAAAAGATGAAGTGTTAAATAAAAGGGAAAATGTATTCTGGGTTGTATCGGTAAGAACACCACAGGCTGTTGTTTTGCTCTGCTCTTCGTTGATCGGTCTTGGGTTTGTGTGCTAAATCAGTTTAAGAAAGGTTGGCTACCATCCAGGATGGGCAGCTGTGACACAGGTTTAAGAAATTTGAGTCAGGAGGAGTGGCAGACAAATTACTCTGGAAAAGAGAGGACTGAGGGGAGAGGAGTGGGCAGCAGTGCCTCTGAACGTGGCAGGGAGCACAGCAAGCACCTTTTTCTGTCTGGTAGCACCAGGCAAAACATACTTGATTGAAGCTGCCGCAAACAACATTTGGATGAGATAGTAGGAAAATATTTCTAACTGTGAAGTGGTGAAACAGTGGAAGGAGCGGCCTAGGGAGTTCCTGAACCTCTTCCGCTGGTGAACAGGTTAGACAAGTCTTCACCAGGGATGGTCTAGATATGCTTGGTCCTGCCTTGAAAGTGGCTGAGAGGAGTTAAGTGCTGTTACTGTCACCTGTGTTAGATGGTGCATGCATGGAAGGTCACCAACACATAGACTGTGGGAAGATGCATCTGGATGGTGTTCTCCTCTCCTGTTTGAAAGTTTTCTTCGTACTCAATGGAGGCTTTCTTCTTCATCACTCAGATGTCAGCAGAACCGATCTGGAAGCAGGAGAGCTACCAGGCACATGTTTTAACAGCCCGGGTTCACAGGCTTGCCCTGGTGAAGTCCTCTCGATGCAAACTCCCTGGCTGCACTCTTGAAGAGTGTCTGCGCCTCTCACACCTCTTCGGAGCTCTTACACTTGCAGGACACCATCAATCCTGGGCACAAGCAAGACTGATACCTCAGAAAAGCACAACCCCCCCGTTCATTTTCAGAGCTATCATTACCTACCTGCTTAGCTTTGGGTATATATTTATGTACTTATGTACTTTGCTGAATATGGCCCAGAGGGAGAAGAGTAGTGCCAGAAGCAGAGTCAAATTTGCCTGAAGGCTTCCTCAGGCCCTTGCTGGATCTACCTGGAGTTTCATTAGCAAAACCCTCTTTCACGTAGGCAGGCTTTAAGCCTCTAATCCGATCCCAACAGTAAACTACAGATTCAGCTATCAAGAATTCTGTATCATGATGCTGTAATTGCTTATTATTATGCATTTTTGTAAGTGCACCATGCCCCTTGGGCAGAGAGACTGCTGGGGTGAGCAGGCTTTCCTGCTGTAAGGTAATCAAGGCTTATGCAAAAGGATCTGCTGGGAACACGCACGCTGTGTAATCCCTGCTGTTAAGTGACTGAAAACAGAACTTCCTGCGGAGCCCATTTAATCCAGCCAGATGAAATTAATTTTGGATGGTTTCCGTTTCTCAGACCATAATGGATAAAGGTAGAAGCATCTTATCAGGTTGTGGAGAACATCACTCTCTTCTACGATTTTTAGAAGCAGATGCTGCTGTGTTCACAATGGATCTTTTTTTCTCCTTCTAACATGTTTCTTCCTTTTTTGTAAATTTTCAGGCTTGTGTAGGAACTCTTTTTAAATTCTAATCCTTTAATCTCAGTGTGATAAAGTTTCTCTTAAAAGCTAGCATTGGAAGTGCTCTTAAAAGTTGTTTGGAATGCACACAGCCTTTCAGAAGAAAATCAAACTCATGTTTATGTCTTCTTCTCGGTAATTTAAATCATGTTGTCTATTACAAGGAGGCTACAGCCAGGCTGGCTCTAAGTAAATCAGGGAAGCTTATTCTAACCACTGTTAAACTTTCCTGTTTTGTGGTAATAGCAAGCTGAGGTCTAAATACTTTGGGGAAAAAAAGTTGGCTATGTGGGAGAAATGTGAACCAGATTGGTTTTAATAACAAGACCTTGTGTTCATACAGTATTTTGCACTTTTCAAGGTGCAGAAAAACCATTTATAGGTTAATTGCCATCACCAGCAGAATGCAGTTGTGGTCCCATCAAAGCTTGGTACTGGCTAAGTTCAATCAAAGCTTAATGGCTTTGAAAACACTAAGGTAATCTTCTACAGGGACATTGCTGTCCTGGCTGCTGCCTACCCTGGGTCAGTGTACGCTACTCCTGCCCACATGGAGGCATGAGGGACAATCCGTGGTGCCAGTGGCTTGGGGGACAGGACACCTCCCAAGCTGGGCTGCTCAGAAATGTGACTTCTTACCCAGTTCTTTTCTTGGCTAAGGAGGTTAAATATTTAAAAAGGGGCTTCTTGGGAGTGGTGGGAGTGTATCACTGGGGTGCACAGACACTGGGAAGTTTGCTGGTGGGGTCCAGGCATTGCTCGGAGACCAGAGGTGTCGGTGGGTTTTGGCACCAGGACCTAGCACTTCCCAGCTGGTGGGACGCTTGCAACCCCAGCCCAGTTTCTTGTCTCATGAAAAGCCCTTTACTCACTAGTTTTCTCCTCTGCATTTACCTTTAGCAGTCAATAGCTATGGGTTCTTTCGTGCACAGGTTTCCTTCTGGGTCTGTGAGATCTATGGTGTTGTACTGAATGGCCCTGAAAGCTTTTCTGTGCCTTTCTTCACACCACCGCTCCTGGGAAACAGCACTCTCGCAGACAAGAGCCTTCCAGGAACAGAAAATAGTGCTACCAAGCATCTTAAAAGCCCACCTTCCTTTTCTTCCCATTTTTCATTAAACAAAAAGAGCCTACTTCAGTCCAGGAACATCTCTCGAATCTCAGCAATGACTTTACCTTCATTTGGTTTACTTCTACAACACAAAGCCCTGGATCTAGTCTTGATAGCCTGCTCTTCTTTCACTGGACAGAAGACCAAGTTCAGCCTGAATGAGTCTCTCCTGAGCCTGCAGCTGAAGGACCAGTGTGAAAGCCAGAGAGCACCTGCCTCTCTCTTCCCCTTCACACTATTTTCAAAAGTCACCTGGCTACCGAGACATCACCTACCAGTGGAGATATGCGGGTACGTGGCACTGCCTAACATCAGCCTCCAGGATGTCACTGGGACTTGCTCCTGCTCAGTGCTGCAGTGCAAAGGCAGAAGGCAGAGCCCACGCAGGAGAGAGCCTGGTGCTCTCCCTGTCCCAGCCATCCCTCGCGTCCCTGTCCCTGCGAGCACAGCCGCCTTGGGGAGGCTGAAAATCCCTGCTGCTCCCAGTGTCAGCAGTGGGAATGCCACTGCCTCTCTGCGCCGACCACGCTCAGCAGGGTTTGTCCTACTGAGCAATACCTACTGCCCTTTAATTTTGTTCTTTCTTACTGCAGGGCTTGAGCTCTTTAAGGGCCAAAAGATGGAAATTTTTGAATTTTCTTGAATCCAGGCCTTTCTCTGACTTAGTTATTTTTAGGCTTTAAAGTTCAGCGGTGATCCTTTCCTCCTCCTCATGTCTGAGTTGTGTCCTGCTGTGGTAAGAGGGAGAGCCTGTGCTTTTGACTTTGGTCATCACCTCCTCATTTTTGAGGATAACGATCTCATAAACAACATTAGATTCTGTTGTTTCAATTAGGGAAGATCAGTTTCTGTGCTGTAACAGCTGAAGATTGAAGGTGGAAGGAGACCACAATCAATTCCCTGATTTGGAAGTGCCTTTACCCATCTTCCCTTTCTTTGCAATACTTAGTTAGGCACATTAATAACTGAATAGAAATCAAACTGCTTTCAGACAGGCTAGGTCATCCATTCAATAAGAACAAAGTATTTCATTAAAAAGAGCTCAGTAAGATGAAAACACTTACTCTAAAAACCAGCTTATAAGAAAGAGGGCAACAAACTGTTATCCATGCCAATTGCAAACCAGAAATAACCGGAGTTTGCAAAGATACCAGTTTAATCACTAATTGAAAGGACTATTGTTCTGCAAACCTCGAGGCAGGAACTGTGTTGCCGTTGTGGGATCCAGTCCAGTCCCCATGACAAGGGCTAATGCAGCAGCTTCCCAGCACCGCAAGCTCCGCTGCCTGCATGCGCCCTCCGAGCAAGGGGACACACAGGGCTCCTTTTGGGCTCGAGAGGTGTCACACCTTCCTCCTGTGCCTCCCTGAGCCCAGAAAGTAAAATGTCTGTGTTCACTGGCAGTTTAGCAGGGTGAGAGGCAACTCTGCCAGCTGCGTTCATTAGCACTGTGGCTGGTGCACCCTGTTTTGGGGACGAGCGGGTTTCTGTGTGCTGGGTTTTGGGAGGATGTTTTACATTGAGAGGCCTTTTCCACAAATAGTCCTGGACGATCCTGCCCTTCCAGACCATTTCTGGTAAACGGGACACTGGGTTTCACATATTCTGAGGGGGTAACTGGAGTGCTGCTTGGGAAAATGCCAGGCACCCATGTGCCTTTGTGTCACTTGTGTTGGCTTCGGCAGCGTCCGTCTGGATTTAAATAGGAGCCTTTCAAAGACAGAGTTTAGATGGAGCATTTAGGGCTGCTTTGTCCCAGAATAGTAAATGTCAGGAACTGTAGATTCGTTGCAGCAGTCTGGCTCAGCTGACGGGCTTTCTTTGTGCCGCTCAGATTTATGTGACCTCATGTCCTGAGATCTTCTATCCATGGCCAATGTGTCCGTGTGCCCTGGGACATTGAAAGGCAATACCGCAACGACTCTCTGCTTACAGACGTGGCAGCTGGCTCTTCGCGGACTCTGACAGTGGGATTTCGGTCACTAATTTAGCCTCGATGCTATATGAAACTGCCTGTTGTACATTAAATGAAGGTCCCTGAAGCACATCCCCACACAGTAATTAGTTAGGTAGGCAAGGCTGTGCCCTCTTGGGACACGTTCCCTTTTCACCGGAGATAACTGAAAATATACTGCAAATTGCCTTACCAGGAGAGGCTTCCCTGCTGTTGGCCACCCCATCCTTATCCCAATGGACCACAGAGGGACAGCACAACCCACTAAGGTGACAGGGAAAGGCTCTTACCCCCACGGCCCTGCCAAGGCAGGCGTTTTCTCATCTGTCTCTCTCCAAACTCAGGGGGTTGAAGGCCTCTATCATTCACAATCCCAAGCCTTGAGCCTTGTCTCCCTACCTTATAGTCCCCATGGGGATGTTTTTCACCTGAAATATCCTCATAGTGTATCAGGTTAAAGCATTCCTGCATACAGGAGATGTGGGTGCAGTTTTTGGGAAGGAGGGGGCAAAGGAAATCAAGAAAACAAGATTTTCCCCAAGGTGAAAGCTCTGACTGCCGTCATGCAGAAGACACGTAGCAGCTTTGCTAGTATGTTCCTGAATGCAGACATTGTGCTATGCTAAAACACTGCTGACAGCAGGACACTTGGCTTGTGCCAGGCATGCCCACGTAGTAGCTGCTTAGGCCTTGGATGCAGGAAGACATGTAGTAATGTCAGCAGCCTGGGTATAATATGGCACCTGGAAAAGTGGTGTGGTGCCCAAATTTGATTAATCTATGAACTTAAGCACAAATCTCAGTGTAAACTGCACTTTAGCTGTATTAACGGCGTTTTGCTTATGCCAATTCCCAGAGTTCTCATTTCCCTAAGTTGGAAATTATATTCCCAGGTATTAAAACACCTGTTGATATGCTTTCCCTTGGTGTAAATTATCTGTGAAATGATGTTATTTAACTGGTGTAGAATAACGCCGGCTGTTTGCTTACATCTCAGGAGACAACAAGTCTGCAATGGCAAGGATAATAGTGGTTTGTTCATTGGGTGTTGGCACTTCTGAAAATGGTTGGCAGTGTTTGCTCAGAAATTGGGAAGCGATCTAATGATCCAGAACTAATCTAATTTGCATGGAAATTTTACCTTAAATGCCACCTTGAACAAAATTTAAATTCTGCAGAAATGTTTAGGAAGGTAGGTAAGATGAGACTGGGAAAATGGAGACAAACAGAAAACAATGTTTATCTTAAGGAGGTTGAATTATTCTCTGAAGGTTCTCATCTCTCCCCGTGGATTATACAGAGAGCCAGAGCACTCAGGTAACCAACTATGACTGTATACTTATTTTTAGCACCCAGTGTGTCAGGACTGCTTCTCTCTAAGCATATAAGTGTCAATTGCTCATTGCCCTCTTGAACCCAGAGGGTCTGATGGTGATGTGCTGAGCGCAAGACTGTGTCTTAGTTCTGTCACTGTGCGATGTTAATAAAGGCTTGGCTTAACAGGTCACTACTGAAAGTTTAAACAGTTCAAGAAGTGGAAATGAGGTCCATTTGAAGGCAGGTAGGCATATTTGAAAAGTCATGGCAACAGCAGAAACTTGTAGGAGGCGAAGGGGAAAAGGAATCAAAATAGAGCATATGGCATGTTGAAGTAGAGGGTTAGGCAAGGCAGAGGCAGTCAAACTGCAGTTTCCCTGCTGAAAAGAGGAGATTCAGTCCCTCTTAGAGAAGCAGGACTAGAGAAGGGTTATTTCTGTCACTGCATTTCAAGTTGGTTGCAAAGTAAGCTCTTGCTTTCAGGTAGGAATGGGACTTGGCTTACCTTTCAGAGAAGCAGGAGGGATGGAGCAGAGGAAAGGGGGGACTGCAGCTTTGCTGAGCATCTCAGGCTACAAGGCACCGGGGTGACTGCGGATGCATGTCTGCTGCAGGTCTGCTGCACATTGTCTTCACATGGGAGATACCCAGCGGTGCAGTAGCATTGTGCTTCCACGCATCTACAACACAATGTGAAGAGCTGCCAAAAGTGCTGGGTGATCAGGATGCTCCTGCAGCTCCTGGGCCTGGCTCTACACAGTTCTGCAAATGCTGGGGAAGCCCAGCTCCCTCCCCAGCCTCGGCAATTCCCCGAGAGGGGTGTGATGCTGCAGAGGAGGAGGAAGGCTCTAGCACCCTCCTCTGCAGCCTCCACCAGGAGTGATGCCCCAGTCAGACTGGCTGTCGAGGTGGTGCTAATGACAAGCAGATCACGGAGACATCTCTGACATGCCTCCAAACCCTGCAGGTGAATCCAGCCACAGTACACAGCAGCACCTGGTGGCATCAGGATCTATATTATGTACCTATCTACCTATTTTTCTTTTTGTGGGGAGGAGGGAAAGGAGTTAGGGAGTTCAGTATCATCAGAGTCACCCACTATCAGACCTCATTGCTGTGGGTCATTTTTTTGGTCTAGGATCTCTCCAGTAATCAAATGAATCAAATTTTCTTCCCCTTCACTGCAGGGTTTCTGGCTTCAAGATCAAGTGGAAAGTTGAAAAGGAGGGAGGAGCAGAAGCAAAAACATGCAAAGAGGGAACCAGAAAGAAACGTGCAAGAGCAAAAGGTGCAGCAAACTGCTGCTGGGCACCACTCCGGGACCCTGCAGATCCAGAAAACTGTTCTGGACACACAAATTTTGCATGGATAGATGCTAAATAAGTTGCAAATATTTTTCCACTGGCCTCCTCCCTCCAGGGGTGGAGGAGGAAAATAGCAGGCAAAGGGCCAACAACAGCAATGTCAGGTGTCTTGCAGGATCTGTGTCCTCACAGCTGCTCCTTCGGCCTGATGGTCCTCAGAGGTCCTTGCTGATGCTTTGAGTGACAGCAGCCTTGATGGGTTTACATAAGCTTCCTCTTATTCTCCTTTCAGTTTCTGCAGCTTTCCCCAACCCACCTCTAATTCTTCGTTGCCAGAATAAGCTGAATGAGGGCTGCCTTCTTTTCATAGACACATGAGAAGTACAAGAGTTTCCTTATCTCTGGCCTTTTCTTTCTTTCTTCCTTTGATCTTTCCCATAAGGGGATATCATGGTCTGAGGGACATGTGGTTGCCATGAGGGCGGGATGCCTTTGCACTATGCCACTCAACAACCAGCCTGAATAAGCCGGGGCTGTCCTCATGGGCACAGATGGCTCAAAGGGAAGGGCAAAACCTGCGTTGCTGTTCAATTTTGACTCCATTGGCATCTGCAGGAGGATCATAACTGCTCCTGCCCCCGCAGAGCAACACCTGCCTCCACCAGAGCTTCTTCTCAAAAGGTCTGGACAGAGATGCAGCAGGCACAGGGGGAGGAAAGATCCTGGGAGGAGTGGTGGAGACCTCTGATTCAAGGCACACAATGTTCGCACTGATGACAGCTCTTCCCCTAGATGGTGACCACCTGCGGAACCTGAATGTACGTAACTCTATGGGACCTGATGAGATGCATCCCAGAGTCCTGAGGGAATTGGCTGATGTAGTTGCCAAGCCACCCTCCATGATATTTGGAAAGTCACGGCAGTCAGGTGAAGTCCCCAATGACTGGAAAAAGAGAAACATTACACCTATTTTTAAAAAGGGTAGAAAGGAGGACCCTGGGAACTACTGACCTGTTAGACTCACCTCTGTGCCTGGGAAGATCATGGAACAGATCCTCCTAGCAGCTACACTAAGGCACATGGTGGACAGGGATGTGATTCGAGACAGCCAGCATTGCTTCACCAAGGGCATATCTCACCTGACCAGCCTAGTGGCCTTCTGTGATGGAGTCACTACAACAGTGGACCAGGGAAGAGCTGCTGATGTCACCTATCTGGACTTCCGTAAGGCCTTTGACATGGTTCCCCACAAGATCCTTCTCTCTAAATTGGAGAGATATGGATTTGATGAATGGACTGTTTGGTGGATAAGGAATTGGTTAGATGGTTGTATCCAGAGGGTAGTGGTCAATGGCTTAATGTCCAGATGGAGATCAGTGATGAGTGGTATCCCTCAGGAGTCTGCATTGGGACCAGTACTGTTTAATATCTTCATTAGTGACATAGACAGTGGGATCAAGTGCACCTTCAGCAAATTTGCAGATGACACTAAGCTGAGTGGTGAGGTTGACACACCTGAGGGACGGGATGCCATCCAAAGGGACCTGGACAAGTTTGAGAAGTGGGCCCATGTGAACCTCATGAGGTTCAACAAGGCCAAGCACAAGGTGCTGCACCTGGGACAGGGCAACCCCCATCATCTGGGGGATGAAGGTAGGCTGGGGGATGAAGGGATTGAGAGCAGCCCTGCAGAGAAGGATTTGGGGTACTGGTGGATGAAAAACTGGACATGAGGCAGCAATGTGTGCTCAAAGCCCAGAAAGCCAACCGTATCCTGGGCTGCATCAAAAGAAGCCTGACCAGCAGGTCGAGGGAGGTGATTCTCCCCCTCTACTCCACTCCCGTGAGACCCCACCTGGAGTCCTGTGTTCAGCTCTGGGGCCCCCAACATAAGAATGACACAGGTCCATTGGAGCAAGTCCAGAGGAGGCCACGAAGATGGTCAGAAGGCACCTCTGCTATGAAGACATGCTGAGAGACTTGAGGTGGTTCAGCCTGGAGAAAAGACAGCTCTGGAAAGACCTTATTGAGGCCTTTCAGTATATAAAGGGTGCTTGTAGGAAAGATGGGGATAGACTTTTTTAGCAGGGCCTGTAGCAATAGGGCAAGGGCTAATGGTATTAAACTGAAAGAGGGTAGATTCAGACTAGACATAAGGAAGAAATCTCTGATGAGGATGGTGAAAACACGTTGCTCAGAGAGGTGGCAGATGACCTATCCCTGGAAACATTCAAGGTCAGGTTGGACGGGGCTCTGAGCAACCTGGTGGAAGGTGTCCCTGCTCATTTCAGGGGCATTGGGCTAGATGGCCTTTAAAGGTCCCTTCCAATGCAAATGATTCTATGATTCTATGGTCCTTTATTTCCTCTTCTTGACTACACACGTACAACATCTGAAGGAGTCACATCAGGTAACAGGATTTGTCCTCCCAGTTTTGGATAGCAGAAGTGGAAATAGGACCAGTCTACGGTGTTATAAAGGCAATCCAACAAAAGGTGACCTATAAACCCCAGCTGCCCAAGTGTGTCCCCCAGGGAGGACCTCACAGTCATTTTACCTGCCCAACTTTGACTGCATCATGTTGGTGCAAGAACAAGTAAGAAAGCAGGTGGCAGCCTGGGTGAGAACAGCACAGCCACCCCATCCCAGTTGCAGGCAGGAACGAACATGAATCAGTGCTCCTGGGTGGCCAGGGTTCAGGCTTTCCCCATTTAGACAGCACCAAATGTCAGCTTTAGCTCATGGCTGAGTCTGGGCTGGTCTCTATGTAATGTGGACATAATATTAGGAGCCAGAGAGGGTTTGTGAGTTTGTCGAAACTACAGTGTGGAGTCTGCTGCTGAGAAACAGCTAGCATTTAAAATGTTTGTCTCAATATTTCAGAAAAAGTCCATTTTTGTGCTTCTTCCTTTTCCTAATTTAGATGGCTGGAGGGTGCTAAAGAGCAGCTCATTGGTGTGCCTGCAGCTCACCAGCTCCAGCCTGCCCCGCATCCTCAGCTTTTGAGCTTCAGGCACTGGCATGGGTGCAAGATATATCAATCATCACTGTGCTGCAGAAAACAAAGGAGATCTCAGCACAGCAGGAGCCAAAGATGCCTGAAAAACAGTTGCTCCTTGTTCAAACATGCAGGCTGCATCTATGCAAGGAGTCAGGCCAGCCAAGTATAAAGTCTTGAGAAAGGGAAAAGATCTGCATTAATCTTCATCTATTAGTGAGACAGCGTGCTTTCTTACATGCTGAAATTCAGCATTAATTAAATTGCTCACCTTCCTCCAGAGAAAATAAGTACACTGATAAACAGCATGGGATTTGAGTGCAAGTTGGCAGGCAAAACATGGTAGCTTAAGTGAAGAGGCCTGTGACAACAGGCAGCCTCTCCATCTAGAACGAAGGCACAGGGAACGCTCCCCTGTGGGGAGCCACAATGGCCAAAATTACATGTAAACCCCAGCTCCTATCCTGCCCTCAGTCCTCTTTGACTTCCACAGACACGCTGTGTGGGGAGCTGGCAGGGTGCTGTCATAGCTGCTGCAAGGGGGGGTGGCAGGTGAGGGAGGCCCCCCCAGCATATGGGAGTGGGTGAAGTCAGTGAGCTGGGCTGCAAAGTCAAGGGAGGGGCTGTCCCCGGGGGGGCTGGTATGCACTGAGTCTTGTGGCAATTCACCATTCTTCTAGCTCTGAAGCTGGGTTGATAAGAGCTAGTGACCTCCAGAGTCACCACCTTCAACAGAGGCCACCAAAATACCTCAATATGTGACTTTCCTGCCGTTGTGGGCCATTGCAGAATCATGGAATGGTTGGGGTAGGAAGGGACCTCCGGAGGTCATCTGGTCCAAGCCTCCTGCTCAACCAGGACCACCTAAAGCCAGTTGTCCAGGACTGTCCAGACAGCTTTTGAATACCTCCAAGGGTGGAGACACCATAACCTCCCTGGGCAACCTGTGCCAGTGCCCAGTCACCCTCACAGTGAAAAAGTGTTTCCTGATGTTCAGAGGGAATCTTCTGTGTTTCAGTTTGTGCCCCTTGCCTCTTGTCCTGTCACTGAGCACCACCGAAAAGAGCCTGGCTCCATCTTCTTTGCATCCTCCCTTCAGCCTTCTCTTCTCCACACTGAAAAGTCCCAGCTCTCTCAGCCTTTCCTTACAGGAGACATGCTCCAGACCCTTAACCGTCTTCAGTACCCTTCATTGGACTCTCTCCAGTATGTCCATGTCTTTTTTGTACTGGGAAGCCCAGAACTGGACCCAGCACTCCAGTTGTGACCTCACAAGGGCTGAGTAGAGGGGAAGGATCACCTCCCTTGACTTGCTGGCAATACTTTGTCTAATGCAACCCAGGATACCATTTACCTTCTTTGCCACAAGGACACAGTGCTGGCTCATGTTCAACTTGATGCCCACCAGGACCCCCAGATCCTTTTCTGGCAAGCTGCTTTTCGGTGGGGTGGCCCCCAGCATATACTGCTGCATGGGGTCGTTCCTTCCCAGGTGCAGGACTTGGCACTTTGCCTTGTTGAACTTCATGAGGTTCCTGTTAGCCCATTTCTCCAGCCTGTCGAGGTCTCTGGGTGGCAACAAGACCCTCTGGCATATCAGCCACTCCTCGCGGTTTTGTGTCATCTGCAAACTTGCTGAGGGTACACTCTTCTCCCTCACCCAGATCATTAATGAAGATGTCAAACAGGACTGGACCCAGTATAAACCCCTGGGGTACACTGCTAGTCACTGGCCTCCAACTAGACTTTGTGCCACTGGTCACCACCTTCTGGGCCCAGCCATTCAGCCAGTTTTCAATCCACCTCACTGTCTGCTCAACTAACCCATACATCAACAGCTTATCTACGAGGATCTAATGTGAGACAGTGTCGAAATCCTCACAGAAGTCCAGGTAGACACTTTCCAC
Source organism: Aviceda cuculoides (assembly GCA_035590195.1). Lineage (NCBI taxonomy): Eukaryota > Metazoa > Chordata > Aves > Accipitriformes > Accipitridae > Aviceda > Aviceda cuculoides. The sequence goes on from JAVJGG010000017.1 coordinate 20,106,405, forward strand.
TTCTCTCCTCTCATCTACCAGGCCAGTCATTTCATCATACAAGTTTGGCAAGCATGACTTCCCCTTAGTGAAACCATGCCAACTACTCCTGGTGACTTTCTTGTCATTCATGTACCTGGAAATGGTTTCCGGGGATGAAGTCGAGGCTGATCAGCCTGTAGTTCTTTAGGTCCTCTCCTTCTTGTCCTTCTTGAAGATAGGAGCAACACTTGCTTTTCTGCACTCTTTGGGCACTTTACTCCTCCTATTTCATGGGAAAAGATGCCAGTCCTTAAAAGATGTGGTAAAACAGCATCATTGCTGAAGAGACTGCATGTAAGAGTGGGTTTTTCTGGCTTGGCCTTGCTGGCACAGAACAGGCCTCAATATTTGCAAACACTTCAGAGATAAAGGGTGCCTCAGAAACCAGGAAGAGGATTATTTTGGCTCCAGCCTTCTGTGTTTCAGCTCCATCCATGGATTCACAAATAACATCTGGCATGCCTCTACTCAGGCGATCTTGCGGGCTATGAAACATTGTGGGTGTAAAGACAGGGAAAAAAAAGTTGAAGTCCCTGTGGGTGTCTCTCCCTAACAATTCACTTCTAGCGTGACATGGAGCTTGCAGCACTCTTGATGACTGGTCTGTGCTCAAGGGTCCCAGCTCTGCAGTGAACTGTGTCAACCATTCCCCACTTGGCAGAAGAAATGCCTTGATACTCATCCACACAGTAAACGAAGTAAGAACAACAACAACAAAAAGATAATTAGGGAAAGATATCCCACAGAGATGCAAATTAACCTCCCTGTACAAAGCCCTTTATAGATCCTGGGATTTTGTGTACTTATTACTTCTATTAAATGTGACATATTGAAAGCTTCCCTTTGCCAAAAATGCTCTTTCACTCTTTCTCTCTGACCTCACTTAGCTAGTTCATGAACAAAAGTGCAGATTAAAGGAGAGATAAATACAATTTATTAAACACTTGGGATTGTTGGAAAAAATGCCATGTATAAAACCTTCATGTAACATACTATATTTTAAAATGTTTTATTTTGGTGGAGGTTTTGAACTATTAATTACCAGTAACATTCAAAAGTTCAATGTTTGTCTTTCTCTACCAACCATTCCCTTGCTTGCAAGGAGCTTAACCAACTCCCTCCACACCATCCTTGCTGCTTCTCCTGTTTCCTCTTTGCGTCCAAGCTTGCAGCACCCGCTGCCTGATCTAGGTGAAAAAAGCACTAAATACACCTTTGCTCTAGCTTACAGCTCAACAAAGAAGGGCTGTTTCTTGAAACAGGATGGGGTGCTTGCTTAATGTCCAAGGTCCCTGGCAGGCCAGCACACAACCAGTGTATTTCTGTGGTCTGCAACCCCAACATGTACAGTGAGGCACTGGGTAGAGGTAATTAGGGGCTGAGTCAGTTAATGGGAAGCAGGTTTTATGGAGTCCCAGTCATGGGCTAAGCCCATGGGGCAGCAGAGCCCATCAGCAGGCCGATTTCTCACTGACTTCAACAAGGCAGGCGCAAGTGCTTTCTTCGTTCTGCCCATCTGTGGTTTTGGTCTCATCTCCCTAAATTGTCCTTTGCTACTGCAGGGCCCCTTGGGTTTCAGCAGGGACATCTCGTTCCTTATTCACAACTGGGGTTGGATGAAGCTTCTGGTGGTGGAGATCTCCGAGGAGGCAGTGCCACCAAACAGCACACAGCAATCCCACGTGCCAGCCCACATGCCAGTTGGCTCTTCCCAGCTGGGAATGGTTGGAGACCAGCCATCCTCAGCAGGCACAGATTTGCTGACAAAGCTAAATGGCCATGAGACCTTGGTGAGCACTGGCCAGTGTAAGGCTCCAGCACGTGGTGTGTCTGTGGCAGGACATGTAGCTTGGGTGGAGCCAGCATGGCTGGATATGAGTGGAGACATCCTAAAACAGCCAGGGGCAATGACAAGGGCACGGAGAGCATCCTGAGGAATGGGAGGAGTATCCTGCATGGCAGAGGGTCAGACACGCTCGTTCCCATGCGTAGAGTCTGGACTGACATTTCAGCCTTCAGGAGATATGAGGCAATTTGGTGTAGCTGTATCCTCTCTCACTGAAAGCTAAATGATGTCAAACCTAACCTCTGCTGCCAGACACTCAGATCATGCTTGGGCACTTGCTGCTGCTGAGGTGCTGTGTGATAACTTGCCAATCCGCAGTCATGTTTTGGAGCCTCTTAACGAGTGCAAATCAGGAGCAACTCCATAAAAGTCAATGACACCGGTGCGAAGCATCAGTAACAAGCCTTCTGTGCACTTATCAGTGGGGCTAGGCCCCTTAGTCATGTGTTATTCAAAACTACAGAAAAAAAAAAAAACCTAGCTGACAGTCATTGAAGTAACTACTTCAAGCTAAGATTTATGAGAAATGGGCTGTGTAATAGGAAACAGATCTTTCCTTCTGAGCTCACGTGCCACTAAATAGTTGTACTTTCGTCCATGTGTCCTTGCCAGTCATCTTTCGTCATGGCAAGCGCATTTTTTTATTTATTAACATCCTTTGGGAAGTCATGGTCAGCTTGGGATTTTTTTTTATTTCAAAAACATCTTCCTTGGGACTGAGTCAATGTAAAAAGCTCATGTAGCATAGCGAGAAAAAAGGCAGTTACGAGAACTGCTGTGCTCTTGCTTCACATTGTGACTTCCAGCAGACGCCCCAGCAAAGCTGCAGTGCCAGCGCTCGGGTCGGACCCCTGGGGAAAGGCAACCTGTACCAGCCCTGGGGGCCAGGCATCAGAAGGACTTTGCCTATGATGCTGAGGTGGTTGGTGGTCCCTGGCAGATGTCTGGCCCTGATGGTCTCCCCAGGTCTGGGAGCCAGCTCACACCACGGACCACTCCTACAATAGTATGGTCCCCCTGTACCAACTGGTTTCAGGGCTGGAGGTTCTGCAGGGGATCATCTACCAATAGGGTTGTAAGGTGCTTTTTAATAAACACCTGAGTACTCTTGTGCCTACCTCTCTGTCTGGAATGATATATCTGTTCCCCAGAGAGGCAGACTCAGAAGCTGCTCATTAGCAGGTATGGGCTCCTCCTGTAAATATGAATAGACTATGATCAGGTCATTTGCCAACCTACCTCCTCTTGTTTCCTTTCCTTCCCAAGAACTTTGCAGTCCTGAAAACTGATCTTCTCCATGTCCTGGGTTTCAGTGCTGGAGGTTTTCTTACTAAACCCCAGGTGTTTCAGTGCCCAGGTGGAGGCACAGGAGAGAAAGTCTCCGGCACAGCAGATATGCTTGCCATGTTGCAAAGAGAAAACCGTTGTCTCTAAGCCAAACTCCTTCTCAGCAGCAGTGGTGCAATCTGTCCTTGAAAGACTGGGCCTAAAGAAAGTCTGTCCTCCAGAGAAGAGCACAGCCTGCTTCGTGTGGCAGATGCAGGCCAACTGAAATTGCTCACATGCCACAGCTTATCCTAAAGTGTGAATAGTCCAGGATGGTTTCTTTAAACACCGAACTCTGCAGGGGAAAGAGGACTGGCAGCAGCTCTGCTTTGCGCTGTTCCTGACCAGACTCTGGTCAGAAGAGCACAGGACCATCTCTGCTGTGTGACCCCTGATTTGGCTGCACATGAAGCTGCTCTGTGCCCATGGCTGGGCTGCCCCGGGGCAGGACAAAGCGCCCCAGATCTAAGGTATTGGCTCTTCTAGCATAAACCGGTCAATGGTTTTGGAGGGGGCAGCCATGGCTGTGTATATCTGGAGTAAGTGCCTCAGGGTGCACACGTCTTCTCGGGCAGGGCCAGTTTTGCATGCTGAGACCTACTCCTGAGCCCAGCTCACCATCCTGGACATGTCCTGGGCCAGCAGAGAATGGATGGGAGTAGCACAGCCTGCAGCGAGAAGAGGTTAGGCAGCACTGCTGGGGGCTGGGAGAAGGCATCACTCTCATGGCAGGAGGTACCTTCTCACGCCACATCTGAGCCTTAAAATGCCGTGTCAAACTTTCCTCGACAGAGGCTGAGATTTTGCCATCCCAGGTGGGAGTCCTGGAGGATGTATTGTTGAAACGGTGCTCCCCAGGAGAGGGCAACCAGACCTGCTGAAGCACATGGCCATGAAAAAGTGTGTCTGAAAAAGGAGATGGAGTTTTCTTTCCTATTGCATGTACAAATCACTCTTCAGCGAATGCCACTCTCATTTGCGTGGCCAAACTCAGGACCAGGTGCCACCATAAGACAATGGCTACCACAGCCTTCAAGCAGGATGTTTGCTAGAAACTAGACAATTTTCCCACCAGAATACAGCAGTTATGAAGGTAGTGACAAGAAGACCTTAAAACGCAGAGCATCGCTGGTAACGGATGTTCTCCCAGTGCATGTAAATCCATCACTCACTTTGCAGCCCCCACTGAGGTTGCAGACCACAGACATGCACAGGAGACATACGTGACCATCGGCAACAGAGGGAGGGCGAGGCAGCTCTGCATCTATGAGCGCATTAATCACTGCTGCCCACAGGGTTATTTTTAACTGTCTATCTTCTCTACAGGAACTCTTTCACACAGCATTTCTAAAGGGAAAAGAGGAGCTTGACATTGCCACTGTTCCACACTGTGCGAGAACAAAGTGCATACCAGCAAGAGATATGCCCAGCCCTCTGCAAAGGCAGCTTATGGCCAATAAGTTCAATTTCAGGAAACCAGCAGCATGACCCTCGGTCCCACCTCCGCATTGCTGGCTGGCGCAGAGCTGAGCATGGCTGCACGGACCTAAGACCTACCACCAAGGATCCCATCCCAGAACTTCAGCGTTTGGATCCAGAGTCATTCAAGATGGATAGACCAATGCAACAGCACTTCAGAAGCCATCCTGCCCTGCAGGGGATTCATCAAACACGCTGAAAAAGCTCTGGATGTCTCCCAGCTTGATTAGCTTGTAATAAATTAAAAATCTGGCCCAGCTCAGGTGAGGACACAGTGTCACTGCGAGGGTGACATTGCTGTGCAGAGAGGTCTTTTCACACAAAAGAGTTAGTGGCATCCCCTGCTTTTTTCAGTGGTGCCACTCTGCTCTCAGTGTTCGTTGAGGTTATGTACAACTAAATCCATTTTTAATTGTCTTTTATGGCAGTAGACAGATTAAGTTCTAGGTGGGCTTTGGGCCTTCTATTTTTTCCCTGAATTACACTTATGTCATGACATAACCTCACGACATCCTTGTAATCCTCCTGAGTTGCCTGTCCCTTCTTCCGAAGGTCATAAATTCCCTTTTTTTTCTGACTTGCAGCCAAAGTTCTCTGTTCAGCCAGGTCCATCTTCTTCTCCTCTGGCTCGTCTTTTGGCACATGGGTATGGCCCGCTCTTGTGCCTTTGAGATTTCCTTCCTGAAGAACATCCAGCCTCCCTGGACCCTCTTGCCCTTCAGGACTGCCTCCCAAGGGACTCTGTCAACCAGTGTCCTAAACTGGCCAAAGTCTGCCCTCCAGAAGTCCAAGGTGACAGGTACTGACCCCCCTCCTTACTTCTCCAAGAATCAAAAACCCGATCATTTCGTGATGGCTCTGCCCAAGACGGCCTCCAGCCATCACATCACCCACAAGTCCTTCTCCGTTCACAAACAACAGGTCCAGTGGGGCAGCTCCCTTAGTTGGCTCCCTCACCAGCTGTGTCAGGAAGTTCTCTTCCACACTCTCCAGGAACCTCCTAGACTGCTTCTTCTCTGCTGTGTTGTATTTTCAGCAGACATCTGGTAAGCTGAAGTCCTCCATGAGAACAAGGGCTAGCGATTGTGAGACTCCTCCCAGCTGCTTATAGAGTATTTCGTCTGCCTCTTCATCCTGGCTGGGTGGTCTATAACAGACTCCCACCACGCTATCTGCCTTGTTGGCCTTCCCCCTGGTTCTTACCCATGAACACTCAACCCTATCATCACCATCATTAAGCTCTAGACAACCAAAACTGTCCCTAACATACAGGGCTACCCCACCATCTCTCCTTCCTTGCCTATCCCTTCTGAAGAGTTTATAACCATCCATTGCAGCACTCCAGTTGTGTGAGTCATCCCACTGTGTTTCCATGATGGCAACTATATCATAGTTTTCCTGCTGCACAATGGCTTCCAGCACCTCCTGTTTGTTGCCCATGCTGTGTGGATTGGCGTAGGTGCACTTCAGTTGGGCTATTGATCCTGCCACCTTTTTGGGGGGAGAAGTCCTAATTCCTACATGATCATTCTCAGGTGCTTCTGTAGTTTCTAACACATCAGTAACATTTGCATCTTTTTAGTTGACTATGATGCACAAAAAGACTCAGGAGACTCTTGGGCTTCCCAAATGCCATTTGAAGGATGTAGCTTCAGAGTTCAACCTTTGAAAACTCATCAGCTGCCTAGTCCTGGTGTATCTAGCGTCTGCAGACACCTCAGACACTGACATTTAGGTCCTTCACTTCAGTGATTTTCCATCCATGGGTCACAGCATCTGTGAGCTGATGTCTAGGTCTTCAAACTTCAGAGCGGCTGCTGAAAGCCAGCTCCGCTGTCAGCAGGCTTATTCTCGTCACACAGAGGTGGACATCCACCCTGCGGTTTGAAAATTGGCAAAACCGAATGTCACAGATTTAGGCACGTTTGTGGGCACACCCAGCAATACTCAGTCTTTTCCTTTGCTGAGTAGGATCAAATAGTGTTTAAAACACATCTGGGGAGGATGTGGCAAGACCCGTGTTTTATGTTCTAGGTCAGCGGTTAGGCAGCTGCCAGGGGAAATGTGCACAGCCCTGCCTCCCTTAGGGGAGATGAACCCCTGTCTCCTTCCTAATGGGCAGGCGCTTTAAGTGTCCGGCCAGCACAGACTCTGGACAGGGATACAGGAAGTTTTTCTTGGGAAAGGTGTTTTATTTTGTATTCATTGGGACAAAAAGGGTGTGAATTCTGGGTACCAGCTGGGAGTAGGGAGACATGCTATCAACCCCCACTGCAGGGGATAGCTAGTGTAAAAATACACATCCATTCATCTTAGGGAGGGACCAAAATCAGATGCATACCCTCACATCTTTATTATGGAGACATACTTATTTACATGCACTTGATGGCCTAAAGAACATTTACTTTTCCTATGCATACAAAAATATGAAATAATGTTTATGTTTAGGGTAACATCAAACTCCAGAATACTTTTTAATATAGTGAATTAATTAAAATAAATTCAGAGAGAGGTGAGAAATGAACTATGGTCTCCCATGTCTGGAGACATCTTACTATGCAAACAGTAACTGATAGTGCCTCTTCCAGCCCTGCTGTGGGGAGTGCAAGGCGAGAGGAGAGGAGGAGAGGGAAGGATTAAGGGCCTAGGTCTATCTGTTCCTTGAGGAATTTGCTTTTGTGTATGAATTTCCTCCAACAGGTGAGACTTGGATCATATGCTCAAAAGCAGATCCATTTTTTTCTCCCCAGTTACATCAATGGGACTACCGAAAAATACGGGCTGTCCCTACAAATCTCACCTTGCTCGCGTTCCTAGATCACTACAGCTGGAACAGCAGCGCAGCTGACTCTTCCCACCTGCAGAATTCAGGCCTGTCGGGACGCGTGCTCCAGAACCAGAGCAGACACCCACAAGGGAGGTGTCTCGGTGCCAGGCTGCAACTCTTGCAGCGGTTCCAGCCCCTGTCCCACCCCGGTGCACCCTGCCTTGCCCCCGCAAATGCTCTGCCTGGATTAGCCTCATGTTTTAGCCACTCTGTGGCTTTCGCAAGCACTTATCTCTGCTTTTTCAAGATGGCCGCAGAGTCCCTGGGCTGCGGATTTGCTCAGGACAAACCGTCCCCCATCACCGTGTTCACGAGCAGGCTGTCCCCAGGCAGGTAGCAACAGCGGCAGTCTTTAAAAACAGGCAAATAAATAAGGAACTAGCGACTGCTGCAACAGACAAGCAAACTGCCAAAGCAGCACCTATGGCTTCCTAGTCCTAAAAGCTGTGTGGAGAAGCAGGATCACCCCGACAGTGAGGGACGTGCTTGGGTTTTTGCTAACAGTGTTTCAGCCTTTTTATAGCAAAATTGAGCACTGCCGTTTTCCATCTCTGTCTCTCCCCCGGTGGCACTGTGTGGGTGCTAACAGCAACAGGAACTTTCAATCATCAAAAAATTATCTATCTGTTGCATCCCATGTACAAAGACAACACCCAGTCCTTCAAGCCTGTACCCATATGAGCCTCCCCACTGGAACCAGCAAAGGAAACCTGGATGCATCTACGTGAGTGTTTTGCCTTGGATCAAGCGTGAACTTTTGAAGAGCCTCTCCCTCTCCTCCCCACCTACTGCTTCAGTTCACAACAAGGAAAAGTCCCGGAGAAAATAACGAATCTTTCAGATGAAATGACTGAGTGTCGCAGCCCTGGAGCGCACTGCTGAAGGGCCCTTGCTCCACAGGACCTGCAAGGGGTAGCTCGAGGTAGCCCCCATCCATGTGGGGTGAACAGTGGGGCACTGACATTGGCTTTCACCAGCCCACCCTGCTCTCCCTGCCCCACACTGCCTCGTCTTTCTCCCCCTACCCCCCACGTTTCCCCTTCCTTGTCACACAACGCAGATTTGCAGAACTCCATTTCCAAGCACCTCTCCCACGCCGTCAGCGGCAGCAGGAGATGACACGGCCGCAGGGGTGGGCGTGCTGGCTCGCAGCAACACCCCGGCTCCGGAGGGAGCCGGCAAGAGAAGCTCGGCTCCTCGTTAGCTGCTGTCGGAACAAACCCCGCGAACCGATTTCCAGCCTCCCGTGACCGTTTGCGAAGGCAGGGCCCCCGAGCCCCTTGCCACGAGCGTGCTGTACTTGACTCGTTGCTCAAGGCAGTGTCTCAGGATGGGGTTGGGTTGAGTTTCTTTGCACGCACATGGAAAATGGAGTAACGGGTCAAGGGCTCCCTTGGTGTCCGCCGCCGGGCATCGTTTCTGCTGTGCCACTTTAGGGAGCAGGACTAGCACAGCCGGGGTTTGGGCACATGCGTGTGATTTGGTTTAGGCCCTCAGTGCAGCACCACTGCTGAGAGATCTCCCCCAGGTAACTTTGGAGGCAATCCAAGAAGCGCCCAAAGGAGGTCAGAGCACACCACAGCACTCTCTGGTTCCCTTGCATTTCTCTAAGGGGACTTGGAGGTTTCATTTGAAAAAGAAGCACGTGCCCACATCAGGTTAGAATAATTTTTGTGTGACAGGAGGCATGAAGGGCTGTTTGTGCCTTGTGCTCCTTTCGACAAACTGAGCTTAATTACTGTGTGCAAAGAGCCTGGATCTTCTGTAACAGGACATACAGCACGATTTTAATTTTACACATACAAGGTTTTATGTAGGTGCGTGGCCCTTTGGATAACTTGTCAATGAAATATTGTTCCATCACTGCATGAGATAAGCAGCTCTAATCTTTGCCTGGACAGGCTGACACCAAATGGACCTTTTGCAAAATCAGGAAAAACAGCCCTTTGGGGAAATGAAAGAGCTGGGGGCACCACCCTCCAGCCCCTGTCAGCACAAGGAAGCCAGGATGGTGCTTGTTTTTTGGGTGCAAATGCTGCGGTGCAAATCAGAGAGCTTGTCTCATTAAAATCCCACAGGCCAGCTGCAGGTACAGTTCCCTTTCATTATTCCTTTATTTATCACCCAGGCTTTCCAAAATGCACCACTAATCCAACTGATTGCAGGAGAGCAAAAGGTATTTTTCTCCTCAAGTGTCCCCCCTTGTGGGTTTTAAAACATTCTTCACTTTGGGTTTGAAGGGAACTTGGAGTGAATATGAACTCTGCGCAAGAGCACAGTGGAAAACCTTTGCAAAGATCTTCCCATCACCTTCATGCAAGCCTGAAAAACTGCAAAGCAAGGAGATTTCCACCACACAACTCGGACGTGCCTTCCCTTTGTGCCGCTGTCTTATCCCATCTCCGCTTCCAGACACGCAGACACCCTCTCCCCTCGCCTGCTCCTGGCATCTCGTTCCCCCCACTGGGTCACGGTGATAAGAAAATGCTGGTGGGGTTAAATGGCACACGAGGCAACACGCCTGGGTTTGGATTCATCCCGAGCACACCACCTTCATGAAGGGCAAGTAATCCACTGACGTCACTCCACAGCCGTGGTCTGCCACCTGATGCTGTAAATATTTAATGGCTTCACAGCTAAAGAATGTACTTTTTTTTCCACTGACGAGGTCTCAGAGCCCTCTGCTCTTCTGCTTAGGGAGGCAGCTCTTCACATGAGCCGTCAGTCTCAAGGAGATGACGCTCGGCTCCCTTCCTCCTGCTGAAATGGAGTTACGCTGCGAATGGGTGATTTAGATTGCTTAAAGAATTACCGTCAAAGGTATTAGCAAAAGTAGTTTTAATATGACGTTGCAAAAGTGCGACTTAACAAAGTTTGATGGCAAGGTTCATTCTATTACTGTACGGCACAATCATTTGAACAATGATTTAAAACTACCAAGGCACAAATCAAAGTCACCGAGACAAAATCAAAGTTACCATACTACAAGGTTATGTGCGGTGTTGGTCACTTACCAAAGATCTGCCGTTGGTGAAAGGTCTCTCTGCCTCAAGGAGCGACCTTGAGAGGTGTCCCAGCTCAAGGGGAGATGACAGCCACGCAGCCAGGCTGCTTAGCCAGGAGAGCTCAAAGAAGGCTCACCCAGGCTGTCATATTTATGAAATAAAGTGGTTGGCTCGTAGTCAAATTACATGCGATGTGAAAGGTATGCATGAGACTCCTTGTATCCGCAGCTTGCTTTGTTCCTTGGTAAATAAGTCTTGGAAAAGCCACCCACTATTCATGTGTTAACGGCACGATCGGTGTTCCAAGCTCATATGCATCGATGCTCACTGTGTCACTCCGCGCCTTTGTGGGTTTTCAGAGAACAGACTGAAACTAGAGGAGTTCTTGGCCCGTTTATGGCTCAGGCCTTTACCTCCTTTGGAGCCTGTACCAAACTACCACCAGTTTGGTTAAGGGGTCGAGCGCATCTGTCACAGGTTAACAGTCATATCCCTCCAAGGATGCAGTGGCACAGCACAGCTGAGGTCTGTAGCAGGGCAGAAAATTCCTTTGATTTTAACACCCCAAAATGAAACTTTATTGAAACAGAATTGAAACAGGGCAGTGTCTTTCTGAATGAACTTCTGGTTTTCAAAATTTTTATTTTCTTTAGAAAAGCTCTCAAAATTGTTCACCTATCTCATCCCTGGCTTTTGGTTCAAATTTAAAATAAAATTATAATTTTATAGTTTTAGGGGAAAAGTGATCTTCCAAACAAAAACCTACTTCCATTGTTTCTGGTCAGCGCTTCCTTTGACTGTTTTGGTTAGGAGGTTTTGTTTGTCTGCTTGAGATTCTGTCTCTCTGTGGTGATTTGAAACTGAGACGTTTTCTGAAACCTTCAGATTTCCCTATGAATAGATCCACCACCCCAACACCTCCCGCTACAGCTCTCCCAGGATTAACAGATATGAATCAATTTTTTGAAGACTCCCTGTGAAAATGCACTTTTGCCGCAAGGCAAGCGCATGGCAGAGAGGGACAGACCTCTGCTTACCCACAGGAGATGGCCCATCAGGGCTTGAGAGGAGACAAGTCCCACCTGGGACAAACCACCGTCTCTCCATTTTCCCTGTGCCAGCTGACATGAACGTCCTCGCATACCCACTGCCAGTACATTTTTTGGCTGGCTTGTCTGCTAACAAACGACCCAAAGCACGTGTGCAGGAACAGGCCCAAAATAATGCTCGTGGCACGGCTCCAGCCGATGGGTCCCAGCCCGGAATAGCCTCCCGGCAGCTGGCGGGTGGCTGCGGCCACCTCCTCCGCTTACAGCTCAGGGGAGACCCAGCATGACTTTGGGGGAGAAAGCCTCCTCGGGCAGGATCCATTTCACCTAAGTTTAGCTACCTACAGTCTGCAGCTGAGCGAGTTGGCCAAGGTCCCTTTTAGAGGAGAACAGGCACTTCCAGAGGGTATGTCCTCTCACCCCAGGCTAGATGGAGGTCAGATGAAGCAGGCTGGAAACACCAGTTGTTTTCATTGACTAAAAAAGGGTTCTCAGCTGCCAGCTCCGAGATAGGAAACACCACCCTTGAGGTTTGGTTCCTTTGCCTAAACACAGATGTCTAGTATCTGCTTGGCCTGCAGCTGCTGGCCCCCAAAAGTCTTTCTTGTAGGTCCCCCCCAGCTCCAGGCCGATCACTTGCTGGGTGCCACAGCCCCTTCGGAGCTGGACATTGGCGGCTGAGAGACGTGCTTGCAGAGCAGCTCTTGCTCAGCCTCCTCCTACGCTGGGCTTATGGAGGAGAGATGTTGTGTCCACCAGCTGGCTGCAGATGGGCACTGTCAGGGGAGACCACATTCACAGGAAAATTTACAGAATTGCCCACAATAGATTACTCTTTTTATTTCCCTTTTTTTTTTTTTTTTCTTTTTATCATATAGATAAATTTGGGAAGGTTTAGGCTTTATTTGTCTGCTGCTAATTACTAAGTCAAAAGGCACAACTCTGACATCCAAGTGATTTCTATGCTGATTCCCAAACCCTTCTTTCAGGACATGGGACTATAAATCCTTCTCATCCACACAGTTTTAAGAAAAAATATGTGGATTAAAAGAACGTTCTACAACTTCATCTGAAGACTGCCGAACTGTTTGAGCTGAAGCTTTCTTAATATCTCAACTGGAGCCAAATAACCGAGCATGTGAAATGTTACCCTGGACAATTAAAATCTGGCAAAGTTTAAGGAACTAAACCCAGTGTCCTGTAAAGGAAATGGCTAGACATATTTATCTGCAGCAGGAATAACTTGCCACTTAATACTAATAATGATCATGTTCCTATTGGTTTAATCAGGTGCCAAATGGGATTATTGTCTCATTTGTGACATGTAATCAATAAGGAAAGAATAACAGGAAGCCTCCAGAAACAACTCAGACCCCAGCAAAGTATGCTTTTACTCATACTCCCAAATCTCACTTCTCACTCTCCCTGCAAGTTCCCTGCCCTACACACACACGTAACAAGGTGCAGTGATGGCAGAAAGCCCCGTTGCCATCAGCCCACCGTGCTTCAGTGACCCGAAAGCTTCTGTGTTAAATCACTGACCTTGCTTTCCCTTCTTCTAAAGTGCGTACTCATGCTCCTACGCAACAGCTCGTTAGTCAGCGTTTCATCACGCTTTAAGTATTTCCATAACTGTGTTTCTAAGAATCAGGACTGCCATCAGTACATTGCTTTCAGACTGCAACAAGAGAATACTGAGCTCAGCCTCTGCGGCGGCCGATACCATTTCCATTTCAGGCCTGGTTACACCCCTGCCCGTGCTGAAAGGGCAGCAGCGTTTTTCTGTTCTGCTCAGAGAGCAGCCCTGCTTCTGGGAAGCTGTGCAAAACCTCAAAAAAAAGGGGGGGGCTATCCCGTATCTGTGTCTGGTACCTATTTTTTTTAGGAAACCATGAAGGCTATAGTCCTGGTGCTTAATCCTGGTGGAAGGCACACAGACGGCTTTCTAGCTTTTATGCCTCTGAAGGCATCTGTGGGTTTTGCTGTGACAAGTGAACTATGATTTCAAAAAAAGTTTCCCTTTAAAAAGCTCTGTCTTGCAGTGTTCTGACACAAATCCGGTAAATGCTTTATTCACACCGATTCCAAGCGGTCTGTAGTGGCTGAGCAGAGACTGGATGGGGAAGAAAAAGGTGACTTTTAAAGGAATTTGCAGTTTGGGCCTGTTTTGCTGACAATAAAGAAAACAGTTAAGCTTTTCCTCTTTTATTTTTAAAGGTCATTCATTTCCTTCTTATATTTTATTGGGAAAAAATAGGAGGAAACCCAGATTCTCACACCCTTAGTATTGGGAAAACTCATTAGCGATCCTAACAAACATTGTTTTTCTCACAATCATTGTTAGACATTTTAAAATGAAACAGGAATTCAACTGGAAAAGAAATTAAAACTTGTAATACCAAAATATCCTGTCCTATTGCTAGTTTTCCCTCCCTTTCATCTGTTGCAATGTCACCAATTCCCAGGCTGTCCAGCAGTCAAAGCATTTTCTTGAATTTCTAACAAAACAGAGAAAAGGCAGGCAAAAATTTTTCAGAGGGAGAATATTTCAGGTCATGCTCATGCACAACACGAAAAAGTGAAAATAAATCAGAAAATCCCTTAACCCACAAGATTGTTTTGTTTGTATTTTTAGTTTAGCCTTGAGGTTCACGACCAATATAGGAAAGCAGACAAATCTTTCGCTGGCTCTGCTACAGAGTCACTGTTTAACTGTGGGAAGATTAATAAGCCTTTCTGTTTTTTCCATGTTCTCATATGTACTATATACATACATATTATCAGACAGAGAGAAACACAGAGCCTATAAATGACTCCAAAGTCTTAAAACCCAGTCTCTACTCAAGTGTCTAAAATAACTGAATATTGTTTTCGTGAAATGACTATTATTAAAATAGCTACAGGAAAAGGAAAGGGAGGCAGCAGGTCTCTGGCAGTTGCGCACAGGTGACCACCCCAGCCCTGGGCAGGGACAAGGTGCTGTGCTCAGTTTGTCACTCAACCAGCACATTTTGAAGTGTCCCTGCCAACCGGCCCAGTCTTCACAGCAAGGCGAGACAGCAGACAACAATACCTGCTGTCCTGGGATCTCTGACTGGTTTCTAACGGTGCCCTGTGTAACTCCCTGTGTGGATCTCTGATAGAATTAAATGAGATTTGTTACTCAAACATGGCTGTAGGGAAACAGTTTTATTTTTTCCACTAAACTCCCAATTTTTCTCTTCTTATCATATGGCTGAGCCAAAAACCCCCATGATTTTCTTTCACAAAACTGGTAAGTCTGCAGGTCAGGTGGGAAAAAGAAAGAGAAAAAAAAAAGGAAAAAGAAAAAAAAAAGAAACAGCAACAGCAATGGATTAAAAAAGCTGTGGTAAATGCAGACATTACAGATTTCATCCACAGTAATTACTGGATGAGCCACTGTAGGTCAGTACCTTGAAGGGGAAGGCAGTCAATCTGGTAATTACTGCATTAAAAGGAAATGGGCCAGCTTATGACTACTCCGCAAAAAAGTCGTTTATGCACAGACTCGCAAATATGGGAAAACTGGAACTGGCAAATCTATCAAGTGCAACACCATTCAGAGTAGCCCGGTTGCTTGCCGGGCTCAGCCGAGCGCGCTCCTCGGGGCACAGCCTGGGAGCGTGGAGCGCAGCCGTACCAGCGCCCTGCCGCCCCATCCAGCCCGCTTCCTGCGGTGCCAGCGCCGAGACGGCAGGACGCGACAGTGATTCCTCGGGACCCACGGCCACTGGTTTTTGAGCCAGGCTTGGGACAGGCAGTCTCCAGTCTTGCTGCTTAAGGAAATTTTTATTTCCTCTAAATTTTTTCTGGTACACTGCTTAAAGCACTCACCCAGGAGGGCAGAAATGCGGGCCTTTTGCCTTCCTCTGCCTCAGGGACTTCTGAATCTCCATCTCCCTTTTCTCCAGCAAACATGAAGCAAGGCAGTGCCAAAATCATGCTTTACCTTCCCTGCTGAAACTGAAAGAAATACTATTCCTAGAAGAAGAAACAGAGATTTGATAGCGAGTAATAAGGACATCTACTTGGGAGCAGGAGGTGTGGGAGTTTGTTTTCTCCCCCTGCCGCTCCCACACAATACAACATCGTTCCTTTAGTTCAGCCAATGTTTGCCCAGCGGAGAACTCGCTAACAGCCTAGAGAGCAGAGGCAGATGAGCAGAGACTAAGCTGTTGTATTAAGGACACCTGACTGGGTATTGTGAAATCCACTCCAGCATCTGCAGACCCAGAGACATCTGAACCTCCCTGTGATTTTGCCCCTTCCTCCCTTTGCTCCCTCAGTACCACCCCCTACAAAGGTGGAAGGGAACAGGCTGAGGTCAGCTGGATTTTGGGCTCAATTTACCACCAAACGTGCACTGATGACATCAGCAAGTGTGGCAGCACCACAGGAGAGGATTTGCAAAGTGAGGCAGCTGGTGGTAAGTACCCACTGCCCACATGTACACATCTGGGGAAAGTTACTTCTACTTCTAGTTGGGTCCTCTGGTCCCAAGTGTCCAGTTTGCTCCATGGCAGCTCTGTGATGGGAACCAGCGTATGGTAAGTGGAGCCAATCAGGGGATTTGCTATGAAAGTGCTCTCTTGAGCTAAACTAAACCATTGATGAAGACAGCCCCAGATTTCTTTTTCACTCCCCATGAAAAAGATGAATTTTCCACATCATTCCATGTAAAATTAAGTTTTCTTTTTAGGTAAGGCATTGCAACTATAATTAGACAGCAGTTCTGGACACGAAAAATTCCTTTCGGGGACTGTACACAAGATTAAGTATGTAAGCTATTAAAGGTCAAGACACAGGAAGGCATAAGAAGGAAAACAAGACATAGTAGCCTGCAGTCTTGATTGCATAAGGCAGGGGGAGAAGCACTAGGTAGCTTTGATTCTCAGCATTCAAGGTAAAGAAATGATTATTTCTGTTCACAGTAAGATCTTGTTAACATACCCGGACATTATCAGACTGAACCATTTCCATAAGCTCCTCTGAGGTGAAATTAGTGGCCTTAAATCATTATTACCAACAAAATAACCTGAGAAGTTTGCAATGATTAGCACAAATTCCCTGGATAAACTTAAAAAGCAGAGAAATTAGCAGAGAAGTAAGAAAAGTGCTCAGTAAATACCCCAGGAATTTTGTAATCTTATTTTGTTTGCTTTTATGTTCATTAGAAAAACCACGGCGCCCGTCTCACCGAAGAACCATTAAATGAATTGCTCATTTCAGCCCTACAGCCCCAATCCTTCAAGGGAAGTGAAAGGCTCTGGAGCTCTGTGTATAAACCAGGCAGATGCCTTCTTTCATTCCGTCCTGTCTCTCCCATTCTCAGTGGTGCTCTCCAACTCGATCAGGCTTGACAGTGGTGTCACATCCTATTCCTTTACCTCCCCTCTCAAGCATCAGCATCGCCAGGCTTCTAACGATCTGCATGGGATTTCGACAGTTTAGATTGACTGTACAACTCTCCCAGAAGTCACAGGAAGCAACCCTTCGACAACATAAATGGCATGGAAACATTGCCTTTGGCAGAAAATGGCTAAATTGCATCCACAGAGTATTTAATGAGTTCAAGGAGAGACTGGTTTGTAATTTTTTACCAAAAACTGACAAAATGATTAGTCCTGATTGTCCTGATTTGGCTGGGTGACTGAAACTCCCACATTAAGATGGCACAATAACTACAATGCTTCCCCATGGCTTTAACAGCTCCAAACCTCCAAATCTGATGCGATGATTCCTACGTACTGGATAATAAAAACAATATACCTGAGGGTAACAAACCATGGTGGCTGTTAATGCAGCAGGGGCCAGTGGGCTATTAGGTCTTTTTGTGTTTGGTGATGACTTCAAATCTGAGGTTCCTGAGCACCTCACTGAAAAAGAGCATAACATAACATCAGCTGGTCTATTTAGGGGTTATTCCAATGAAATTTGCTGGGTGTTGTGATGATGCCATTTGTTGCCTAGTTACCCTTGGCAAATCTCTTACATTTGACTTCCTAGGCAAATCATAGTATCTACTGATATTACCATTAAGGGTGGGATCTGGAGGAGCATTCAAGAACGGTTGAAATTTTCCTCTGACATCAGTAAGACTTTTCCTGCTCACTGCAAATATAACAGACATGTCAAAAGTGGCTTTTGAAAAAGTATATATTGCAAATGAAAAATTTCCACTGACTTGAGGAATCTTTCCTGAGTAAATAGGAGAAATGGCTCTGTTGTTATAAGGCCAGTGGATGGAACTTATTGAGGGTGCCGGGAAGCAGGATGATAAAGAACTGAGGATATTCTGTTCTTTCAGTCACCAAATCCTCACTAAGTGACTCATTCAAGTGCGAGTTTTGGGTTAGCCCAATATAGTATTCTTCACAACAGCCCAAACTGGATGATTATAGCAAAACATGAAAATATTTGCTTGTTGAATATTCTCATTTCCAGCAACTTGTAGCTCAAGGACTTCCCAAGCTCTAAGTGGCATCTTTAATAACCCTTGATAGATTTCTCTTCCATGAGTCTAACCAGTGTCTCCTTGACCCCATATAAACTTTTAGCATCCATAACATCCTGGTACGAATAAAACTTAGTCCCTAAATATCTGTGACTAATCAATCCCTTAAGCAGCTTCATTGACTTCTGAACTCCCACAGCAGCACTTAATTTGACTATTAATTTAATTTACCATCATCGCCTTTCACTGCTAATATTTTTACTCAAAGCAGTGTACCCTACAGATGGTTCTCTAGTACCACAGGCACATGATTTCCCTTCACTTGAATTCTTCATTAGGTTCAAGGGATGACATAAATACTAGTAGTATGCGGAAGGCTATAAAGGAAGATCAGTGATATGGTGAGGGCTGAAAAAATTGGATCAGAAGGGTTTAAAGATGAATCAGGGAAAGAATGGGTGCAATACAGAAAGCAACTGAGTGACTTTATCAGTCCTGTTGTTGATGTTGAGATGAATAGTAAGAATACAGATAAAACCTCACAATAAACCCCCTCTCCTTGACTTACAGAGGTTTAAACTGTCACTAATGTGTGATCACATAAATTGATAAGAAACGTGGTTGATGCACACACACACACACAGATTCAATAATCCTTGGTGACATTAGTGACAGTCACATTTTTAAGTGAAATATCAGTGCCTTCTTGTACTCTATATTAAATCTAACAGCCACAGGGATTGGTCATTTATGGTCTCCTTTCATCAGCTAATGCCTTAGGGCTCCATGAGTGTGCTGGATTTTCATGACCTTAAATTACAGGCTGACTTGTGTATTCTGCTGTAGTAAGCGCAGCTTCTTTGCAGAAGCTAACACCTGGGCAAAGATTAGCAGAAATACTGGTTTCAATTAGTGTATTTTTTTTAGACCCAACACAAATTGTCACTGACAGAACTAGGCCCTAAATGCTACATGGGAATTAGCTTTGCTAAAAATTCAGCAACAGAACAGAACTGAGCAGATGACCCACAGGTCATCTGTGAAATACTCAGCTTGGTGAAATCAGTATTTTAACTGTGACCCAACTAATGAAGTATATAGTGTTATTTCTTAATTGGTGCTGTACCACGTAACAAGGAGAAGGTTATGCAAAACAAGCAGCAGCTTCTAAAGCAACAGAGATACCTATTATGAGTTCTAATCACTAAAGAAAACATCTTTTGTAAAGGTTTAAATATAACTCTCTTGCTTTTCAAATCTTCTGATGAGCTAGCTATTACTAATGTCGAAAGGTGATGCTTGTCAGCCAAGAACTACATTAGAGTCCATAATTGAATTTCAAGAGTTGTCAAGAGCAGACTAATAAGATAGCTGCTACTAGAAGTGATGTATGGGAAAAAAAAAAAAAAAAGTTCTGGTGTGGCAGGATGCAAAGTATGTTGTGTGGTTTCCCTATGTCATTTCAAATAATATGTTCAACTTTTCTGGGCTACATTTGTCTGACATTCTTCTCTTATATAATAATGATTCATTATATATAATTTATTCAAGGACTGTAACTCACCTCTTAAGTGCCTATAAATATTACTGCAGCTAGACATTTGCATTGTAAAACAAACGTGTAACACTGGGATTTATGAAGAATCCTTTTATGTTAGTTCCTTGACAGGAAAGATAGATTTTTTTCTGAAGTAAAACATTGACCTTAAAATCATCTTAAAAATCTAGCACAAGAAACAATTAACAGCTCTTCCTGCCCTGTGTTGTTTAGGTACTTTGACCATTTTGGGGAGGGCTGGGCGGCAAAGTATTCCTTGGCCATTCAGAATGGATACAGCTATACTGTTGTTACATCAGTATTACTGGGAATGTTCCCATGGTTATGATGGTAATATATAATACCTACCCTCCCACTGCTTTACAAAAGCATGAGCCATTTCTGAGTGGAGCTCTTAGGTGGTGGAAGGCAGACAGATGACATTGCTATGAGGAACAGTGAAATTAAAACACAGTCCCAGCTGGAACAAGGGCTGCACATTGTGTCACTGCACCGAGTGGTGTTAATGAAAGGGTATGGGATGCTGGCATCCTTTATTGCCCCTGGTAAACTGGTATGTGGATATGTAGCAATTCTTCTAAAAACAGGAGAGAAATCCAGTGCAAGCTGACAACATTCATCTGGGGCACACCAAGTCATGAGAAGCTGGTACTGTAGTGATGTCCTGACCTGTCTTGCTGCCACCCTCACTGGGCAGAGTTTGTTCAGTCTAGAAAAGAGACTGAAAGGAATATACTTTGTTCTCTTTCTGTGGTGATGAGGATTAGAAGTAACGAGCTTAAGTTGCAGGAAGGAACAGTTACGTCAAACAGTAGGAAAACATTTCTAATAGGATGGCAAAGAATTGTAATGGCACACCCAGGGAGGCTATGACATCTCCAGTGCTGCTCTCCAGCCAAACCTTTAAAGACAGGTTAGAAAAATGTCTATGAGAGATAACATAAGCATAATTACTGCAAGAATAATTCAGTGCCCATGCTCAGCTATCTCTCTAGCCTAACTGTGTTCAGCCACCATGTCCTGCTCTGGCATCTGCCTACTCTTCCAGTTGCAGCCTCACACCAGTACCACCTTGTCCTGGCCAGTAAGAACTGTCACAGGCCAGATGTTCCTGCTTAGGGGAGCATGGTGGACAAACTGGTCTTCCCAGGCTGCTGCCAGCTCTGTTCTTCTACGATTTCTCTAATTCATTTCAAGAAATCTTAATCCTTGTCCTGTGATGATCCCTGCTAAGGGTGGATCTGCTTTCAGCCTACTGATCATTAAATCCATGGCCCTCAATATGGTAGTTTTAGCAGTGTTCAGGCCATGTGATGGGCTGTAGGCCAAAACCACAGTAATGCAAGCAGTCTCCCCGAATAGTGCTGAACAAAGAGGAGATCAAGATCCCTCAACCCTCAGTTAAATATACAGTGGTTGTTCATGACACCAGGTAGTGCAAACAGGAAGGCTGTCCTGAATTAATTTCTCCTGCCTGCTATTCTCTGCCTGCTCTCTGGCAAGTAATTTATTTTCTCCTCAGTGTTTTTGTTGCCCTTTTGCAGGATGGGATAAACAAGCTTCCTAATTGCACCAGGACACTGTGAGAACAGACAGGATCAGGTACTACCTTTGCTTGTATATAGTTTTACCTTTAGCTGCTCTCAAAGGAAACATGAGCGCAGCTACATTCTTGGTTTCATACTTATATACACAGGGTTTTAGCAGCACGTGCACTTTAACACCATGTAACACTCCTCATGTCTTAAATGGAATCCATCCTTTAACTCTGATTTGCTGCTACTGCACAACCTACAGAACGACAATAACAATAACACCTGCAGGTTAAAAAAATGTTTTATTATACTGAAACATACGTACATAAACAAGAACCAGTGCTTAAGTTTTATCGTCCCATCACACCAAAATACCTTTATTATATTTTCCATTGGCTTAAAATGGAAATACTAATAGAGATAATTTCATTATTAAATATATATATATATAAAATGCTTTCTATTTATTTTGTTCTGTATTAGAAAGGCAAATTTGGGGATAGTGATATGGCTTAAATATATTATTTTCCCTCTGGGGAGCTTGTCTTCACATCTGGACAGAACACATGTGGAATGAGTTCAGGAATCTCTTTCTACATGACAGCAGGTATCTACCCACATTAGATGTAAATACAGCATGTTTAACCAGAGTGCCTGAGCTAAGGAAAAAGAAGGGTAGTCTGGGATGCGTATTCTACCATGTTTTTCTTTTCCTACACATTAAAATTTCTTCAGAATTTTTTCTTCCTATGTTTTCCTCTGCATAATCCCAAGTTTGTCCTCCCTTGTTTTAACCATTGCCATAGTAATCAACAGACCACTGTTTTATCAAAAAAACTCATTTTAGCTTAATGGAATTAATCACCATGGCTTCTGCTTTAAGTTCTGGGAGTAGGGGAGAGAGAGAGTTAGTGATGCCAGAGAGCAATTCAGAGTTCCTCCATTAGGACACCTGCACTGAATCACCTCCTGGAGAAATCTCTTTCTCTCCACTAACTAGTGGAAGCCCAGGGAGGCTTGGCTGGAAAAAATTAGCCCTTGTTAATTTTGAGTAGGTTCACGAGAGTCCTACAGCATCCAAACCTCCTACACACTGCAACCTCCGCATATGCCTGGAGCTGAACTCTTAGCCATCTTCAGTCATTTCCTATTCTCCCCAGGGGCCAGAGATGCATAGTGTCTAGTGTTTGCGGTCCTACAAGTTCTCTTACAAGCTGGCATTTGCACAACAAAGGCAGCAGATTGTCAGGCTTAGCTGGGATTTCAGTGTTTCTCCGAACTATAGAGGAACTGTTACCTATACTTAACAGTTCCTGGTTATAAATTACTGAAATACCAGTCAGGGAGGAAAGGGCTGCTATAAAAATGCACAGGATAAAAGGAAAGTGACCTTTCCAGTGAGCTGAAATAGACTGTTTAAAATGACAGGAACAGCATCCTGTCCTGCCTTAGACCATTTGTTGGACACTATTCACAGTTGCCATGTGTGCAACAAGCTTACCATTTTCAATCAGGACTAAACTGGCTGAAACTGTACCATGCTGATACTAAAATAGTAGTAGACAATCTGTAGTGCTATGTCCTTATCCACATTCCCTGTAAAATCCTGAAAATCTAAGGCAACATTATACTACAACTGCACTGTTTTGAAAATGATGTCGAGCCTCTGCTATTCGAACTTGCTGCTCTCTGTATCATGGTACACAAATGAGCACTGTGACGGTAAAGACATCTGGTCAACTTTTGCTACCATTGCTTGAGCTCACTGGGAGTTTGGTAAATACGTATATTCAAAAAAGACTTGTATCTTGGTTGCTGATAGATTCATTTTCCTGGATATACTGGAGAATGTCCACTTCATTCATTGTCTGAATCCTGTTTTCCTTTGGCTTTTCCAGTGGAGAATTACTGCTCCTGGGGGCAAGCGCTGGCTTCCGAGGCAGTGGTGGTTTTGGTGGTACCTTAGGTTTTGGTTTGGAGGTTATTTTCAAGAGTTGCTCTAAATCATCTTCAACTCTGAATGAAAAGAAAACATCAGCAACATCTTAGGAATTTCTAAACTGCTTTTTGTTTTGTAAGAAAATGCAATCTTACACGATAAAACTTTCTGCAAGAAAGGATCAACGTTGACAAATTTTCTTTTAGGAAGAGCTTTCCATAAAAGTTTCAATGTTGCCAAAATAAGAACTGTGTTTTTATAATGTGGTTTTTCAGTTCACCATACAAGTTCATTAATTTTACAGCATGTTTTCAAATGTCTAAACTAAAAGCAATTATCAAAAGAAAAAGAACTTGATTTTAGCTTGGGAAAAAAATGCTTTTCATTTGTGAGGGGATGATTTGCTTCGCAGAAATTTTCATGGGATAGTATAATTTTTCACATTCAGCTCTGCTTCCTCTTCATCCCCATCCTCCAAGACTGAGATTGAGCATCCCCCATGCTCAATCATGAGAAACTGGAAAAACTAATAGCTTTAAAAATATTGTGTTCACATTTGCTTCCAAGAAACTGAAGAAGTTTTACAATCCATGACCATATATAACAACTCTTTTAGCGACCATTTCCCCCTATTACTTAGTGAAATAACCCAAAACACCTGAAACAGTTAAGGATGTTTTCTACCTGCATTGTTTGACCTTATCAAGAGACACAGCATGCTGTGCATGCCCAACTCTGTTCCCAACGGAGCTGTTAGATTTTGAGAGCGCCCTTATAACGTTGTCTTGTGACACATCACATCTCTAAAAGATAGAGCAGAGATGGTAAAGTAAAAATTAGCATAGCTAGAGAAGTCTTTACAGGTCACAGTAATTTCTGCTCTGAATCAAAATACCCTCTTGTTTTGGTCCTCTGAGCACAGTGCTCAAACAAAACACTATAAGGCATAAACACAGTTGTTAATTTCCCAAAGGCTTGATTGATAAATAATTGTTAAGCGGTCAAAACCCAACCAGCAATCCATGCAGATAGTCAGCTGTGTAATGACCAGCTACAAAAGTGAAGCCTTGGATAAAATGCATACCTCATACATGCTTACAAAATACATGACTTGCAAAAGGCTCCACCTCTAACTGTCGCATACAAAATCAAGAAAGTTGAAGCATAAGAAGAGCAAGCAAAAACTTTACATGGCAGACCGGGAGCCAAAGATCAAGAGGAACAGTAGGTTTGCAATATGTGTGGGTATCTCCTTGCCAGACCCCAGCTCTAGTATGATACACTTATTTTACAACCATATTGTCTTAGGCACTGAAATGACTTAACCATTTAATTGTTTACAAGGACTGTTATAAGCTGTTTTTACCAAATTTCAGTATCAACGCCATCAGCCCATAGGCTGTAACAGTGCCAGCAGTAAAACTCCCTCTGCCTCAGCCAAAGGGTAGCCTGACAGGGAAGCTACAAATGAATAGGAGACAAAATTAAGGTGCAGGAGTTATTCCAAAGGGATGGGTATTTTCTTCAGTGCTAAAATTCCCTTGAAATAGTTTTACTTAGTTCACTCTTAGAAAACTTGTGAGGTAAGAAAGTCCGGTCAAGTGATTCTTAAACAAGAAAGGAGTTGGCAGCACATGTGCAGCCCACCCTCTCCCTCTGTCTCTGCTAGAGCACTACATCAAGAGGTGGCACAGTCCCTCCATCCAGGAGGATGGGCTGGATGCTCACTGGCACAGGATACCATACAGGGAGTCTAAGGAAGGTGCCTTTTTAGTTTCTACAAGCCCCATAGGTAGGCAGTCCCTGGAGCATCGATCAGTTTCACTTCATTTCATGTCAGGTATTTTTTGGTCCTTCCACTCATTTGTCTTCCATAATTCATATCTTCCTCACTGCCAGGCAATGAGGCCGTCTTGGCGGGGTTATCCAGACCCTTGCCAAGCCACTGGGATAACTTCTGCTGACTAAATGGGACTGTGATTTCTCCTTTTCTTTGTTCACTGGTAGCCTTAGGAGAGATACTGTAAATGCCTCTACCACACGGCAGAACAATTGATGGGGCCTTCTGCAGTTAACATAGGCAGTTAAAGCAAAGCTGAGCTCTTCCACAACTTGGGAAGCAACTGATTAGGGTAGCTGGGCAGGACCATGGGGAACATGATCAACAGAAGAATCAGTGTCTCTGAGACACTTTATTACTCCATCCCTAGTGCACATTGTTTGAATGTTAAAATCACAGGTACTTCAAGAGCTCCAGCACCCTCAGCTAAGGATCCCACTATTACTGAGAAAAAACTGCAAGATTTCAAGGGTTTCTTTTTTATGTTCACCTTTATTAAAAGCTGTGAGGAACTTACGACTGTACTGCCCAGGCTGAGACAAACTACACTCACCATGAATCGGCCATAAAGTAAACAAGGATTAGCCTGAATTTTCAGCTGTATAGATGGTCAGAACCCTTTAAGGTAAAACCATTCTTGAAGTCAGATCTTTTTGTGACTCCCAAAGGGAATCTAAAAAGGATCAGTTTTAACCAAGGCTAATCTTGTAAAAATCAACTGCCTGAACATTGATATCTAAAACTAGAAAATACCTAAACAGACCAACTGATGGACAGAGCAGGGCCACTGTCCCACAGCTCTGCACCTTGATCTCCACCTTGTGGACTTGTATTCCGGCAGGCAGCTCCTCAAATTTCATCCTCCAAGTAATTTTGGAGATTATATTCTCTTTTATTTAGACAAGATTTCTGATGTCTTTTAGTTTCCATGATTCCCTGTGGGTGACATATCCCACCTAACTTAGAAAACACCTTGTCAGTGTATTTCTTCTTCCTGAATTCCTCATCTACATAGAAGAAATTAATTTAATTTAAGCCCAGGCATTTTTGTTTGCTGCAAACTCTGATATCCAAGAGATACCACACCTGTGATCACATTGCCAAGACATGTTCATGTTCTCTTTGCTGTGTAATAAACAAAACATGTTAGGGCTGGTATTTCTGAAGTCTAGCTTTCTTCAGCCGATCTGATGCCTCCCTTCTTGGCATAAACAAATACTGAATGAATCAGTGTCCGTGTCATAAAGTTTTGGTCATAAATAACAGAAAGCATAATAACCAGATGAACAATACATACATATACATACAGATACATGGAGGAAGCATGATTTTGAACTAGGTGCACTGCCTGAGAGCTAGCTGCACTGCCCAGAAGGGGCAGCAGTAAATACAGCTCATTAACCTGATCAGATGGAACAGCTTCCTGAATTCTCTACTCCTGTGTGGCTCTATATTAATTCCTGTGCTAACCACAGCAACAAAACCACTCAGCACAGTCATAAAATACCCCCAAAAGATGCAGTCCAGTAGGCTGTGGGTTTTCTGGGGGGGTGGTTTTTTTTTTTTTTGGTAGTGTGCTTTTATGCCAAATATTGTGCAGGAGGTGATTTTTCAAAGTCTGGAAGCTAATCATGTAGATCTCCTTTTTTTGTACTGGATTTTTTCAAGACCTTGGTTAGACAGAAGTCTTTTACAGAGAACACAGCAGATATGTGGTCTTTGTCTCAAAACCTGCTTTTCAGTGCTGCAGTGCTAGGCAAACTGTTTGATCCACTGCCGTTTGATCATGTGAGACACAACTGTCTTTGGAAAACTAAAGAGGTAAAATGCAAAATGCCTCAGGCAGAGATAGAAACAAGGACTTCTATTTCTTGAGAGGCAAATGAATTGTTACAGTGCGTAACTACCACCATATTTAACTCCAGGCCAGGAGGAGAAAGAAAAAAATCAAGCAACCATTCTGAAATAACAAGATTAAAGGAAGAACCTTCCCACCCCCATCTTTTTATAGACAATCAGGCACAGAATCCATGTAATTAATCATTCTCTAATTAGTCTCTTTCTTTTTCTGTAATGGAAAAGCAGTGCCACATTGTTTAAAATTCCTGCCATACTGTTGTGCTGATTCACAGACTCTATTGGTGGAAATTCTCTTTGTTTGCAGACACAGAAAGCAATCAAAACCCTTACTGAAGAAAGGCTGTCACAAAGGCCTATATATGACTGCTAGCATGTGGACTTCAAGATAGTAAACAAGTTCTGACTTGGAGACAGACGCAGCTGCCATCAGAACATCAACATTTTAGATGCCACTTCTCTGAATGCTGTCCTGTCTATCCGGACAAGATCTTTGGGACAGGAATGACTACATGTGTGTCCAGCATCTAGCATGATGGGGACAGGGACCTCTGCTTGCTTGGAATGCTCTAATGAGGAGAATCAGTAATGAAAGCAAGAGACGAGGACTCCCATAATTCGCTAAAGTATCCAAAAGGATCATGCCTGAAGCTGGGTTATGCAACTCACAGCAGTCCTTGCAGAATAGACTTTTATCTTCCCCTATCTTATTATTGGTGTCTTTATTTTGTCTGGTGTTAATTCCAAGTATGAGAGATACCTTACTGAAGCCTTGGGGAGAGGTGTAATATCATGTACATGACTTGGGAAAAGACTTGTGCCCCAAAATAGGCAGGAGGCTTTGAAGTATCTGTTGACCATAACTTCTGCTATGTTCAGCAGAGACAGTGTGATGTCTAACAAGGCCCGTGGAAATTATACAGGCTGGAGTTAACCACAGGAGTGCAAAGCTGTGTAGGAGGTATCTCCCCTCCTGCTCCTGCTTTCCCCTGCAATCCATTACAGGTAAATTCATACTAGTACTTTAACCAGTGCCAGGAAATATGTCTGGAAACCGGAACATGAGAGTCTGTACTGCTGAAATGCTAGAAGAACCACTGGCACGGCTTTGGTCTGGGACAGATTAGCCCTCCTCCAAAAAACTCCCAGGCACAACTCGGAGCTGGCGCAGGACAGGGACCATTCCCAGCAGACAGCTGCATACAGTCACCTTGTTCTGTGGCTGGAGAGAGTCTAATGGCATGGATGCAGCCCAGTGGTGCTGTCTGGCCAAGGGATAGAGAATAGGCTCATTATTACAGGGAAGTCCTACATGCAATAAGCCCACAAGAGCCCTCTAAGGAAAACAGCCTACTGGTTAGATCACTCACCCAGGAAACGAGACAATCCAATTTTTACAATTTGAACCAGAGAGCTGGTTCAATTTTTCCCCAGCCTGAAGAACTTCAAAACTCTGTCTCCTGCTTCTCTAGAAAGTTCCCCAATCACCAGGCAAAGGCATAGCTGGGGCAGGGGAGAGTAGGCAGCTTCTACGCCCCAGCTGAAGATGTCTGTCAAAAATGCAAGTAACCTGGGGCAAGACGGTTGAAATCTGGTGACTCTCAAGCCTAGCAAAAGCACCTCTTGCTACACTAGGAGAGACTAGGACTCTAAGTCACCTCTCTGCCTTATTCTATACAACACATACATGTTCCTAGGGGCGGGACAAGAATTAATGTTTCCTGTCTGGCAAAAGCCTTTCTATTCTGTTGGCTGAGTTTACTTTGTAGCTCCTCCAGTGTTTGTAAGTAGCATCCCTATACATCACAGGAAAAATGAAATGAAAAAGAAATAATGCTTGAAAACCATCACAGAAAGTGCTCTTGGGCAGCAAAGAAAACTCACCAAAACCTGGTAGGAAAAGAAGAATTTATTTGTTTACTGAAAGCTACTGCAGCCAAATCAAGGTTCCTTGCCCACAGTCAGGTCGCAGCAAGCAAGGGAAACTGCCCTGCAGTCGTCAGGAAATTTCTGACTCAGTTATTGCAACTTCCTCTACCACCTGCCCATCACCCTAACAACCCTCTGCCCAAAGGATCTAGATTTAAACCCTGTGGAGTTTCTCAAAGCTCTTCTCCCAACTATGGTGCTGCTCTCATATCCTCAGGACAGCGAGAAAGCATTTATCATCTTATGGTGCTGGAGGTGGTGTCCCATATGACTCCTGGCTAGTCTGAAGATGGAAGTGTTGCTTTCTGAATTCGGCATCTGCTAATGGCCTGCTGAATGAAAAACATACAAACTTTTTCTGCTTCAAGGCTGGCAACAGTTCCTTGGCAAACCTGAAGCTAACAAACCTGCTCAATAAGCTGTATGGACTGAATGGTGTTTAGAAATGGCCATTGTTAGGATGTCATTTCACAAACAGCTTCAGCCTCTAACAATATAATGCTCCTGAAAGGGTCATCACTTGCATCACTGATGCCACAGCTCGCAGCTGTAGAAACAGATCAACCTGTAAATACAGACAAAACTCGTCTTTCAAGGGCACGGGCACGATGATGCAGCTGTAGCATAAAGGTAAGAGCTGGATCATCCCTTTCAACACCAGCAGTCTTAGAGATCAGCGTAATCCTAAGAAAGAATACACCAGGTCTGCCATCACAGGGCAGCAGAACTGGGATCCTGCTGCTGACACTTTTCTCAGCACTGGAAAAAGACAAATGTTATGCTGACAGCTGCTTCCTTCCAGTTCAACTCCCTATTCATTATCAAAGGTGAAGTTAATTAAATCTCTCCTGAAAAGCTGCTCAGACAACTGTGATAATTATTTCAGGCTAGGATGTGTGATAATTTATGTAATTCTGTGGGCCCACAGAGCTGCTGCAACATTCACAGGATCAATTCTAGCATTGGTTTTCCACAAAAACCTGATCCATCACACTAAGCAGGCACGATTTAGACTAATGAGGCAGAAGAGGTCGACTGCAGTCTTGCTGCATGAAATCTTAATTTGCATATCTGTGGCCTCTGGGTGGACGGAGACGAGAAGATAAGATGGCACAAGAATCCATGATGGGAGAGTTTGCAGGATAGTGATTTCTGCAGCAGTTGACTTCTGTCTCTAGCTTAAATGGAAATCAGACCTGAGGAGGAGCTTTGAGAGTGGAGGTAAATGGCTGAATGCATCCAGAAGGAATCATTACATGGTATGATGTGACCCAGGAAAATGACAGGAGAAAAGAGAAGCCTGGTCCTAAATCCATTCCCAAGGATAATTCTTTTAACATCTGGGAAAGGGTTGATCAGCTACCCTTTCATCTCACTGCAATTGGTCACCTTGCACCTTGGAAGAATCAAAAGCATTGGGACCTGGACTTCTTGGAAGAGCCTGGGTTCCTCTGTATCCCTGTGGTAAAAAGATAAGCCAAAAAGACTTGGTTACCTATCCCTCCCTTTCTCAAAGTACATCCTATGAAGGAAGAGTATGACGTGCTCCTTTTTTCCTGAAGGCAACATGATGTGACATGACCTTGCTGGTTCCTACTACTGCAATTTATCTCTTTTCCACAAGTTCTGGAAGGACATTCAAGTACAGTGCTCTACAGGCACCTCACTCATGTATTATGGCAGACCTAGCAGTAGAAAAGAGTGCTTGCATCTACAATGCCAGTGGTTAGTGTGGTAGCTCACCCAGTTTCTCCATTACCATCACTTAATATTTTTGGTAGGCCAAGAAATTAGTAACCAGTAAAAGGCTGGTAAATGGACAGGAAGAGGGAAGATATTTGTTTGAATGGACGTTGGTATTTTGACATAAAAAGAAATCTTTCATTACACTTACAAAGCAATTGGTTCTTCTCAAAGCCCAACACTTCTTAATGTAAAGTAGGTGATTCTATTTAAAACAGTAATTCTCATTTCATTTGAGCAGGCATCCACAGAGAGCACAGTCTTCAGTTTGCAGTGAGAACGTTTATCATATTCTCTTCTCCCTCATGTTGTGACAACCTCATCCTACGCACATTTTTCAGACTCATTTGTCTCCATAACAGTCTCTTCCTCAAGAGTTACAAGTCACTGCTGGGGATTCACTGCTGTGCTGACAGTGCTGTGGTGCTACTGCTGCTACAACCACCCAGGTACCATAAAGATCACAAAGGACTTGGTTGCTCCTGTGTGCTGCTCTGAACATCATCTTTTTCCCATCTCCCCTTTGGAAGAAGAAGGTTCTGCCTTCCCCTGCCTCAGGCAATTCTCTCCTATCTCTACCCATGATTCACTGGAAAGTACATTTTCCAGTAAGTCAGACATTTCTTGGATCTACCACATGCATGTGAGCAGACCACGTGGTACATGCAAATGTGTACTACCTAAATCAAGAGCTACCATATCTGCATTATTCAGCTAATCTATCTGGGTACAGTGAACATGCCTAGGCTTCTGGACCTACCACAGACCTGCTGGTGCATCATAACTCAGGATAGTCTTAGGTCTTGACAAAATGTGTCCAGATGTTTGCCAGTTTTCCTCTGTAGCTTAGCCAGCTGTAGCCCACTAAAGGAACAGGTTGTCACAGCTCCTGCTTTGATCTGAGGGCTGGGGAGAGATTTCTTCAGTCTCCTTTGGGAAAGGAGAGGGATTGTCAACATCTATAGGGCAAAGGCAAGATTTATTCTTAGAATAAAGCCTCAAAATATGCTCAAGACCCCATGCCAGAAAGATTGCAGGGTTCAGCTCACATTGAACATTTCCTCTCACCACAAAGGGTCACTGCCTGGAAAAGAGACTGGGGTGCTGCCCTGCAAGAACAGGTAACACCAGTCTGGTGATAAGGGAAGGTGGAGGATTATTCAAATGCTGCCTCTACACTTATGAGACCTGACAGTTCTGCTAAGGCTTCCAGCTGAACAAAAAACAAAGTGCATTGTGCATAACCACTTGAGAAAGTTCAGCTACAGGATTTCAGGTGACT
This sequence comes from Aviceda cuculoides, assembly GCA_035590195.1. Classification (NCBI taxonomy): domain Eukaryota; kingdom Metazoa; phylum Chordata; class Aves; order Accipitriformes; family Accipitridae; genus Aviceda; species Aviceda cuculoides. Next base: position 20,138,116 of record JAVJGG010000017.1, read on the forward strand.
GCAATGAATTTACATAGAGGCAAGAAGTATTCTACTAGGTTACAACAGAACTGCCACTCCTCTTCCCTGCTTTAACAGCTTCTCCTTTACCCCCAACTGCCTTGCATTCAGTCTACCACCTCTCTATGATGTGCAGAGAACGATGTGAACTCGGTTTATCAGGGGGATTTCGGAGGGTGTTAGGCACATGAAGAGGTCAACAGATCCTGACCTATCTGCCTATACCTCTTGCACAGCCAGGAGTTGCCAACTTTCCCATTGGACCACTTGCATGATTTTCTGCTTCATTACATGTATTCATTTCCAACTGGATCCTGATGACTTGTCAACTACTGAAAGTGCTGGGGCAATTCGAGAATAAATGAAAACTACTGGAATTTAAAAGAAATGGAATCTTCTTTCCCATGGGTTTCCATAACCATCTGGGCGTGCTGCTAACATTGACGACCCCAAACTGATGTAAAAGCATGGTCTATTGGTCTCGGAGCAGACTTCAGAGACCTTTCTCTGACACAGAGGAAGAGAAAACATAAAACCCAAAGGACATTAACATGACAGATGAAGAAGCTCTCTCCCCTAATGGATAATAACGCAGGGACTGCACTGAAACAGGCACTTCTAGCCGTATGAACAATCTGGATCAAGCGCTGTATGCTGAGATCGCTAGCAGAGGAGAAAGCAAACATGAAAATATTGCAAGCACATACGTGTTTGCTCCCAATATACCACAGGACTAAATCGGGTCATGTCCTGCCTCATCAGCTTCCATAAACATCAGGTGGGCTGCCAGGATGTAATGCAAGATGGCACCCAAACCAATTTAACCTTTGTTTAAATTAAGTCAGGCATTACGGCTGAGATAGCTAGCACTTCTGCAGGCGTAGAAAGCAATAGCTGCAAAACTACCTGCTTCAGGAGAGGTTTAAAACCACACACAGATTCTCTCTCCTGGGTTTAGCACCTGCTGCAGAAATCATACATCCTAACAGGAGCTGGCTGGCAAGAATTAGCACTGGAAGCAGGTTGGCCTCGTCATTCAGATGCCAGCCTGAGATCCAGAAGGCATGAATCTGACTCTTTACTGCAGCACAGATTGCCTGTTGATGCTGGTCCCTCTGAGCATTGGCTCCCTGCTTGATCTCTTGAGGATTATCAGTGCAGGCAAACTAGCCTTGTGAGAGAGATGTCAGGAATAAAACACATTATGTGATGATATGTTCCAGTGCTACACTATCAAGGGGGCAGGTGTAAGAGTAAGTACATTATTCCCTCCTTTAACTCTGAGCTCCAGCCCTTCTTTCCACTAGATTAAAAATTAAATGCAGGGTGATAGAGATTTTAATGAGAGTGCTTTCCAGCTGTGGAGGTGTGCAGAGGATTATTCCTGGAAATGTGCATGGAGATCTGTAAGCCATCAGTAGAAAAATCATTCCTCTTGTGGCAAGAGCCCCTGACTTCAGCTCGCTGAATTCCTCTTTGCTTCTGGGCTTTGCTTCTCACTTTTCATAATGGAAGTCAGTTTTCACCCCCTGTGCATTGCTTGCAGAAAGCAGAAGTGTCATGTTAGAAAACAAGGACTAGATGGCATGCCTTGGGCCTTCAAGACCCTTCCTTTGGAGTCACAGAATACCTTGCACCCTATCTTTCTCAAAGGGTCTTCCTAATTTACTTTTTAATGTGTTTGATTTCCAAGCTCCATGACACATATCTTACATTTTACTTCTAAGTACAAGTATTGATTCACAGTTAGCATTCAAAGTATTTAAGCTTTGCCCTCAAATTCATCTCTTTTGAGGTCTAAATAACTCCTCAGATCACCTTCATCCTACATGACAGTTTTGAGATGTGTACCTCAGCAGTTCTTCAGTGTCCTCCTCAGGACCTGTATCCAGCACATACTCCCTGTTCTTACTGGCAGCTGGCAGCAGCAGTGAGTCACCCAGTCTTACCACCCCACCAAGGTCTGGATCTTCAAATAACTTCAGATCTAGAAAAAGGAACCAGAAAATGCTGTAGTTAAATCATGCTACATAATACAATACCTGCATTAACACTAGCTAGTAAACCTGGCTACTGGACTGAAAAAAAAAGATCACGTAGACAATTCTTTTTCTACAAGGACTTCCAATCTACAAAGTGCAGTGATACTCTGCAATCTCAGGACTTTGTAAATCTGCTTTCTTCTTGCACTCAAAAGTAGGTCACATTACTCTTGTTAGTGTGGCATGAGTGACTGTGGGATAGCCAGCTCCCACAGACCTATAATAACCTAGCCCAAAATGTCAACAGTGAACAGCTGTGGGAACTACAGGTCTTATTTATTCTTTCTGAATGATTCTAGATGATTCTGCCCCAGCTGAAGATTTGCCTTAACATTCCCAAGTAATTATTTAGCCTTTATACTCTGTATTACTACATTTTAAAAACTTATACACACGCTTTAGAGAAAACAACCTGTGTATATACAAATATAGAACAGATTTACTCTCTTTCATTTTCTTCCTGGGACCAATTGATGAGAAATCTTTTTCTGGGCCAAAGAGTCCTTCATCTGGATCTACTTCCTCTTCAAAAATGGTTAATCTGGGTTTCTCTTGCTTTGCTGGAAGAGCAGATGCCTTCTTTGGTTTTTTAGTTCTAAAACATAAGAGACAAGAAAGTCAGATGCAGTTCTTCAGTTAACAAGATTTATGGCTACAAAGTCTCATAAGCTGAAAATAGATGGAGGCTGGGAAAGGATTAGGGAAAGGTACATAGACACTGCTGGCAGGAACGGGATATTGAGCTGGAAGGACTGTTGGTCTGACATACTCTACCTGTACTCATGTTTTGTATTCAGAAGAACTCTCAAGGAACCCAATGGAAACTGGAAGAGGAGGGCTAACAATGCTGTACTGTGCAAACTACCACTCAATCACATTTGTTTTAAGCAGTTTTACTCCTCTCACACAGAAAACTTAAAATAAGAAAGAAGACCAGTCCAGCAACACTGTCATAGACAGACAGAAAAGGGATGGCTTGAAAAACAAAGTGCAGGTTGGACCATTACACTGATCCCTTTGGACTGGTTTTTAAAAATCTCTTTGGCTCCATTTCCTTGCGAGTGCCTGCTGCTGTTTTTGACTGCTGCACACTCCTTTCATAAAGGTGTTAGACACTCCCCTCATCCTTCCCAGAAGAGAGAAGATATGAAGACTACATCACCTTTAAGTTGAAGCAAGCAGGGACTGGAAGATACTTGGTTAGACAGACTGCTATTTGCAGAATTTACAAATGTCACTCAGTACCTTCTTGAACGAAGGACAGGATTAACTTCCTCTAAATTTATTCTTCTAAAAATTTGACAGTGAGACAAAGGTAATTTTTAGGCTTCTCCTCTACTCAGTGGAAAGAGACACACATCTCCATAGGACAACTAATCCCATCTATTTTGAACACTGGTATCTGGATGACATAAATCTCTGAAGATCTCTTCCTCTCCCCACTGGCTGGAGAAGGAAGCTAAAAACTAGTTTGGATTAGAGGCCTCATTTGCACATGGCTTAAACAAGGAGAGCTGAATGCCCTTCCTAGAACAGAGTGAAAAGCATGTACCTCTTGCTCTCATACCTAGGAGTCACATTCCACTAGCTGAAGCTACAAAGCAGCTTTCACAGTAGGGCAGCTTGAGTTATGAGGCAAAAAAAAGAGAATTTAGATAACAGGGCAAAAACCTTGGGTGAAAAGTCCAATTCAAACTAAGCTAAAGAGAAGAATTCCTTAGGACAGCATGTCCTTCCTAAGAAATTGCCATATTTCAAAGCTCCTTACTCTTAGCAGTCATGGCCTTGCAATTTCTAAGGTAGCCCCTTTGAGTGCCTCTTACAATAGAAGATCTGATTTTCTCCTTTGCAGAGAGCAGGTCAGGTTTCAGCCTAGAGCAAACCCAATTATCAGCACTTAACATGCCACAGTCATAAAAAACTAAGAACAAGGTCAAAAGATTACACATACATTCCAACTACATTAAAGAATCTTGTAAAATCCTCTTCCGATTACAGCTGCACACAAAAGAGTGGAGTCCATTTACTTCCAGTTATTTTCACAAGTTTATTATCACCAAGATAGAACTCAGGGATGATATTACCTTGCTACTACCACTTTGTCTCTTAGCAATGGGAAATGCTGCACTTAGAGCCCTAAGAGCAAGCCCCATGCAGAACTTAAATATGGCCTTATTTGGAAATATACCCTTTTCAACACACTAAAGGTATCTGCAGTTGTCAGCAACTAATTTGCTGAACTATTTATGATACAAACTTTCTTTTTAAAGCAGGAGTAACTTCCATGACTTTCTTTTTTCACACTCATATTCATTATGGATATGCCTTGAGTGACTTCTGAATCTGAGCTGCTTTTGAAAGGTCAGCTCCAAGGAACTGCCTCAAACTGAAGCATTTGTAAAAGAGCCTTCTTCCAAAACCTGACAAAGTCTAAAGTTATAATATGTACAAGCCAGACGTCTTTCACCCAGCATTTCTACAGAATATCAGATTCATTGCTTTATTAACTGTGGTAAGAAACCAATCACTCAAATGAACCTCAGTATTAAAGGAAAAGGGAAAAAATGAGAGCTATTATATTTAACAACAAAACCAGAAGAACAGTAAGACTGAGTCTTTCAGAGCTGACAAATTGATTAAAAATGGAATTAGTAGACACAAATAAATGCAATCTACTGGGGAAGGAGCAACCTTTGTTTGCATAATTCATGTCTTGCAAAGTACTCTTTGAGAAGTAAATTACAATATAGATGAGGATTTGCCAATCTACAGAATGCCAAAAAGTCTTTGACAAGATCCCTTGTCCATTCAGAGAGTTACAGCAGCTCTCCTGATGCATAAAAGTCTGTTGTGACACAGGTACTTATAAACATGAGCCAATATATTTCCAAGCAACAGGTCTCCTCCCCAGTGAAGTTAACAAGGAGTTTACTAATAGTTAGCTAAGGTATTTGCAGCAATGAGTACCAGAGTGGTGGGACATACTGAAGAATGGGAAGAGAACCATAAAGAGTGTTATAAAGAACAGTATGTAAAACAAAATTAATTGAACTGAAAGGTCCTGGTAATAACCCTCTGTTTAGTCTAGCCATCAAACCAGCCCACTTACACTGGCTCTCTTTCTGTTTCACCAGGGGACTCCATTGGCAGTTACAGGGCACAGGGCCAAACCCCCAAGGCTTGACGGCTACCAGAAGGAACATGAGGAAGTTGTTTTTCTGCCTTCAAGTTGTTTCCCCTCACTACCCTTCTAAGGAAGGCACAGTCGGACTGCCAAGTAATTCCAGCATATCCATACAGGGACTCTGTTGAGGTCAGTCTCTAACTGGGAAACAGGATTCCCACGGTTCTGTATTTAGCTGTGCCAGTCCAGGCTGTGCACTGCTAAGCAGAGGTTACTGGGAGAGAAAGGGTGTGTAAGAAGTTTCGGAGCCTGTCTGAGGTTCTGGTTTCATGATAAGCTTCATCTGGCCTGAGTGTGTGTCTGCCTGCCTACTCGTCCCCCTCTATATATTCCTGCTACCTCCCCATAAGCAGGGGACTAGAGACTTAGCTGGAACTGAGCTGACTGTGAACCCACATGCTGGTAGGCATGCACAGGAGAAGCTGCAGGGATAGTTAATTCGATGATCATGATGTGCCAGGGTGCAGTAAACTGGTGCAGGGATGCAGAGGCTTTTGGGAAGACAGAAATGAAGGAACATTTAGTTTCCCAAAGTATTACTGTACTCAAGCCTTGCACGTCATTAGCACCTTCTTCATTCACCACACTCACAGCCTTGGCATCTGACATTTTAAAACTACCTGAATCCAGCTGGCAGAAGATGACCTGTGTCATTGCTATTTCTTTGTTCCTGAAACAAGTCAACTTTGGAACATCACTCTAGTGAATTTTAAAACTCTTAACAAAAACTAACCCAGTCCTAAAGATCATGTATCCTTTGTTCAGCTGAACCTATTTACCCAGTTGAGCTCACTGACTTCTATACACGAAGCACTGTGAGAATGACTCAAATAACACTACTGTCTTCTGCTCTTGAGTCCAAAAGGAGCCAAACTGCCTCATAAGTGACTGTAGATAAAGACTAGTCTCCTAACTGACATAGACCAAAACAGGATGATCAAAAATTTGGGTATATGAATCTACTTAGTCAGGCTGCTGGCACACTTGAAAATCCAGCTGAGACTCCTGGCTCCCAAATGATTCTCAAATCACCCATGACAACGTCAACAAAACCCTGCATGCAGAAGACACTCACTTTAAAACCTAACCCATTTTGTGAGCACAATTCTCATATTATTGTTTACTGACACAATGTAGGTCACTTGTTTGGCAGCCTCCATGCAGAAAAGCTTTCTGGTCAGCTATAGAAAATAGCAACGAGGATGACTGAAACACTCCAAAGTCAGAAGATTTCCAGACCTCTATGTGTGATAGCTGTGTTTTGAAATAGTGGATCTTCAGACCTAACGCTTGGTGACACATAGCTTAAATCAAAGTGCAAGTCTATTGTGCTCAATACAGACAGGAGTCCCTAACCCATGCTCACTACTGGGTTAAAATAGTGTGTGTAATTATTCCAAGTAAGTGTGTGTCATTATTCAAAGTAAGTGTAATCTCAGCATACAGACAAAAATTTTCAGAACTTATTATTCTGAAAATATGACTACCTCTTTTTTTATAGAAATAAGATTATGCTCCAGGAAAGGAATGTTACAGTGATATTAACAATTACTTACTCAGAATATACATACTCATATTTTAGGTATCCATGGGAGTTTACAAGGAAAGAGCTCACTAATATAAATGGACACCCCAACTCCCACAAATCTACATTCAGGCTTGAACAAAAGAACTACTGCTAAAATATCAGCAATATTAGCACATCTTCTTCAAAACCATTTCTGAAAAACAAAGAACCTATACACTAGTTCATACAGAAAACAAAATGTCATCTGCCTCTTTCTTTTCATTCAACAGTGCTCATTTTCCAAAGCCGCCTGATAATAACAGACAGGACAAAAGGGGTCATTCTCATCTGCTTTGGGCAAGGGATGCCGAATAGAAATTCTAAGCCCGTCAGCTCAACACAGCCTGACTGCTAAGCATTAAGCAACCATGACAAGTGCTGGCCGCAGGGATATTCTACCTCACACAGTGATTTTTTTCTTGTGGACATCACAGTAACTTACAGTGTTTTAAATGGCCCTGGCATGTCCCAAAATAAGATAATGCATAATAGAGGGAATAAATCTCCTATTAGAAATCATTTGGAAGAAGAGCATTTAATTGCAGGCAAAGTTTCTCCTGCTGCAGCCCCCAGATCAGGCCAGCCTTGGACTATTGTTCCAGCAGAGCAACAGATGGAAAGAAAGCCTGAAGGAACAGATTTTCAAGAGTTCATCTCCCATCTAGGGACCTGCTTTTGTGAAGACATTTTTCTGAAGGGCTCAGCACTCAGGAGTACCTGTTCTCCCTAAAAGAAGCCAAGCTTTTTTTATAACCTGTCCTTTCTGATTATATCCTTTTTCAATATAATTTCAGAACAGACAACAAGACCACAGGCAGACAACTTTTGTTTAGTATACAGCTCATTAGCAATAATCATAATACAGAAACATTTCCTAAAAAGTTTTCAACTAAATAACTAACAAAGCACACAGACACTCATATGCCTGGCAAGGGAGCAAGGGTTACAGAGTAGATTGCAAAGAAAGAAAATTAACATAAAGGAAATTTCTTTATAATTTTCCTTTGATTTTCTAGACTAAACCAGAATGTGAGGCTTGCTGAAACGAATGGACAACAAAAGCCAGGTTTCAAAATACAATCATGTCTAAATTAAACCACAGCAAGGACAGAACAAGACAGGCATAATAAAGTTGCCAATAATGATGTGAAAAAGCCAAAAAAAATCATTGTAAAAAAAAATCATAGTATTTTTGGTTTCATCTGCAAAGCAGCAGAATGGTACTTTCAGAGTTTCTGACAACAGTGAAATAGTTCATACCCTAATACTCATGTTAATGATGCAGATTTTCAAATATGCAATACCAGATAACATGCACTAACGTGTTTTGGAAAAAAATTGGCCAGGCATTTTTCTGCACCCTGGATGTAACTACTCAATGCATTTTAGAACTTCAGGGAGTTTACAGAGGGCTAAAAATAAAGCTATTTTAAAAATTAGAAAAGTTAAAAGTGTACAACACAAAGAAGCATGGGCTGGTGAGCATTGCCTTGATGCTTGGTAAGGTTAAAGAAAGGCAGAAAATCAGATATAATCAGTAAGTAATTAAAAGAGCATTCATTACTAAAGTCTTGCCAGAATCATGATGCTGTTTTCTTTTTAGGAGCCTATAGGCTTGGTTAATAATGGATTGACATAGCAGTCCTGACACTTGCCACCGTTTTCTTCCAAAAGAAAAGACCAGGAAAATGGAAACTTCTATCCTCCGGCTCCTGTGGACAGGGTCCTCAGTGCAGCATTGCAGGTATCTGCTTCTCTGTAGCCTGAGCTATCTCTGCATTACCTTAGAGCACTCAGAGGCCTCAGGCAAGGAGAGACAAAACCAGAATGCTCTCGTTTTGGTTCTTCTCCATGGCTTTGGTGGGGCAAGGAGGAGACAATATTATAGAATCATAGAATCATTTAGGTTGGAAAAGACCTTCACAAGATCATCGAGTCTAACCATCATCCGTGCCCACTAAACCATGTTATGGAGTACCCCATCTATGCGCTTTTTGAATACCTCCAGAGTTGGTGACTCAATCACTTCCCTGGGCAGCCTATTCCAATGTCTGACAACCCTCTCAGTAAAGAAATTTTTCCTAATAT
>JAVJGG010000017.1:20152526-20174486 GCA_035590195.1 Aviceda cuculoides
GGCCAGGTTGGACGGGGCTCTGAGCAGCCTGGTCCAGTGGAAGGTGTCCCTGCCCATGGCAGGGGGGTTGGAACTAGATGATCTTTAAGGTCCCTTCCAACCCAAACCATCCTATGATTCTGCGATTCCTGACTGTCCCTGCTAACCACTGATGTGTCATTGTGTGTCTGATCTGTTTACTGACTTAAAGTACTTGCGAAAGACAGAGGAAATTAACTTTATCTGAGACATATCAGTGCATGTCTAATCTGCTTATTTATGTTCCTTCTGCAGTCAACAGAAACAATAGAATTTCCATGTGGTGATTCATCCCATCCAAATAAAGTTGTCTGAGAAGGAGTTTCCCTCTAAAGTGCCTATTTTTCTCCGCTGGCTACAGAGAGACCGTAAACACTCTGCTTAGATGTAGGTAGCTAACGTTCACATAGCTAGGTGAGACAAAGTCCACTTTTTGTTACTAATTTAATTCATTTAGGCTAAAATTAGAGCATTGGACAGAATGAAAAAGTTTCTACAGGAGCTCTTCAATTTACACTCAAAAATGAAGCCTGAAGTTCTAACTCCCTTCAGTATGCAAGATCCATCCAACTGAGCAAATTCAGCAAACTGAAACATGTGCTTTGACCATGTCTTCTCATCATATTGTTGCGTGCAAAGCCCAGGAGAATGGCAAGAGTACTATTACTTGCTGTGGAGTCTCTGGATGTTCAGGAAAGCAATTTAAAATGAGACTAGCTAGAAACAGGCTAGTGAAAAACACGATGGATAAAATTTGTGGTTTGATCCCTTTGACTGTTAAAGTAACATGGCATGGGAGACTCTCTCACCCAGCTTTTCAAGCTTGCATCTGCCAAATCACCCAGTGCAGACTTCATTGACTAAACACGGGCATCTACACTGAGCAAGTGGTCTTATGCTCCCCTTGGAGGCAAAAGAGTGCTGGTTGGGGTAGGCAGTGAATGTCAGGATGCTGCTTATCTTATCCCCACAGTCATCTGTGTTTTACCGTGTTGATTCTCCCTAAACACCCCTGAATATATTGACTACGTCTCCGGCACCTGTAAGGAAAGTGTACTCAACTAGCTTTGAAGATCTGCAGTGTATGTACTGAATTCCACCTGGTTTGGTAGGGTGAGACTTATATTATTCTAAGGCAGATTTTGATGAACAGATCACATTACTTGCACCCAATCTGTCCACAGTATAAAGACAGTCCATACTAATTCAGCTGTAGACATGTGCACCATGATTAGGTTAATCAACATGCAAAGGTTCATCAACATGAATTCTGAATTCTCTGTGCAAGAGGTCTACTTTCGAGAGAACACTGCCAAGGAAAAAAGAAAAAAACAAAAAAACAAAACAAAAAACCACTCCAAAACCTTATTAGCAAAAGGATTTTGCCAATTATTATGCAGTTTTGCCCCCCTTGACTTTAGGAAGCTGCCAGTCTCACAGATCTTTTAATCTGGCCACACTTGACACTTGCAAAATCAGCTGTTCACACATGGTGACTTGCTAGCACCTCGCAACTTCACTTCCTTAAAACTAACACCACACTGAGAATCCTGCACAGCACCAGGCTGGAGTATTCCCTGCTCAGCAGCTCCCAGCTGAATTAAGAGCAGAGAGCCCATCTGTTCCATTCATTCAGTGACTCCTTGCTATGCCCAAGGAACATAAGAAAGGAACTGTATGAATCACTGGAAGAGGCAACAAGAACTGGACATGAGACTAAGGAAAATTTAAAAAAAAAAAAAAAAAAAAAAAAAAAAGGCCAGAGGATGGGTTTAACTGAAAAAGAATGTAATTTATTCAGATCTTTCTCAGGGTCAGTAATTTGCTTTAGAACCCTGTTCTGCAAGGCCTAACAATTTTATTAGGAATGAAAAACACAAACCATGGAACAGTTTATCACTAACGGAGACCTTTCACTGTCTCTTGAGGGTCCAACACTCCACTGACAACATATGAATATTTAGCCTTCTAAACTTACATGTTCTGAATCACAGCTTAGGTATATGCCTAAGGGAAATCAGAGACGGTGGGATAGATACCTTCAGAGCAAGCATTGTGGTATCAACACTTCTGAATGAGGTGTGCGTCCTCTGAGAGGAGGGGAAAACACAAGCACTGTAGCAGCACTGTACAGGCACAAGAGGGTATTTTCAGTGACAGCCTTTGTTCTGGCATTCTCTAGTTTTTGACTACCTGAGTCAAGAACTTAGTAACACTTATCAAGCACATTCATGGGAGAGGGGACACTCGCATCTTTTAGTTACCTAAAAATTCCAGTAACTCAGGACTTGTTGCCAGATCCTCATCTTTTGAGATGAACTTCATTATATCATTGAACATAGCTCTTCGTTCACAGATGTCAGATTCCCCCACAAAGAGAACTTTTCTAGGCAAGAGTGGAAGAGAAGCCTGTGGATATCGTGCCACCAGTCTCTGGTAGAGCTCCTCTATCTCGCTGTACTTCTTGGAAACCTGCAATGAAACATGCTGCCTGAGTAAGTTTCTTTACAGGGGAGACATGCGCAGCAAAGAAGCAGTTACAGGGGAGACATGAGCATCAAAGCAGCAGTTTAAGTGCTGTGAAGCATTAACCCTGGAAACTGAAGTGGAAAAACATGTATTACCAAGGAGCTTTACATATAGCCTAGTAAAAGCTGTTATCTGCACAGTGAAACCCCAAGCATTGTTGCTGGTCTTCTAATTCTGTTATTAAAATATGCTCCCTAATGGAACTGAAGTTCTTTGCCAGATACCCAGAGTCCATTTGTCTGACTTCTCAACTAATGAAATACTGGGAAGGTCAATCACTGCTCCAGACACTTTTCTCTGACAGCAAAAATCCTTGCCCACTAAAAATGAGCTATACAATGCCCAGCCGTGAGAGATGGGAGGGAAGAGAAGCCCAACCAGGTAGGTATGTGATAGAGAAAGCAGCCCGAACCTTTTCACTATTGAGCCAGAAGACCCATTTCTCAGCCCTGGTGGGCTTCAGTGCCCTTCTGGCTGTTAAGGCCTAAAAAACTGGCATGTTTGCTGCCCTGCAGAGCACCTACTACAGAAACCAAAGGGCAGAGACCTCAGTTGACCCTTGACTATTCAGTTTATCCATGAGAAAATAAAAACCAACAACTTGGCCATGGCCTACAGGTTCTCATACAGCGAGAAGATGCCAACAGTGGAGTCATTCCTTCTGCAGACAAAGATAGGAAGCCTGAGGGGAAATAAGGCCCAAGATATTACAAGGAAAGTAATAACCATGGGAATGCTGGTTAGAAATGGTGTGGCTTCTATGTCACATTAAGTTTTGAATTCGGTACCTTAAAAAAATCAACACACAAACCCACACACAAACAAAACACTAAGTGATGTTACAGGCGCAATGGAGAGTGACTGTCATGCTCTGTGACTGTGGTATCATACAGACGATATATTCAGCATGGCCCTCCATGGCACCATAATCTATGAATGTGTTTCAATGAATACAGAGTTAGATTAAAAAAAACTACAAAAAAAAAAAAAAAAGTAAAAAAACCTACTGCTAGTGGAGTACTTATGGCACAGATCCTCTGCTAGGGTCCAGCTCTTATCCTCCTGTAACACATGTTGGTGAACTCTAGTGGAGTGAATCCTAGTTAGTACTGCAACATAAAAGATGGAGAGACTCAAGCACCACATCTTGAGATGGAAGAAGGCAGAGTTCTTCCACCGACACAGTGATAAAAGTAAGTCAGCTCAACAAAAAGCACAGAAGTAGAAGGGAAATGAGTTATAGATTAACCCAGAATCCATCAACTGCATCTGTCCTAGCAAACTAAACAGTATCAGGCATATTCCCAGGCACTGGAACTTAAGAGTGTCTATTAGGAACCTTGTAGTGTCTACTGGAACCTGACAATGTCCAGCAGTTTTGACTCTGGGCAGATAGCACTCCCCCAAGATTTTTCAGCCCAAGATTTAGCCTGGTGCAGAGACCACGCAGTAGCCAGTTTGGGTACCGGTGCCCACTGCAGGTGGTAAGAAAGTTTCATACTATGGAAGCAGCCAGACTGTGCTAGATGCCCTCCAGGCCAGAGAACAGGTCCTGACATTAATAGACACACCTCGACTAGTTTACTAAAGTAGACAAAGGCATAAAGAGCAATAACAACCTTAGCTTTCATGCATCCCTGCCTTTTGCAGTAATTATCAACCAAGCTAGCTGATTTGAAAAATATTTGCATTTCATCTGTACAGTGCTCGCTACGGGTGCAGTATCCAGTCACAAAAGGCAAGCAGCTCTATAAGAAAGATCTGAAGCACAAAACCAAACCTGCATCGACAGGGGAATGAAAAAACAAGAATTTTAGACTTGTCTCCTGTAAGCAACATAGGTAAGTGTGAGGAACACTGTGCTCCACATGCAGGACCTGACATGCAAGTCAGCAGCCAAGCCCTAAAATGATGGCAATAAAGAGATGTTCCCAGAATAAGACAATCCTCTCTTTGAAAGATACCCCAAAAAGAGAGAGGAAAGCAATTCTGGAATTTTTTATTTGCTGTACATTTCTAGTTTGCTAGGTCCCAGTAGCACTCTGAACATGGCTATGATACCAGAGCCCCTCCCCAAAATACTGTGTAAGCACAAATGTAAGGGCAGTGAGGAATTCACCAGTACTTTTTCAAAAGAATAAACAGTATTACCCTCCACCCAGGAAAAAAAAAAATCGAGTCTGATTTGTGAAAAATGTTTAACATCTAATCAATTTCAATGATAAATAACAAATTAATGTCTGAAAGCATTACAAGACAGCAGCCAATCAACAAGACTATGCCAAAACAGCTTTAAAATACTCAAAAAGTAACATGGAAATGAGACACACAAACTTATTTCTTTCCCCACTTAATTTTTATCCTCCTCTATCAAACTCCGTAAATTATTCATAAATCTCAATTTATGTCTAATTACACCATTGAACCTAAAGTACATGCACACCCTCGTATTCTATCGCTAATTGAGCCTTTGTGAATCTGCGTGGGCTTTGAACAACAACACCAACCACAACACGCGACACAGCATACGAAATGTGATAACACTATATCCAAAGCATACTAATATGCTAACCAAAAGCCTGCAGCACACCACACAAGCTAATATCCAACAGTGTGGGGATGCCCTCTGCTGGGATAACCTACCACACAGGCAAGATGTTAAACCTCTAGCCTAAACCATTCCCCACTTACCTAAGCCCAGTGCTGGCCCCTGCAAGCCCCTGCTAGCTGAGACTCTTCGCCTGCTGTCCCTCTGCCTTAAATCCTGGCTGCCGCTGGCTCCTCTGCTTCTTCGCTCAACACTACTGCCATCTTTACCTTGGTTTTGGTGCTGGAAATGCAGCGGTAAGACTGGCTGAATCCAACAACCTCAGACCGATGCATTTAGAATCACAGAATCATAGAATGGTTTGGGTTGGAAGGGATCTTTAAGGATCCAACCCCCCTGCTGTGGGCAGGGACACCTTCCACTAGACCAGGTTGCTCCAAGCCCCATCCAACCTGGCCTTGGACACTTCCAGGGATGCGGCAGCCACAACTTCTCTGGGCAACCTGTGCCAGTGCCTCACCACCCTCATTGTAAAAATTTTCTTCCTTATGTCTTATCTAAATTTACCTTCTTTCAGTTTAAAACCTACAGACCCTGTTAAAAAGCCTGCCCCCATCTTTCTTATAAGCCCCCTTTGTATACTGAAAGGCCACAGTAAGGTCTCCCCTGAGCCTTCTCTTCTCCAGGCTGAACTGCAACTCTCGCAGCCTTTCCTCACAAGAGAGGTGTTCCAGCCCTCTGAACCATTTCCGTGCCCCTCCTCTGGACCCGCTCCAACAGGTCCATGTCTGTCTTGTACTGGGGACCCCAGAGCTGGATGCAGCATCAGAGGGAACGCCACAGCCCTACAAAGCACCGGCCAGACCTCGCAGAGTGTATTTTCCCAGGTCAAGTCCCACACATGATGCAGAGCATTCTCACACCTTTCCGGTCAGGAGGCACTGCCCTGCCATGACAACATTGGACCCTTTCAATTTGACGTCCTCTGACAATTTTCCAGAAGAAAGACATATTAGCACGTAACAAAATTAAATCTTGCTTTTCCTGGTTACCACTCACAACCTTTTGAAAACAGCTGATGGATCCTATGGCCCGAAATGTCAGGATAAAAAATAAATACTGCTTTAAAACCCATTTTATCAGTCCTATTAAGTAAACAAAGTCCCATTTGATTAATATTCAAATATTTTTCTTCTGCTGCCTGTAATTCCTCTAGGTCTTGATCCCGCAATTATCCTCTCCCCCTCCATGCCTCTAACTGCACTCTGTGCATACTGTGGAGCTAAACCCCCACCACCTGTAAGTCAGCCTGAGTGCACACACTTCAAGGAGTTCTGTCAAGTCGCAATATCAAAGCCTCAATCTACTTCACTTCAAAAGAGTTAATCATGCAAATATGGCAAAGCATGTGCATATTTGCCAGGTCAGGACCCTATTTGCCTGTAACAATTAACATCCAACATCGAACTTAAAGAGAGACGGGGATGGGCTGAATATTTTTTGCACCAGGAACAAATAAGTAAGTTGATCATATTCAAAAATAGCTAGAAGGTTAAGAAAACCACCGGGAAGTTCAAAGTGAAAGCCTGAAGTTTGCTGCTAATCTCTCAAATCTCATGCCTTGTCCCCTGCTTCACAAGAACCTCATGCATGAAAGTACACACACCAGAATAGGTGTAGAGTAGGATACGAGCCTGGGACTCTCAAATCTGCATAGGAGAATTTGATCCCACTCAGTATTAATGGGATTTAATGCCTCCTTTCCCTTTAATGCTCCTTTTAATGCCCTATTTCTGACCTCAAACTTGTCTTCATAAGCTTTGTATCTACTGCAAGGATTTCAGCAAAATGGAGATCTCGGAGCTAATTCAAGCCCTTTGTCCAGCCAATGCATACTAGTGAAGAACACTCTTGATTTTATAGTATTTCATGAAAAACATATGGCTACTGTGACTTTCTTTTTACAAAGCCCACTTCTTAACACTGTCAGAAAATGGAGATACAGCAGCATTGTCCTTTAAAAAAACCACTAGCTTCAGATACAGGAGTCAAAAGCATCACTTCTCACAGACAGCAAAAACCAAGCTTTCACTTGTACGCTCCCCATTCAAGCCACACCAGAATTAATGTTGCTTGGTGACCTCGTGGGTATGCATTATGGTAGATTTTAATTACATGACCACATGCTGTTCTCCCCATCTGTTTTGCCCAGCAGAAGAGCAAGCACTCTAATATTTCTTTTTAATCAACATGAATTCTTAATGGCTCCTGAACCTATTGCTACACCGAGCAGGGATATTTTTTCCCCCTCTCACATCACAGAGGTTATAATGTGAAGGAATTTATCTTCACAACACACCTGTATGGTCAGGAAATGGCAATTTTAATGCACAGATTTTGAGGCCCACAGAAAGAAGGCCAACATATGCAAACAGACAATGATGAAAACATAGACAAATACACACCCACATATTTACACTCACTCATTTTATGAGAGGAAGACAGTTTTATAGTAAATTTCTCCCAAAAATGTGCTGTGCCTGTCAAACACCAGTAGTTATTTGTTCAGCTTTGAAAAAGAAAGAACTCGACTAACAAATGTAACTTGTAAAAAAGAAGCAATTAAACTGGGTGCAGATAGAAAGAGAAGGCACTATAGGCTGGTTAGATTTTTAATAAGGCTGGGAAGAGAGAAGTTAATTGCTAAAAAAGATAAGGTGTGGCTAGAAGAAATGCATTTAAGAAAAACAAAGCCTTTTCTTCTCCTCACCGAAAATAGCAGATCTACAGGCAATAAATAAATATCACCTTTGCAGCAGTACCAAAGATAAAACCAATTTCACTCTTTCAATAGGGCAAGAGTATTCTGACCTTTGAAAGAAATGCAGCCGATTTTTCCTTCAATTATGAAATGCAACCTCAAGGTTAAGCAGTTCTACAACCCATTTGCTCTATTTTACAAATGGCAGTTTTTTAATTAAAAAAACCCTCCAGTTTCTAAGAATTTAGATCTGAAAGTCATTATAGAAGTGAATTTCTTCTTCTGTTAATGCTTCACAAACATTTCAGTTAGAAATACAATGATACTGATTTTGCATAGTCCCATTAAGACTGGGGAACAGATAACTCTGGATTGTTTAGACCCACAGTAAAGGCTAGTAACTCCACAGGTCCGATGTGAAATCTTTTTGATGTTCTTTGGGTTTTGGTCATAGGCCCTTAACATATCTCCATCCAGTGGGATCTAAATCACAGCCCAGAGCTTAGAGGACACCTCTGTCCGGCGCACCATCTTTTTCCAGGGGATACAGAGAAGCTATTTGAGCAACAAATGCTGCTCAATCACATCCCTGCCTGCAGTTGCTCACAGCCTAACGCACAGAAAGCCAGTTTCGTTGCTGCCACCTAGGGCACAAGAGTGTGTCGGGCAGTCACTTCAACTGGAAGCAGGTGGAAGAACAGCAAGACAGCAAAATCAATTTAGCTAATATTTGAGGGAGAGAAAGAAGGGAAGGAGAAGAAGGAAAAGAAAGACAAAGGATCTCAAAACACAGACCTGGCTCCTGAGGTAGCTAAAATTGGATTAATGTATTCAGACCCAATGAAAATCCTACCATGCCTACCTGCTTTCTCAAACCTACCTGTCATCTCATTATTCTCTGCTGTTCCCCAGCCACCTGGTTCTCTTACGCTTCACCTGCAAACTCTCTTGGGAAGGGTCATGGGTCTTGTTTGTGCTGGTACAGCATCCAGCAGGACAGGGCACTACACAGACAATACGGGTGCAACTCACCTCATCTGGCAGCCACAGGGTTGGGACTTGCCTCCAGGTTAAGACAACTGCCTACATGCAGGAGATGTCTCAGCTCTCATGACAGTCAGATATAGTCACTACATTTTGGCAAGATGCAACTGAAACCCAACTCATCTGAACACAGGCAGCTAGTGGTACCTTGCATGGTGTACTGCATCTCACCTCACTCTGTTTCAGAGTGGTGCCAATGCCTTTATGTCCTGTCACATCTGTCAGCCCTGTGCAGACACCAAGGATAACTTAGGGTTTCTCAAATTCTACCAGCTGTGTATGTTATGCAAAGTGGATTCCCCCCACATGTAGATGCTCAGCTACATTCTTCTCAACAGTACTGCACTGACTGGGATAAGAGCTTAGAAATCCACAGCAAATGCAGACATCCAACCATAGAGAACACATTGTTCTACCTAAAGACAGGCATCTCATGTCATCTGAGATGCTTTGAGGTATCCAAAGGGCTTGTGTGGGGCAGGCAAGTATCACACAGGACCTATGAAAGACTCACAACCTTCTGAAGGCTAGGTGGAAAATCCCAGGGCACCTCTGGTGGTATAGACAGTGAGTTGTGTGCAACTCAATTGAGCCTTAAGCATTTTAGCCTGGAGTTGAAGCGCCCCACCCCAGCTGCCTAAAATGTAGAATGCTCTCCCTTTATGGTCAAAGAAGAGAGGCATTTCCAGAGGACGAGTCACCTCATTTCCCTTCTCCCCATTGACCATAAAAGCAGGAACAGACCCAGATTAAAATATCCAACTTACAGAGAGATAAGTTAGGACAGGTGAATCCCTCTGTTCCCTCCAGTAATACATACAGAAAAGATTCACTGGAATGAATCCATGCAAACCACCTATCCTCCAACCTCCCAGATCACAGTTTTAAATTACTCTCACACCAAACTATATAATAATATCAGACTTAGTCAGCTGAAAAAAAATGTATCTGATGAGATAAATGTTATTCCCATCAGACCACACAGTTTTCTTCTTCCCAAAGAGTGAAATGTCAGGAGGTCTGAACAGAGAAGAAATCAGAAAGGTTCATTTCACTTGAGAAGAGCAACTAAGTGCTGAAAATCCTCCTAGAGAGAATGGACATGCGAACAGGCAATCTCAGCAAGCAGGGGGGCCACAGTAGGAAGTCTGTTTCTCCTCTTTATAAACACGCTGATTTTATCTATTTTTTCTTAAGCTAAGCAAAATGTTAGATGACAACAGCCCAGTTTAACACCTCAGGTTTAGTCAGGTTCTTTCTTGCACAGAGCTGCATGGAAATATTACATAATATAGGCAGGCATTGCTGCAGAAAAAAAGTGATTCTCAATCTCCTTCTCTTATCTGCCCATGTCTAGCCCTTCCCCTGTCCTAAAACAAACTTTAATGGGGCTGTGCAACTCACAAGCTCAAGAAACAGGTGTAAGTTAGTACTAAATAACAAACCCCCAAATACCCATTTTTAGCCAGGACCAGTTCCTCAGCTGACATTACAGAATAGCCACATGACACTGGCACACAGAAGGAAACACTGCAGGAGTGAGAACAACCAGCCAGGGAGAAGGAGGAAGAACAGAAGAGAGTCCTATGCCAGCATTGCTGCTTTTACCATGAAGTTATATATAGCATAAGGAGTGCAATAAACGTATGAGATATCCTCACCATGCACCTCTTCACAACATTGACAGATGTGGCTTTATCTGCAAATCACAGTGTAAATATCCATTTATCAGCTATCTTCTATGGATTGTGAGTTACGCTAGGGCTAATGGTCTACCAGGTAACCGCACACTCACATCACTCTGACATTAGTTATCCCCAACACATCTGAAGAGGGCAGATGTTCACAGCATGCAACAAGGTGCACCCCCTTAGAGTCCCTTTATAGTCAACAGACAGAGAAGCGCACTTCTTGGGAGTGAGCAGATCTAATGAAATGTACCCTAAATGCACCTTTTTCCATAGATTCAATAGACAGTCCCATGTAAGACAGTTCAAGTGGACATGTGCATGCTATAGATGACTTAAAACAGGTGAAATGAATCTTGTGCTATGTTTTCAAACCTTCACTCTGCATGTATCATGAAAAAGACAATCTAACTCAGTAACATTTTATACGGACGCTTCCTTGTAAAACTCTCTTACTAAGGATTTTAAAAACCATGTCAAGGCTAACAAATCAAGGCTAACAGGTCAAGGCTAACCTACTGCAAGATTAATTCCTCTTACTGCCCCACCTGATTCCCTCTCCATTCAAGCAAACTATTATATATTTATTTCATGTTTATGTACCAAGTCCCAGTACTGATCCACACATCAGGGAAACTAATTTTGTAGCAGGACTTATAAAAAGCTTAACTGGTTTCTATTTGTTGACCCATAATGCAAAATGCCTTAAAGGCAACAAGAAACAGTCAATGTTGCTTTTTGCTCCTGGAATAAAAATTTTAATTAATACATTATAATATTCCTATTGCAGGAATGGTACAGATTGTGTTGTCCTACCAAGGACCTTGATCTAGGGAGGCTGTGATGACAAATTATCTGCTACATCAGGACCAAAATAATCAAAGCTGATTAAGAAAAAAACCTGATCACTAACACAGCACTGATTAAAATTTTACCATAAATTGAACTACATCTTCAGGCTTGTGCTTTGCTGATTTGAAGGCAGCCAGTCGGGTAACAACAACAATGTGATACTCTACATGGCCAGACATCATCTTCCCATAGATTTCCTGGTATTCCGGCACTGACAAATCCAGCCCCGTGTGCGTATTCTGAATTTGCCTAGGGAAGAAAACACACACAGAGTTCAGACATTGGCACAAAGACTTTTAAGTGGCTGTCTCCAAGGATGCAGTTCAAAGCTCAAGAAAGTCAGTGCAAAGACTCCCATTTCAACAGGACACCAGTCAGACACCACCCCAACACTGTTCCTACTCTGCAACAATACAAATTTGGACATGGCCTGCTTCCTATATTCTATCCCAAAGCACCTGACACTGGCCACTGCAGACAAAATGCCAGGAACATAGCATTTCTGGGAACAGGAGTTGAAGGTGGTGTCCTACCCAGCAGGGCAGATGAGAAGATCCCATGATCTGTCATCACAGCTTGCTTTGAAGCAAAGGTCTGTTCACTACAATTCACACCAAGACCTATCCACCTCTCCTTTGTCTAGAACATCCCCAGGAATGGCAGAGAGAATAGCTGAAAGGGGCTGCGAAAGGAAGAAGGAGCTTGCTTGAGTGCAGGGACAACTTGATATTTGTAAGAGCCAACCAGGGAACTAGCTTAAAGCCTGAAATACAAAGAGAAGTTGCTGGAGCAGACTGCTGGGCCAACCCCACAGTTTCCATCTGTGGAGGTCCTTGAGGAAAATTAGACAAACATCTATCAGGACTGAGCAAGTTAAAGGAGATCATGATCTTTTGGAGCTGCCTTCTGGTCTTGACTGATTGACAGCCTTGTTCCCAAATAGCAGAAAAGGTACACTACCTAAAGTACTGCAGCTTTCCCACAGAAAATCCCACTGGAAACAAGACCATCTGTCCTGTCGTAACCAGTTAAAGCAGACAAAGAATCACAGCATTAACCTCTGAGAGTTGCCAACAGTCACAACCACCCAGGGCCCCTCTTGGAGGAAAATGCAACAAGGGAGCTGCTGGTGCAGTTTACTCAATGCATTTTCTTCTCCTGCCAGCTTCAGATCCACTGAACCGTGGCGTCACCATCTCCCTGGATTCCCACTCAAGGAATTATTTATGACATTTTTGCAAGAGGAATGCCAGGATCGTATTATAGTGCTCATGCATCAAGAGTAAGACCGAGCAGCTGCTGTTAGGGCACAAGAGAACAGTATGTTTAATGAAATAAACAGTCTGTTTCAATAGACTGGAAACCAAAACTCATCAGTGATCCCTTCCCCAAAGTTACCCCTATGCCAAGCCACAGCAGACTCACTACTGCTGTCACTGGAACTAAGCACTCTCCCAGAATCAGAGAGAAGTTTACCATCCAGAGCATTGAATACTCTACGAACACATCTCTGAGTGCGTCCTTCCTATGTGTGAGTGAATGTTTTTTAATGAAATCTGAAGGGACTGTTACTAAAAAAAAAAAAAAAAAAAATCAACAATTTTATTTTCATTAAACATTTTTTCTGCCTTTTTTTTTTTTTTTTTTGGACCTTAGCTGTATGGGAAATGTCAAGTCCCACCTTCCCTGGACTTCCTGTGGATTGCAGAGGTGTCTTGTGGAATTCTTGCCCCTTTCTTTAGGAAGTTTAGATCCTTTAACACCGGTGCCCTTCACCTAAGGATACATGAGGTGTACGAACTTAAAATACACTTTAAAGAGGTTTAAACAATCTAGTTTCAAACAAAGTTTCAAAAGACTCCTCGTATCATGTCAAAACTTGACCAGCTCTTTTGAAACTTGAGTTTTCCCAAGAAAGCAACCTCTGAATCTCCAATGCAAAAGTGAATAAAAAGGTTTTAAAGAGAGTATCTTGAGAGTTCTCTATAAATCGGATAGCAACAAACAAGGGCACAGGCCCAATTTTCTACCTAATCCTCTTTGCGAGCCACGTTTAAAACATTAGGGCTTTAACAACAGCTCTACCATCGCCAAGATTTTATACTAGGTACCTTAATGCCATTCTGTTTGCTCTGATTCCGTTTCATTTTCTGCCAGCCAAGGACTTGAGTTTACACTAACAGGCAAAATTTTGTTCTCGGTTACATGTTGTCAGGCTGTAAACACAGAATCAATAGTGCTTATGTATAAATACATAGGTGCCTGGGTTTTACACAGCAGTCTGTTGAGCCTGTAACAAACAGCCGTTATTTGAAATGTCTCCTTAAGTGGCAGCCAAAATGCTGACTCAAAGGACACCTGCCAGTAAAATCAGCTGGACTGGGGTTTTTTAAAATATACCTGCAGGAGAGGAAATGCTCTCCAGATGTGTAGTCACTCAGAAGTCATGACTGCAGCTATAACAGCAAAAAAGTCTGACAGTACTCAGGAGTGGCTTACTTCTGTTAACACAGCCACAGAGTATAAATGACAAATTAACCTGCTTTTCACCTCTGATGTAAATAAAAGGAACAACCACCAGTAAACCATCCTTCCCAAATGGCCTTATTTAGTTTAAAACACCAACCATGTACAGGTGTTCTGAGATGACACAACAACAACTTCACTGTAAGAGCTGCTGCATCAAAGAGTTCTAAAAATGCCATGAAGTTAATAAGTACCTTATCTACACCCAGGGTTTTTCTTTTAAAGTTGTTAAAAGTCTGAGCTAAAGTGACTGTAATGGAAAGTGATTAGAGATAGGGGGAATATAGCTACATTTTTGTTTCTTTGCTTTAGGCTTTGTGATCACTTTCACTATCTTCTCTTACAGGAAACCTACCCCTATTATCTCTTCCATAGCAACAGGATTGTGTGGTTTTTTTAAATATAAAAATTATTCTAAATGAACAGATATCAGCATGGAGGCCGAGACAGATAGAATGTAATATCGAAAGCGCACAGTAGTTCTTGTAATGCCTTAGTTTCAAAATAAGCAGCCCCAGTGTTTTAATTCATTTGATACTGTTGTTGTTGTTACTCAAACAGAAGCAGCACCTACAAATCCCAAGACAAAATACAGTTTCATTGCATTTGTCACAATTATTTTTTACACTAGTAGCTTTAAAAAAGAAGCAAAAGGAGAAAGCTGCTTGTTTAAATTGGACACACACATTTATTGCTTCTACTCTTCATTCAAATCTAGCTTGTGTATCCCTAAGTTACGCTTTTGTCTACAATACAGACAGTTTGGGGGAGCCTTGGGCACACAGTTAACTTTCCTAACGTGAATCACTTCACCTGAATACAATGAGACCATTCATACCAGCAAAACTGAGCTTGCACCATCAGATCATGCAGGACTGGCACAGGACTGAGGAAGGGGAGACTATATAAAGGTCAGAACAGAGCAGTTTCCACAGTTCACAGAAGAGCCACAGTTTTTCATTCCTGCCTTTTATTTGCTATAATGTAGAGGCTTTGCACTTTAATTAATCTCCTTTCTGTGCTGAAAGGCCAGGATGGGACGGCGGAAAGCAGACATTGCAAGCAAGCAAAGTAAGAGATGTTAAGTGCTGCGACCTGAGAAACTTTATTCCAGTGTCTGTGTGGCCAGGAGAGCGGACTCTGCACTTTCTGCCTTGATAAAGTCAGCCCTATCAGCAGCACCCTGCTCCAACAACCTCTGCCCAAAGGTGACCAAACTGTGATGACCCAGGTCATAGTAAAAGGAGAAAAAACTTGTACAACTAGTTTATTCATTAATTGAAGGCAAAACATCAGACATAAATTAGCCAGCAAACATTTTTATTTCTCTGTATAGTCCAACTACAAGTATGTAGATTACTATTTATTTATATTACCATAGCAACTAGGAATCCCATTTCCCAAATCAGTATGTACAGAGTGAAAAAGGTCACAGCTATACAGCTACCTTATCTCACAAGCTAAAAAATATATTCACTTGCTAAAGCCTTAATCCCACACATACATATATATCCAATATTATCACTGAAAGCATTCCGATATCAGTGGGACAATTTGCAAGTGGTAAAGTCTATTGACTGTAAAATAAGTCCAGGTGTTCAGATTTCCATTTCCAAGGCTAAAGCTAATACAAAGTCAAACCTACAAAATGCATATGTGAGTTAAGTCAGATACGTTTGAAGGTTCAAGGCCACTGTTCCAAAGGAAGTCAGGCCCTCATACAGCCAAATATTTAAGGATTAAAATAATGGCTTTGATGTTAATGTGATTGAAATAGTTGCTACTTATGTCCTAGGAGGCAGGGTGCAAGAGTCAGGACCTTGCTGAATCAACACTTCTGTTTCTCATGTCACTTCTGATAGGGAACTGCTTTCATGTGGTCTCAAATATCTCACAGGGGTAAAAAAAAAAAGAGAGCAATATCTCTATCATTTCTCTATAAAGATTGCCATAATCATTTTCTTCTTGAGGGTTCATTCACCACATCTAGAAAAATACAAGTTTTAAAAATGTAATGCAAGTGAAAACGGCGCCTCTGCACCCACCTAGGTCATGGTTTCAAGGAGGTGAGAAAACAGAATAAACTTATTTTGCCCATCGCTGGCCTAACTTCAAGCCAGACGGGCTCCCTGTGGCCTGGTGGGCATGAGGGACGGGGCGCAGGGCAGCAGGGAGCGGGTGTCAGCCAAAACCACTGACGACCTCAAAGACGCCGGTGTACGCTTCAGGACAAATTTTAATTCCTTCTGACCCACCTCGAAATATTGACAAGGAAAAGATGTTTCTGGAGGGTGGGCGCACACGTTGCGTCCCCAGCAGTGTCAATGTGGAAGGGAAAAGACCCTAAGTTACCACAGGAGGAAAGGACCGAACAGCCGCCGGCGTCACACAGGACGGGCCAGACATCAGTGATCTCCCCCGGCTGTGAAATGCCAAAAACCGCGAGGAACCGCACGTACCCGAAGTGTCCCGGGGGCAAACCCACGCACCGGCGACCCGCCGCCCACCTCGGCCTCGCCTCAGCGCCCGCCTCCCCGCGGCCTCCCCTCAGCTCCGCCACCTCCCTCGGCCTCCCTCCCCTCAGCGCCCCCCCGGGGTCTCCGTGAGGCGCCGTTCCCCGCGTCCCGTCCCTTCCCTTCCCGCGCTGCGGGGACGGCTGCGCGGGCCTTGCCCCGCCAAGGGAAGGCCGCGGCAGGCTGCTCCGCGGCGGCAGCGCCCGCAGCTGCTGGCGAAGTTGAGGCGGGCGGCAAGGTCGCTGCTCTCTGCCTCCCCCCCGCCCCGTCTCCCGGTACCTGGTGGTGACCAGCACGGCGGGCGCCGGGCTGTGCTGCATGGCGCGGGGAAGCGGCGTCGCTCCGGGAGGAGAGGCCGCGTCCGGCCGTCACGGGGTCCCGCCGTCCTTCCCCGGGGCTGGCAGCGGCCGCCCTGCCGGATGTTTGCCGGCGGGCGGCTTTGGTGCAAAACGGTGGCTGGGAAGGGCGGGTGGGGGAAAACGTCCGGGCAGGGGGAGAAAAAGAACACGGGGGGCGCGTAGTCGGCAGGATTCGAACCTGCGCGGGGAGACCCCAATGGATTTCTAGTCCATCGCCTTAACCACTCGGCCACGACTACACCGACAGACACCTCTTCCCGCACGAGAACTCCACTAACTCCCGCCACCCCGGCGGGACCACCCTCCTCCTGACTGGAAGCGGCTCGCGCAGGGCTCCCCCGCCCAGCTACCGCCAGGCCGCTGCCCGAGAGCCTCGGCTTTAATCACGGGCTGGCTGGGCCCCCCCCGGGGCGAAGAGCACGGCCGGGCCCCGGCCGCAGGGCTGCTCGGGGCTGCTCTTCGCTCCGACCTTCGGTTTTGGGAAGAAAGCGGCAAGCGGCTGTTCCCCCCGCCCCGCCCCGGCACCCCCGGCCGCCCCGGGGAGCCCAGCTTCGTCTGGGTGCAGCGGGGCGCTTGTTTTGTTGTCGGCGCTTCTCTGCACGGGCGTGCAGCGTTTCTGCAGGGGAGCGGAAGGAAACAAAACGCTTCAGGCTCAGGCACAGCTTTCTGCTGTCTGCTGCTCGCGCCGCGGTGTCACGGCAGAAATCTAGGGAATATTTTGCCGGGGAATATGGGAAAAAATGATAGAAACCAGGCGCTGCTGCTGCATCAGTGCAGCCGCCCCCCAAACAGGCTCCGCACCCCGAGGGGGTACGCAGCGGGGTCCAGGGGTGCCCCCAGAGAGGAGCAGCCCCTAGAAGAGGACCTGGTGAGTGGGTTAGGGCTTTTCATCCCGGCAAGAAACAGCCGGGGGAGCTGGGGATGCGAGGGAAGTCCGTAAAAAGCAAGAGACGTCCAAAGTTGGCAGATGTGGAACAATCTTTTGCTGCTTCTGGTGAAGTCTGGAGCATGAAACTCGTGAATCAAAGCAAACAGAAAAGGGAGACTTCAAAAGTGGAGTTCCTTCCTAAATCCTGGTTGTTTTCTCTCCCTGGCTTTTGCCACTGGAAACCTTTTGTCAAGCAGAGTGTAAACACCACCACATGGCTGCAGCCTTCCTGGCACAGGAGTTGCGCTTGCCAGAAGTGCTGCAAGCCACTGGAAAATGCTTTTGGAACATGAATCATTCTCATGTGGTCTCTGAAGGGTTAAAAAGCTCTGGGCTGGAGTTCCTGAAAGCATGAGTGTATCCTAAATAGTTATATGTCTAAATGAGTTACTTCTCTAATGGCATTTTTATCCCTGGTTGGCTTCCTGGATAATTTTATTCAATTTATTCAGATAGTAATAAGGAGTAAGCAGCTGGCAGTTTGCTGCCTGAGACAAGCAAAAATAGAGCAGGACCTGAGCCACAAGCCCCTGCTGAGGCAGTGCTTGTCACACTCTGAGCAGCGTCCATCCAAATGTCACTGAGTGCCTGTGAAGATGCTTCAAAATTGGAGTCTTTTCTCCCCAGAGGGGTTTGCTTGGCCCCAGTACGTTGCTGGGGTCTGTCTTTCACCTGGAGAGGTTGTGTGCACTATGTCGGTATGCTCATGAGGAAATCCAAGCGCTGCCTATTTATCTAATTTCTTAGCAAGTCTCATCATATGTGGCATTTTTATAACTCCACAGTCTGTATCATCAAAAGCACCATGTAGCTGGAAAATAAAACAAATGCCTCAGTGTTGCTAATCTCTGAAGTTGTGGAAAGAACCAGTTGACTTACCTATGAGGTTACATAGGGTTTTTCATCAGGTGGTGGCTGTGAAGAGTGAATCTCAGCATAAAAGTTGCAGAAAAATCAAACCTGACAGAAGAAAACTACAATATGTTCATAGGGCTGTCAGCTGGAGCTGAGCAACAATCTTGCCTTTTTCAGAAGCAACATCCCTGAATATTTGGAGTTTGATTCCTGTATTGCTTTGGATGCAATAGAAAATTTCTTCCATTTGACCCATTTCTTTTCTTTTTTTCTGGCAGAAAAGAGCACATCGATGAGTGGTGGCCAGACCCTGCACCCAGGACGTCAGGCACAGTGGCACTGGGACTAGTTAGTGTAGCTGATCGTCAGCTGGAAACCTGCAGGGGAAGGCCTATGGCAGAACGTGCAGCAAACCTGAGAACCAATACCAGTAACAGTCATCACTAATAAAGCTATGATTCCCTACCAACATTTGGGTTCCCCTCAGCTGCTCCTCTCGCCTTCATGGGTCTCCCTTGCCTCAGTTCAGTTGTGTATGAGCGAAGGAAAGAGGAAGAAACTCTCTGAAGTTTCAGGGCTCTTTTCTTCAGAACTGCTGGCTTTTTTCCTGCCTCTTAACTCTCCAGTGCTGACTGATTTAGTAGGTTGCTTGATTTATTTTTATCCTTTTCTTTTTTCCCCCTTCCTTTCTGGATCCTCAACAAACTTCATCAACATATTCATGCAGTCAGTATTCAGTAGCCTAAATTATGCATAGCTGCAGCATCCCTGTAACAAAACTATGAATGAATTTGCATAGAATAACTGCCCATATACAATCCCATATTTTTTTACTGCAGGTACTGTGGTACTGTGTTATAGCCTCAGTGGTTTCTGACTAGATGAGGCAAGGTCAAAGATGATTGCTCCAAGTAGAGGAAGATGGTCAAAGAAAAGGAGGCCAGTCTGATTTCAGTCAAAGGCGTCTAGAAAGTGAAGGAAAAGATTGAATGAGAGACAAGTAATAAAGCTCAGTAGGAAGTTGAAGGAGCTTCGTTTGTGTTCAAGTTGTCTGAGCACTGGGAAGCTCCAAGAGGAGCTCTTGCTGACAGGTGGTATCATCCTGAAACCCTAAAATAGTAGTCCCCACAACACAAGGATAATGGAGAAGCCAGGTTTTAAACACAGAATTTGAGATATGCATATAACCTCTATAGCTGGTGTAGCTGTTTCATGAGTCAAGTGGCTGTTTCAGTTTTTACCATCACCATCATAAAAAATCGTTTAGCTGTTATTTCACACAGAAATAAAAGAAGAATGCAATGAGTTATTCTCAGAATTCAAACCTCAGGTACCTAATGTAGGTAAATCCCAATTGCAATACAGTATCCTTATATACACCTGCAGGTGTTTTCCTTCAACACAAGGAGAAGCACTGAAAGGCCATGTAATGGGGAACATCCACGTTGGGATGCTACTTTGCCCTCCGGGCGTGAGTTGGATAAGTCCAACAAGGCGTGCATCCCCTGCGACCCTGCACTGCTCCCGCATCAAACCTCTGCCCTGCAGGGTCACCGATCGAGAAGACCCTGCTTTGAACCACCCTCCCAAACCCTGCTCCCAGAGACGCAGCACAGGCCCGTGGTGTGTAGGTATTACAGACCCAACGCCTCAGACACCCAGGGGAGGGTGACTTCGGCTCAGGGAGAGTGAGCATCCACTGTGTTTGCCTCGGGACTAATTTTTTTGCCCACTAGAGAGCACTCAAATACAACCTATAGACCAGGGGTGGGTTGCTGGTGCTAACTGCGATCCCCAGCCGTGTCTCACCCTTTGGGGGTCAACTGCCCAGCTCCTGTCCAGCACCGTTTTCTTGCACAGTCAATCCAACTGACGCCAGTCAAACCCTCAGCTCATGCTCAAAACCTGACTCTGGGACCAGTTACACTGGGATTTTCTACAGAGCTGAAGCCAGTCGGTGATACGACCACATTTACAGCTAGGGCTGATATTTGTATTTACTTTTTATAGACAGTTTTACCCTCAATAGCTAAACTAAGAGCCTTTCACTGATTCATAACCAGAGGAGTTTTCTCAGCCACCTGCCTCAAAATGAAAAGGGTTGTTGGGGACCAAGTGTTAGGTTTGCTGTTGGACTTGATGATCTTAAGGGTCTTTTCCAACCTAAATGATTCTATGGTTCTATTTTAAGTAGGAGTGGGAAGAAAAAGGGGGATAAAAAAGAAATGCTAAAGGTTAGAAATCAGCAGGCTACCGCTCCTGTTCTCCATGATCTCTCCCTGTACTAACACAGGGCTTTTCTGCCAGAGAATAGATCATTCTTCATCTACCGGGCTGGAGCAGAGCAGGCAAGGAAATGCAGAGAAATGATGGAGATGCAGCAACCATCCCCCTCCCCAGTGTTCAGAAAGGGGCACAAACATGTTTGCTGTCCCTTGCCAGACGTGACTCAAAAGCTCTCCCCTCGGAGGGGCTGTGGCAACCTAAAAAACACATGAAAGATTTTTGCAAGGACTTGGGCAAGCTCAGATGGCTCAGGGGCTGACAGGCAGCTGCAGAGCTTATGGTCTGACACCCGTGAGATAGCCAGGTCCTCTGCAGAGCTAATGGTCCGATGGCTGTGAGACAACTGACAGCCAGGTCCTGGACTGCTTGGGGACCAGTTCGGTGCTGGATCAGGGACCCGTTTGGTGAGTGGGCAATGGGAACCCTGGGCAGAGAGGACTGCACTGGAGGGCAGCTGTAGCAGAGACTCCAGACCTGAGAAGTGAAGGAGACGGTCGTCCCTGTCCCTTCAGCCCTGACTGGGACACGGACAAGGCAGGTTTGCACCAGGTAGCCTTTCAACATCTCTGCTGGCGGTCTGCCCGCCAGCCATCTTCTGCAGGTCCTGAGTTGCCACAAAGGGCTAAAGCGAGGAAGAAAATCCTCCCAAAGCCTGTAAAAATAGAGTGATGTGTGGCCAAGGTCTGTTCATTCAGTTGATGCAAACAGACTGCAGCCCTACAGTTTAATCCCTCTCCGTTCCCCATGAGGGCGCGGGGGGACGGGGGTCTCCATCAGGGCCAAGGTGCGACCCCATGAACTCATCCCAGGGTCACGTCTGTCCCCTGTACGCTGAGCAGGGACCAGCTCCCGCAGCACTGCAACCCTGCCTCCCTGCCTGGGTGTGATTCTTGGCAGCTCGTGGATTTGCTTTTCATCTCCCCCAAGACAGCAGGCAAACAACAGTGAGATTATAAGCCCAGGAGGAATTGTCCACCAATTTTTGAATCCCTGGCAGAGGACTCTGCCTGTAATCATGGCAGGATGAGGAGAAATCAGAGCCCTGCTTAGGGT
>JAVJGG010000017.1:20174500-20185089 GCA_035590195.1 Aviceda cuculoides
CCCCCCCCCCCAAGCAAGGGCAGAGGAACATATTTAAAAACAGGATAAATTGGCTATGAAAACACAGTTTAAAAACTGAACATGAAACTTTTTTTCAGCCTTGATTCATATTGGGAGAAATACAATATCATTTAATTACTGGAAAAGGCTGCAGTAGAGTAATAGGATTCCAGTGAGATGACCAGTGACTTTATCACTCCTACCACTATTTGTTTTCAGATGACAATTACAAAACCCAGATGTGAAGCACTAGGAGATTTTATATTAGGACTGGGCTTCTCTGTGAGTTTCAAAGGTAGCCAAAATGGTAGATTTAAAGTTCACTCTTGTTATATGATGTGTTAAGGTTGTTGATAGCCTGTCAAGGCAGCCTTTTAATCTACACACCTCCTAAACTCAGGATAAATTTATTTTGGGGAGAAGGGAGGAGAGTTATATGGCTATTCTTCATTATGCCTCATGCTCTCCGTCACCCTTTAAATAGTTAACCTGTAATATGATGAGCCACATGTCAGGAATAATCTAGTAGAAACCATAGGTAATTCCTGCTGAAAGCTAAACCTGGCTCTTGACCTGCTGCAGCCTTGGAATTAAAATTCCACCTTTCTTAAGTTTGGGGGTCCTAGGTAAATCATGGATAAATTTCATAGTAGCCAGTGAGGAAGAAAAGTTGGGATTTCCTGGTTTGTCCAAGTTTGATAAAACCAAGCCTTAAAACACAGAAAATTGTCTATGCTGTTCAAAAGCCACATCTACAGTAGATAGATATGGTAGCCTTTTTTTCCCACCAAAGAAAGGATAGCTGATTCTTTACATAGGTGCAATGAAAAGTGTAATTCCCCAGACCAAGGAAAGGTGAAGGAACTGTCAGTAGTTGCACAAGTTTCCAGGTAGACTCACAAATATGTTGCCAAGTTTTTCAAGTACATCTTCACCACACACCTTGAGCTGTTGCTCAAGAACTTTACCTTGGTTTCCCTCACTCCCACCAAATAAGCTCTGAAGGTGTTTATGTCCATGCTAATTTATTGGGCTGGAGATAAAAAAGAGCCCAAGGTCTGCTTGGTTTTGGTGCTGACTCCTGGTTGCTCATTACCTGCATGAAATGTGGAAGTGATTCGCTTTATGAAGATCCTGCCTGCAGGAGAAAAGGAGTCCTTGCAGGGATTCTGAGGTTCATGGAGACCCAGGCTCCTCTGCTGAACACATCACAGCATAGTTTGAGCCAGTCAGGTTAGATATGGCCAGAATTTGTTCCTGGATCTCTTTTTAAAATTAGGAAACTTTTCACGGATACTGTTGGAACAATTCCTCCATTTTATGAGTGATTCTGGGTCTGACTGAAATTATCCCAAATAGAAAAAAGTCAACTTTCTGAATTAGCAAGAAAAAGAGAAGGGGGTGGGAGGCGAAAAGGTGTTAGTATGTTATTCTTCAGCATGTCTTCTTAAAAAAAAGCTGTATGCAATTGCTCTGTCTGTCACTCCATGTGTCTGCCAGTCTAACTGTCTGCTCCCCACCTAATACCCTTGTAATAACCTGATGGGCAATTTTAAGCAAATACAACAGAAGAGGAGATGGCTGAACAACTTTCAGCTCCTCCAACTACTGTAAAGACCTGGCAGATCAATAGAAGAGAGGCCGGCATTTGTGTCCCTCTGAGGGAAAGACTGAAGCATAAACTCAGCAGATACCTGTTTGATTTGGCTTGCCAGTAGGCCAGTCGCTTGTTGTGTACCTCCAAGGAGGTGGGGGGGAAGTATAAGGCAAGTACAATACAGGTTTGTTGTAACCTGAGTTACATTAGTTCTGCTGCTCTGTTTTCAAGTCAAGATAATTCAGTCTTCTGCTATGTCTGCATGTCCAGGTAGATGTCTCAGATCTCTGGTATATCTCAGTTTAGCGCGTCTATGGGTAGGCAACAGAATGAGGCCTAAATGGTTGAAAATCATGACCTTAGAAGCAGGTGCCACCATGCTGGAGCCCTCAAGTGCATTATATATGTATATGCACTTGTTACACTAATTGAAAATAAAGTCACTACGGTCTCTGGAGCTAAAAGAGTGATACAACTGATGCATGTCTAGCAAATCTCACATTTACATTGTAGATCAAGTGAAATGAATTCGCCCTAAATGTTTCCTTATCACACTTCTCCAAAACAATAACTACTAAAATGATACTATGTGGGTGTTGGAGATTTTATGGAAATGGATGATTGTCCTTCAGAAAGACAGAGGAAAATAACAGCTCTAGAGACAGATGTAGCCATTTATGGTACAATGGCGTAGCACACGCTTTGGATGTTTTTCTCATGAGTGAAGTTTTCAGCTTTCTGTAATGCAAGGAGAAGCAACTGCCATCTGGTGAGAGAAACAATCAGACTGAGGAGAGTGGAAATGAAGTCTCCTTGAGAGACCACATTGTTCTAGCTGGTCCTACAACCAGCTGTATCCATTCCTTCTTCATATGACTGGAGCCTCTGCTGAAATCAGTCACTCAGGTGTTCAAAGCTACAATTACAAAACCAGAATGATAAATGCTACCCAAGCATTACACAGGTGAATTGGTCTGGGCTGTGCTGAACTGGGGAGTAGAAAAGGAGACCCAGGAATCATGGAAAGTTGATTGAATGCAAGCTGCTTCTCCTTCCCAAGACTCCATCAGAAATGCCCATACCAACCCTGTGCAAGGTTGGAAATTCACCTACAGTATTTCCTTAATCCTTTGCCCAAGCTGCCTGCAAGAGCAGGCAGGAATTCATTACTACAGAGAGGGGAAAACCCTCTACCTCAATTGACCTTGCTGCCAAAGAGTGGTCCTGCAAACATTTAGTTTACCTGTATAGATGTAATCTAAGTGACTAGCTCTACTTGCACAATTATGTCCACCTGGAGAGAGCTCATGGAACAAGTCTTTACATTCATAACCTGTCTTATACATACTGTATCCACAAGCCATCACTGTATAGAGGAAAAACTACTGAGAAGATTCAGAGCTGAGTTCACCTGCAGTTTCCACATCACTAAATCATCAAGGCCCAGGAAGACCTTTAACTGTCTTTGTGCCTTTGGCTCTCGTTATAACTGTCAGCCCAGACTTAATCCCTGCTGCAGGGTGAGGCCCTGCAGAAAGAGTATAACACCTCGTTCCAAGTGCAAAGTGCTTGTTAGCAAACCGGCAGCTGCCCGCCGGACTATCATTTCATTTCATAAAAGAGTCAATCACATAAATAATTTTCAGTTGCACTTTCCTTCTGGACATGGAGTGAGGAGCCCCAAATGGCATATTTTGACTTACTATGCCAAAATGGCGTATTTTGACTTGACTATTTGACTGGTGGGATCAATGCGTGAACCACAGAAATAGCCAGAGCTCCCCATACGCTGCTGAAGTCACCCACACACAATGATGTGCTGCTCTTCAAGAATTTCTTCAATATCAAAAAGTCCCATCTTGTATATTTTTTTCTACTAAACTCTGATGATCCTCTCATAAGGAAATCTGCTTTGTGTAGGTGCTAAAATAGGCACTTGGGGTCACTCTGCAGGCTGCAGGGCACCCAAGACATCCACATGGTGCTGCTAGTAGATGAGCAGAAGGTGTTAGGACAGCCTCCCTCTTTTCTGAGGCAGCAAACGGTGGTCCAGATGTCTCAGATGGCACCAAAAGCTCGCATTTAAGTATCTGAGATCGTCTCAGGTGCCTGAACCTGCACATGAGTGTTTGGGTGGGTAGGAACAGGCAGATGGACAAAGCAAAGCCAGCCTATTGCCTGCATCAAATCTTAAAGGCAGAGACATCGGTTACCTGAATACTGATGTCAGCACAGCCCACACCGAGTTTTAAAGAGCTGTAGGATGGCAGTTGTGAACACATGCCACTGTAACATATTAGGAAGGCAAGGTCGTTGCTGACAGGGCATTTGACATCCCATCCAGTAACATGTATCTGTGGCTTTGTCCAGGCAGCTGTCACTGCCCAGAGGCCTGCCTTTAACTTTGGTGGGAGCACTAAATAAATGTGCAGGGACTGCAGAATTTAATACATTGCACATATCTCCTTTTAATATACCTATCTAGGCAAAGTTGTGTGGGCAAAAAGCTTGTTTTGACATATATAGTAAAACTATGCAAAGAACCGTTAAGTGAGATGTGATTTGCTCATTTTATTAAGGTGCAGGCTCTTTGAGACAGAGTTGGAGCAATGCAAAATAAGATGTGGAGCTTCACCAAAAGCTCCATAACAGCTGATCCTGCAGCTCTCACACACTCAGAAGTCCCTCTAACAGCATGGCACGAAGAAAAAAGGATGTGCCCACATAATGTATTCCTGTCCACAGCCAAATTCCCATCTCCCTCTCTTATATACGGTGCATACTTGTACTGGGCTGCTTTACATGTTTCGCAGCCTAAGGGGAGAGAAACCGGAGTGAATGTCTTCCAGACAGCTAGTGCTTTTCCCATGTCAGCTGTGCATCGGAAAACACCTTGCAGGGAGGTTTGCTGCTATAAATTCCTTCACCGGGAGATGGTGCTCCTGCCCAGGGAGTGATCTCTCCCTACAAGCCCGGGCGCTCCCCGGACCTCGGCTTTCTGCTGGTGCTGGGTCCCACCGCAGCCACCCAGCCCCTCTGCTGAGGGGGGGTCCGGATGGTCCTGTGGGACGGTTTCTTCTCCTCTGAGCTTCTCATGCTCCTCAACGGCTGAAGGAGAAAGAGGTCCAGGGCATGAAATGTCTGCAAAAATAGTTGGAAAAGGCAAGATGGGAAAGGAAAGCAGAAATCGTGGGGTTAAAATGCAAGGTGGACAGGAGGCCAGAAGTTACAGTGGTGGTAAAAAGTAGTTTATGAGCTGTTCAGTTTGCCCCATGGTCTATGCTGGTCTCTGTGGGGCCTTTTAGGTGATGAGAGGCATCTCTCCTAACTGCCAGGTGCCCACCCCAAATCACCCAGGTCCCCTCCGTCGTGGAGGGACGTACTGCCCTGGCAAGAAGTTCAGCGAGACATAGTCTTTGAGAGAAGTGATCCAGGCCATGCAAAGTTGCAGTCAAGCAGGACTTTGGACCCACCTTCCTCCACACCTCCTCCTCCTCCTCGAAGCCTGGGACAGCAGCAGGCACAGAGTGAAGGGCGGAGGACGAGGCCGACACGGGGGGGTGGCAGGTCTGCTCTGGCCCTCTGCACGGCTCAGCTGACCCCACGGCTCGGTCGTGTTCCCAGAGTAACTGTCAAGGAAACCAAAGCTGATACCTCCAACTAGGTACCTCGCGTTGCTAGCTGCACTTAGGTAGGATGGATCTACCTGTTGATTCCTGCTCAAGGTGATGTTCCCCAAAGGGAGGGAATCAGTTCTCAGGGACAGGACTTTCTTTGCCAGACCCCTGTCACTCTGGAGAACTTGGGCTGACCTTAAGGACTCAAGAATTTGGCTCTATTTCACTGGTCTACAGCAGAAAATAAAAGCATGGGATTAAGAGTATTGAAGTGAATGACAGAGCAAAAGTAGCTGTCTGACAAGGAATAAACAATACCAAAGGATAGGAAGATAAGCTAGAGGGGAAAAAATAACCCCCACCTTCTGCCCATGTTCGTAGCAGTGAACATCTGCATCCAGAAAGTTAGGAGTGAGCCAGAACTGAGGTTCTTGGTCAGACTTTGCATTGGGATAGAGAGCAAAGGACTTGGGTTCAGTACGGAGAAATTCTCTGTCTCAAGTAGCAGAGAAGTAAGAATGACACAAGAGCCATGAGCAGTGCTGGCTGGGGAGGGATAGGCAGAGGGCAGAGAAGGGGTCTACTGGGAATAGCTGAGAACTGGAAAGATCGGGGTGAGGTACTGTGTGCAGCGTTCCCTTTCTTATGCTCCCTTGGGTGCGTGCTGGCAGACACTCTCCCAGCCAGGTCTCCCCTTCGGGGCTGGCTGATATCCCCGGGGCTGAGAGCTGGAGGATGAGAAATTGGGGAGAAATGCCATAATCTGGGAGTCAGATGAGAGAGAAAGGGACCAAGTAGAGGTCAAAGGGTGAAATATGTAAAAATAAGGAAGCACGGACCAGAGCTTGAGGAAAGCTGTGAGAGAGCACTTCCCCTGGTGACATCTCACATGGACAGCCAGGGCTGGGGAGGCAACTGAGGTCTTTCTGCACGGATAGAGCAAAACCTCCATAACAGCTGTCTCAGCTGGGCTCTTTGGTTAATGCCATAGGAATCACTTTCTGGAGGTGTGGCTCTCCCTCCAGTAACTGTTAATGGGAGGAAGGTGATTAGTTAGAAGCTAAAATGAATCAAGGTGTATCCCATCCCTTCCGACCAGACACTAGCCTAGACTACCACCATAAAGACACTTGGGATGAGTCATTGCCCCGATTCGGCATCTGTGGCTTGATGCATTGACAAATTACCTGCTGGTTCTGCACTTTTCCAAAAGCAAATGTTTTTTTTTTTTTTTAAGTTGACTGAGCGTTCAATAGTGTTTTGACTTGCTGTCTTCAGGCAGCTTATGCCAGACCCTGTTGACCAGATGCTGAATAGGACGATTTCAATGGAAAGTCTAATCCAAGAAGCTTTTATGTTTCCCGAAGGATTGAACTCTCAGTAAAGCATTTCCGTAAGTCTCCTGTCCCCTAGCTGTAGTGTCCAAACAGGAAGTGATACAAGACAAGCATAGCTTTAGACATCCAGATTGCGGTGACGTAAGGTCTCTGGGCCTGAAGGAAAGCAGCCCTATGGGTTCTTTGAATCCATCTGATGTTTCATGCATGGACTTTTTACCTTGATTTGTCTTATCTTCCTTGGCTATCCCTGTGCAGACAATCAGGAAGAATTCAGCTTGGCTTTAGTTTAAGTAAGTTTTGGAAGGAGTTACTGGAAGATTTGGAAAGAAAATGATGCTGTTGCTTGGTTACTTGCTCAGCTGGCCTTGCCGTCACTTGTAGCCATCTCTCTAGAAGGCATTTGTTAAGTGAAGCCACAAGAGGCTTCTTGTGTGGTCACTACATGAAAACATATTCTTCCAAATAACCACTAGCATCAATAGTCTGACCGCTCTGAACTTGCTCAAGACTTGCGAATTTGGTTGAGCCCCACTGGCTTAGCTAATGGAAACAGCCACAAGCACCTCCAGTTCTGAAGCGCGGAGGGAGGTTTGTCACTGCAGTTTATTTTTATTCCATCAAAAAGTGCTGATGACAGGAAAGGTGAACATCTGTGGGGATACAGGGCTGTGGGAACCTGGCTATGACACCAGGTACACGGTTATTGCTCGAGGATTTCCTTTCTGCCTCAGTTTCCTCCTTTTGAGAAGTGGTCTTCCACAGCTGGTGGGGTTCTGGTTAAATCAAATCCCCCCTTCTTTCTTTTGCTGAAGAGCACCTGTAGGGCAGCCCCTCTCTGGCAGGCAAGAGTCCCAGGCTGGGACCTTGTCCACAGTTGCAGCTGTGGTAGGAGAGTCCACCCTGCCCAGGAGTCAACCTCACGCTCAGACATGGATCCATGCTCCACATGCAGAGTTCCCCAGCCACCACGGACAATGCGGGAGGACAAGCAGGGCAGTGCTGGGGACCAAGAGAGGGAGCGGAGGGAGGGAGACTGCAACAGAGGGGCCAAGCCTAAGTGTCAGCTGGGCAGGAAAGATTCCTTCCTGATCCTGGAAGAATCAGCATCCCAAAAATGCTGCGTGAGCTGACTGCCCCCTTCTTTCCAAAAACCCACCCAGAAAGGCCTATTGGTGAAGAAGGGAGAGACCGTGGTGGGACACGGTGCGAGCTGTTAAGGTACGGGAGTCAGGACCCCTCCTGGGCATACAGCCATTGGCTTTGTGTCATTTGGGACAGGTTCTTAGGGAAAAATTAGAGGCAAATGCGACCCTTTATCTTCATCTTAGGTTCTGGCAGACTTCTGGTTTAATACTTACTGAACAGGGTGATGGGAGAGTCTCGGAACTGTGTTTTTCAGTCCGTGCTGGAGGTACCCGGAGGATTTGTAAGTGTAAGAGCAAAGAGAGGTGGAGCAAGTGAGCAGGGCCAGAGCCCGTTGCCCGCGCCTGGGCAGGGGCACACTGCTGTACCCGCAGCGATGGGGAGTGCCCTCGAGAGGAACAAGTCTATTTGCTGGTGAAGCCGAACGGACAGAAAATCTCCCTTGGTCATATGGGTGTTTTTTCTGTATAAACTTGCTAATTGAGTTGTAAAATAAAACTGCAGTCTTTCCTCTCCAATGTCTGCTGCTGCAGCAGTGTGCTAATTTGGTTTTGGAAGGGGGCTGGTAGAAGGTGGCTCTTTGCCAGCGTGAAATTATGCGCAAAAGGTTTGCACCGGGAGAGAAGGGAGCCTGTCCTCGGAGCAGGGAAAGGCCGAGGGCAGGAGCTGCTGTGCCGCTGCGCAGGGCTGGGGCGGCTTGGGAAGGTCCTGCAGCTGGGCTGGGCCGGGCTGATGGAAATCCAAGAAAGCCCAAAAGGGTTTAGATGAAGCTGCAATGGAGAACAGATGGGAAACTCGGTGCACCTCAATAAACGCTGTGCGGTTGCGAGGATGGGCTGCGAGATTTCGTGTCTCTCCTCCGGCGCAGCCGGGCAGGATTTGCTTCTTGGGTCTGTGTACGTGCGTGTGTGCGTGCGTGCGTGCCAGCTGGTGCGGGCACGTGTGCCTGGTGCGTGCAGACATGTGTGTATATGTCGCTTGGGGTTGTGTGGGTATGTGCGTGCCTGTGTTTGGGTCTCCATACAGACGGTGAGGACAGGGATTTGGCTCTCATCACCCAGCAGCACACGGCTCCGCCGCGGGCACGGCTGCGCAGGGGGATGAGGATGGCGTGATGTGAACCGCCACGGAGGAACCTATTGCTCAGTTGCCAGGTTGCACCAAGCTGGGACGTGGCCCTGCTGCCCATGTTGGGGGCTGAGAAGAGGACTGGTCTGGGGGTGAAGAAGTTGGGGGGAAAGAAAAACCAGAGGGCACAGCCTGGCTGGCTGTTGCACCAATGTAATTTTAATTTTTAAAAGATACACAGAAAGAAAAGCAGTGACAGTTCCAGTCCCTGGGAATTTGGCGAAGCCTGGGGTTCCTCGCGTGTGGCAGGTACGCACACCCCGACACGCGGGAGGAGGTACAGTCTTGGGTGGCCCAGGGCACGGCCCGCACTCACCGTTTTTGTACCTTTCACTGTTTCCCATGAAACCGGCTGTGTGAAAGGATTCCAGGCAGGAGGCTCCAGAAACCATTACAAGAAGCCCAGAGTTTTACGGATAGACTTGTCTTGTCCATTTTCGAAACCTCAGCAGTCCTTCCCGTCACATCATCCTTCCATCCTTCTGCTGACCCTTTTGGTCCCTTCCCTGGCCAGCACTGGGAAGGGCGTGCTGCCGTTCCCTGCGGCGGGGGCATCAGGAGCCCAGTCTGTGGGTCTGGGGCAGCCGGTGGAGGTGGGATTGAGAGGTGCAGGGCAGGACAGTGTCCTTCAGCCTTCCCATCTCTGGGAAGGGCTGCCCTGGGCACTCAGCCCGGTGCTGCAAGGGCACCCAGCTGGGTTCCCAGCACCCTGCCCGGGGGGGAGGGAGGCATCAGGGGGTGGAAGGTCTTGTCAGGTGCTTTTTTAAAGTCGCTTTTAGTGTCTGAACACCATCAGGCTGCATTTAATAAGGGGCTGACAGAAGAAAAACAGTTAATGAAGCCTTCCTCTGCCGGCCCTTCCTCTGCCTCCTTGCCCCAGCTGGCTTCGGGCTCCCGGTGGTGACCAACTGCTGGGTGGGTGGTGAAACCGTGCAAGGGGCCGCACAAAGCGTGCGAACGCCGCGCAAAGGCCGCGCCAGCCCCCCGCGAACCGCGTGGTGCCACGCAAGGTGCCGTGCAAGGCTCTTGTCCAGGCCGTCCCGCACCGCGTGGGACGGGGGTTTCTTGGGATGTCGTCGCGGGAGCTGCCTCCGTGGCTTTGCGCCGTGCGAATGTACGTACCCAGCAAATCCGCAGCTTGGCATGAGAAACCCGCTTGCCAT
This sequence comes from Aviceda cuculoides, assembly GCA_035590195.1. Lineage (NCBI taxonomy): Eukaryota > Metazoa > Chordata > Aves > Accipitriformes > Accipitridae > Aviceda > Aviceda cuculoides. The sequence goes on from JAVJGG010000017.1 coordinate 20,184,489, forward strand.
AGTGTGGCAAAGCACCTGCGGAATTACAGCAGAAAGAAATCCGAGAGGCTGCAGTGACAAATGCTCGTGAGAAGCGATTGTTGGGGGGTGGGGGGGAAGAGGGGAAAAAAAGCCGTGTTTGTTTTGGCGAAACACCTACATTCCTTCAAATAAATCATCGCAGCACTTGTTTTTGTATTTGCGGAGAAATCGCAACAGACATAACCAGGGACTTAAGAGACTTGAAATAACATCCTAGTAAATACCCCACTTTGTTATTTTAATCGAGACCCAAGGAAACATCTGAGTTTTACCAAGGAAACCCTCCGTGCGAGGGAAAACATTAGCCCGCAGCCCGGCCGGGGCTTTGTTTTGCTCCGGTATCGGTCTCCCGAGGCGGAATTACCGGGGCTGACGGAGGCGCGGAGCCGCGCGGAGCCCGGCCGCGCCGCCCGGCACAGCGGGGGCCTCCAACACCGGGGCGGGGGGGTCCCCCCTCCTCAATGGCGGGGGGGCGTCCCCCTCCAGGACGGAGAGGGGGTTCCCCTCCAAAACTGAGGGGGGTGGGAGGTGGGGTGGCGGCTCCTCCGCACCGGGGTCCCCCCCGCCGCCCACAGAGGGT
>JAVJGG010000017.1:20189836-20211583 GCA_035590195.1 Aviceda cuculoides
ATTTTATATATATAAATATAAATATAAATATATATATATAAATATATATATATACATACACATTTTGATGTGTGCCTTTCCCAAAACCAAGCTCGGAGCAGGTGTACCCTGCCTTCCCAGGGCCACCCTGGCCATGAGGCTGGGAGGGATGGGGCATGCCCCCCCCTCAGGCCGCGAGGCTGTAGATTGGCCCCCCCAGGCCCTCTCAAAGAAAGAGTGATGCCCACCACCCACGCCAGGTTTCCCGGGGCTCAGCCAAGGGTGATGCGCTGCAGTGGGAGGCTGGGCTCCCCACTCGGCGCTGCCCCCATCTCCATGCCTTGCCCACTCCCCCCCCCAGGGAGGGGGGCACACAGCCTGGCAGAGCCCCTGGGGGTGCCCGCGCAGCCACCGAGCTCTGCCTGATCCGCTTGGTTTGCCCAAGCTGAGCTGACACCTTCTTTCCCAAAGGTTTTGGAAAATGTCTAGCCAAAATTGTCTTGGGGCAGGGGGGGGTGACCCGGGGGGGAACGGAGTGGTGGCTGCGGCAGAGGGTTCAGGCCAGCATCGCTCCTCTGGCTGCAGCAGTGGGGTGGAGGGGAGGTGGGAAAGTTCTTTTCTTTGAGTTAAAGGAGTTTTTCTGGCTGCCTTCAAATTGCTGCCCTGGGTTTGCCAGGAGAAAAACCCTGGGGGCAGGTGGGGGGTGGAGAACCTGTGGCTGCGGGGGGGTTGAAATCATTTGGTCCAGGCCTGTTTGCAGTGGGGAGGGGTTTGTGAGTCTGCTGTTGGGGACAGGGAAGAAGGTCCCCGTAACTGGAGGCTAAAGCGAGAGTCAGGTCTGAAGTAGAGCTCGTGCTCTCGACAGAGGTGGGAACGGCCCTGGGAGGTGTTCGCTGGGGATGCCCTGGCTCCGGGTGGTCCGAAGCGCTGGCCCTCTTGCCGATGTCCCGCAGGAGGTACCGGCTGGTGCGTCCCCTCCCTTTCCTGCACAAAACCCCATTTTCAAGGCACACTGGGCACCCGGCATCAGGCCCACGAGTCGCACAGCCGTCCTCAGTGTGTCTGGACAGAAGCAAAGTTCCCAAGATCCCTGGGGAAGAGCCATTTTGCTTAGGTTCTTATTGCAAATAATCTCTATAAAAGTGCTAAGCTCCACCCTACCTTCCTTTGGCACCGATTTCCCAGTGAGCTCCATCCCGCCCCGGAGTGCCTGCCTTTTCCTGCTCCGTTAAGGGAGCCCCGATCCGCCGGGAATGGACATTTCCCATGCAAACGGCTGAACTCCACCCTCGGAGACTGCTACGTAAAGCAGGGTGCTTTGAGCCATGCTGAAAGGGCTACAGGATTTTAGTAACTCAGGAGCTGAGTATAAATTATACCTTTAGATCAGAGAAGGCTTGCATCCACGCCAAGGCATGTTTTGGATGCTGGCAAGCGTTCCTGCTGCTCCTCGGTGGCTTTAGGTACTGAACTTCGGCTTCATGGCTGGGTTGGCTTAGACCAGAGACGTATTTGCACAGATTTTGCTCTTGATGGTTTGTTTTTTACTGACGGTAAAGGTGTTGGCATGTAAACATCAGTGATCATTAGCGATGGTAGTTTGCTTTTGGGAGAGATAAATCCCTGCTGGAAAACGTGGTTTTTTTCTCTATAAAGCCAGTTGTCCTCCATCGCAAGGGTGTTCTGCTAGGGAGGCCTGACCCGAGCCAGGGCAGAGAGGGGGTCACCTCAAAGAGCTCGACCGAGATCCAAATGATTTCAAAGGTCAGGAAAGCCTCAGTGAGGGTCCAACAGCCTCCTCCCCCAAGAAAATAGTACAGCAGCAGGGAGTAAACCGTGCACATCAATTCGGTGAAATATCCGCTGGGCTAAACCCCCCCAGCCTCCCTCCATCCCGGCCCCACCGAGGTCTGCTCTGCACCCCAGGCTGTGGCCGGTGGCAGCTCAGGGGAGCGAGCGTGGTACCCGTGAGTCTCGTGTAACCTCCCTGGCACCCACGGAGCTCCTCTGGCTTTACATCCATGTATCCGAGAAGAAAATCCAGCTCCCTACCCCTGTGTGAATGTAAATATATATTAAGTGTGATGTACCCATCCCCAGGGGGATGTTCAGAGACGGAGGTTAGCAGGGGAGAGGAAGAATCAGGTCCATGCCAGTGGGTTTTCTCAGTGTCAGGATTTGGGGGGGCCAAGGTGCAACCAGCGGGTGAGGAGGGGTCGGCAGGAGGGCTCACGGCTTTCCTCCGACCTGGGGTTGGGGAAGGAGGTTGGCATGAGCGGCGCTGGAGCTGCTTGCTCTGGAAACACCACGTCATTTGTAAAGTTACCAAGCTTTCAAAGTACCTAATTTTTCAATCGCTGTTGGTTGCTTGATAGTTTTTTCTCACTGCTGAGACAATTTTTTTAATGTTTTTGCTTCTTTTACCCCCTCCCCTTCCTCCAAATATTTGTGGTGGAGGTTCGTGGGCAGTTCAAATCCAGGCAAGATATATATAGCTCCTGGCAGCTCCCGCTGGCTGGTGGCTGTCATCCACCTCATCCGAACGGATGCCCTGAGACCTGTTCCTGTGGGACCATGTCTGAGGGGGTGCTGATGCCAGAGACCCCGGTTCTTGTGGCTCTTTTTTAGCCACAGCTGCAGGGAATGGACAGACAGACAGACGTCACCCACCTCAGGTCTGTAGGTGGCCGACGGAGAGCAGGGTGACGGGTTGGGTCTCGCGATGCTTTACCCCGACCCCAGTGCTGGGGTGCTGTGTGCTGCTGGGGCTCTGTCCTGAACCCCACGATTGCTTTGCTGGCGCTGGTGAGAAAAGCCGTCGCTCAGTCGCTGCAGTTCCGTAGCCTGGATCGCTACGATAAACGGGGAGGGAGAAGTTTCGGGGAGAGCGCGGAGGCCGCTGCTGGCAGCGATGCCATCCGTCGTTTTGCCCATGCGGGAACCAGTCCTGGCTCTCCTGGCTGCAGGTATCTCTCCCTAAACAGGCGTGTTTGGCAGGAAAGCAAACTTCATCCCCCGCCGGGGTGAGCCCAGCGGCCGTGTGTCCCTTGGCCATGGCGGCAGCACCGTGCCAGCCGCTCTGTTGAGAGAGCAGCTCCTCCTTCCCTGGGCAAACAACCTCTGGAGGACAACAGGAGGGCGAAGGATGGAGTCGTACCCTCTTTCTGCTTGCCTACGGGGACGGGGGAGGGCAGCTCCCTCCCCGGGGCTGCTCCGGGGGGATGTGTATGAGCAGGGCAAGGCTGGAGGGGAGCGGGGCTGGGGCTTTCGGTGGGTAACGGTGCCGATCCCTCCAGGCAAGTGTATCGGCCGCAGCACTTGGCGGTCACGTTGCTCGCTGCTGCCGGGGAATATTTCCAGAACAAAAGCCACCGGCCCTCCCTTGCGAGGGTGGACTCGCATTCCCATGTGCTGGCAGCAAGGACCGCCTCTCCGTCCCCATGCGGATTCAGAGATTGCACCCAAACAGTGGGATTGGGCTGGGGATGCAGTTATTGGAGCCATTGCGAAGGGAGGTGCTGAGATCCCAGAGGGATGCGAAAGCCTTTTCCTGGGCAGGGAGGTTCCCGTGGCCAAGACGCTGCAGCCCTGCTGTGTTGGGGAGCAACACGGGAATGTGTCTGCAAAGGGCTCGGAGGAGTAAATCCTGCCTTTGGAGGCAGGTAAGCGGGGCATCGGCTGCGGGACGGCACTAGCCCAGCCCAGCACCCCAGCCCCAGAGCTGGTCCCCTGCAGAGCATCACCCTCTGAAACCGTAGAAACTGTCCAGGAAAAATGTCCTTCTGATCAGTCGCCTCTTGCCTGAGCTGATTTTTGGGCACATCTGAGCATTATAAATAAGAGACTAGAGGCTGAACATGGACAAATGTGAATTCAGTAGGCTCAGAGTGATTTTAACGGATAATTATAGGTTTTTGATCTGCAGTATTTATACAACCTTTCCAGTTAAAAACCCCATAGTTTCCATGCAGAGTATATTCTCCTGGAGGATTTGTTTGAGCTTCAGCACCATTTTTATCTGCAGGATATAATTACAGTGAAGCTGGAAATATTAAGCATTTGAAAAGGCCTATGTATCTACGCTCAACTGGCTCCCTCCCCTCCTACGTGGGGACGCAATTGCGCAGGAGCAGGGAAACTCACAGAGCGATCCCATTTGACTTGGAAGTGCTGGGGCTGCGATTCGGGGAAGCACACGCGATCGGGACAGGACTGGTGCATGTGCCGTGCCTTGGGGCTCCTCGAGCTCTGTAAAACTGAGGCCTGTGCTTAAGCCACTGCCTGCACTGTGTCCTGAACCCCCCCTGTCTGGTGGAGTCCCGTAGCAGGGACAGTCAGAAGCAAAATGGCTTTATGCCCAGTTTAACTGCCTGGTGACCAGGGGTGCTTCTGGCCTAGAAATAATTCCCAGGAAACAGAAATTTTATCTTTTTTTTGTTTGTTTTTTTTGGTTTTTTTTAAGGAGTAATTGTTTTTTAATTCTCTTAAGGGGATTGGCTAACACCCGTCCCCCCCCTTTTTTTTTACATCCTACTTCAAATCCAATGGTAGAAGGGAAATGAGTATCCTTTGGCAGGGAGAAGGATGTTCATATGGAAAAGGGCTTGATTCAGGCTTGCAGCAGCTTCACCCTGGTGTAGCTGCTTTGATCCCAGTGGCCTCACTTCTGGTCAGCACTGGTGGACAGAGCCATGTCCCCTTCGGCTGTTTGCTCATGCTTGGCATAGCCTTAAGGAAAAGACTGGAAAGGCTCCGCTTCTGATTAAAAGCAAACCCCAAGCCTTGAACCTGCTGCTCAAATCTGAATGCCAGTGACTTCTGTGTGTATTTGCACCAAACGGATTTTAACTCACGACTTGATTACGCAGCTTTCGCTGCTGGACAAAATTGGGCAGGCCCACTCATTTATCGGTCACGCTCCCGTTGCAAAACAAGCAGCTCCTTTTACTGTTGGCAGTTTTCAGCCCTTATCCCACAAAGCCCAAAGTGTGTGTTTAGGGAGAGTCACCTGTGCTGGCCCCCCCGTCACAGCAGACACGCGCACCGCTGTTTGCAGCGCTGCCTCTTGCAGGGAAGGGATGAGGGGGGCTGGGGCATCGTTTAGGACGCCCTGGGGATGCGGGTCCCATGGGGCTACGTCTGGGCAAACGGAGCGGAGCACCTTGGGGTGCTGAGGGGATGCCTTTGGCTTTGCTCTCCAGACCTAACAGGAGTTTTGCCGTGAGATTCGGCCTGATGCGCTTGTCTGCAATAGCAGTATCTCGTTATTCACATCAAAAAAGACGTGACATATGTTGATGTGACAGATAGGTCTCAAATACCAACCCACTGACCAGCTCATGCTCACGTTGGAATAAACCTGGTGGGAAAGTTATGGTTTCCTGCTGAGCATGTAGCAAGTCCTGAAATATGAGTGCCTTGTCTTTTGTCTGCATTGGGGCAGCACGGCTGTGTGTCAGGGAGAGGAAAACCTGCGTGGGGCAACGGCAGTGAGAGTCTGGGTATTGCCCAGGGGTTGTCACCTGAAATGGGGCTGTGCCACTGGATTTGAAAGCCGGTCAGACCTAACGGCTATCACATGGACCTTGGTTGGGCAGTTCCACCAAATTGCTTGCTGTGTCACCTGTCCTGGGTGAAACCAGAGTTGCGGTGTGAATTTTTCACTCTTCACATCATCCTCTGGGGAGGTGAGTGGGCAGGAAAACCCATGTGGGCAAAACTAAGCTCTGGTCTTTGAGAGCATCATCGTCCTTCTTTTGGATCACCATGACCAGCAGATGGAGATACCATGCGTGTCCCACTGGCATCACAGCAGCCTCCCCGGCATCGGGGATCCCTTTACGGCTACGTGGGGTCCAAATGGGGATGCTGGGTGGCAGGAGCAGGGTGCATCAGCGTGCTCAACGCCAGAAGTGTGTCCTCTCTGAAGACACATCAGGGAGAAGAGTTGGGGAGTACCTGTCCCATGGATGGGGCATTGCTGACGGCCAGGAGCCTGTGACCTTGTGTGGTGGGGGGAGAGTTTTTCTGCCTTTCCTGTCTTTGAATTAATGGCTGGTAAAAGAGTGAGATGTTCCACCAGGCTGGTGTATGAGACACCTTGAATTTTGTCCTGAGCTGGTTTGTGTCTTCCATGGTAAAACGGGGTGCATTCAGTCTTTTAAGGCTTTCTATTCCTAGTACAGTGTGTTGTGAGGTACACAGAAGTGCAAAGACGTCTCTGAAAATCAGGTATGCCCTATCAGCAGGCATTCTGGACCTTCAAAAAATGACCAAAATTTGGAACTTCTGCTGGTGTAGCCCACTGCACAAGGATCCCACCCTATATCTCAAAGGATGTTTTTCAGCCTTGTACCTCAAGACATGTGTAGCCCATGGGGCTGCTTTTTCCTTTTACTGGCACCAGCATCTGAGCAGCCCCCTGATTTCCCGTGCTGGAGAGCAGCCTGATTTGCAGGCTGGTGGGAAGGAGCACACCGGCAGGCTGGGTGATGCACCGTCTTTAACTTTTGGCTGAGCAGACCAGGGTAGGAAGCGTTGGGCAGCGGAACGTTTTCATGGAGATCGGTGTTGAAAAATCTTAAACCGAAGCTTGATCCATTCCCAGAAATGGCTGAAAATGAAACCCGTCCATTTTTCAGTGTTTTTTCAGCAGGTTTTGCTCTTCATTTTTCCGTCATCACCACTTACTAGTTCCTTCGTACATTTTGTGAGCTCTTTTTTCTGCCTTGATGCTTGTGCTCATACTTTGGGTTTTCAGGATGGGGAGTGCGGAGACTTGCTGTGGTGTTTGATGGGCGAGGGGAGAGTGGGGAAGGAAAGGCTGAGTCCCACGGCGGGAGGCCGGGGCGCAGTCTGTGCCCTCGAGCAGGGGACGGTGAGGGGACGGGTCTGGCAGGGTTGAAGCCGGTGGGAGGAGAGGACCTGCTTACGATGGGTCACACGCTCCAGTGCTTTTCTGATGGAAGTTGGGAGTGTTTGGGTCTTCCCTGCCCTCCGCTTTGCCGCAGTGTTAACCTATGCTGGTGGCACCCAGGTCTCCACCATCAGAGGAACGCGACTCAGAGGCTGGGTCAGGCCTGGCCTCCCCGGGAGCTGTGGTGTTGGCTTTGGTCCCAGTTTTGGGGGAGATGGTAGTGTTCCCCATGTTGTTCCATTCATTTCCTCCATCCTGCCTTGGCGAAGAGAGAGGAGGGCAGCAGCAGGGAAAAAAAAAGAGGCAAAGTTTAGGGCTCCCTTGCTCCCAAGCTGGTCATCCCAGGGAGCTGTGTGCCAGCTGTGTGCCGGGAACTGCCGAGGGCCAAGGGGCTCACAGGAGCTCAGCCGTCAGCAGCAGAGCGTGAAATAACGTCCACAGGCCAGGAAAAGGGGCGGTTGCGCATGGCGGGGCCGGGCTGTAGTCCTCAAAGAGGTGCCAAAGTTAAGTAGTTGTGTGGGCGGTGATAGCTGGGGATGGGGCATTTTGTTGGGGCAGCTCGTTCCTTCCTTGGCCGGGGAAGGGGGTGATCACGCTGGTTATATTCACCCCGTGTGCTGTGAGTAATTCACCTTATAAATAGTGCCGAAACGGAAGGGTCTCGAGTTTCTGAGGTGCTGAGCATCCAGCGTTCCCACGCGCTTCAGTCGAAGCCTCATTTGCGAAGTGCCTTTGCCAATCAAGCTCTTACAACCTGAGGAGCAGTGAGGGGCTTTGCCCACCTGGAGTCACCGGCTCTGTTTTGTGCTGCGGCTCTTTGCTGGAAAAGCTGGTGGAGATGCTGCTCGCAAGAACTAAACGCGTGTCTGCGCAGGAAAGACCTGCTCCGCTCCTGGTGCTCCCCACTTCAGATGCAGGCGGGAGCAACATCAGCCCTGCTCGTTGATCCAGTTTGCTAAATCACTACGTATCCCATCACCGCTTGGTCTTTTTCTGAAGTCAAGTCAACCCTATCTGGAGCTCCTTTGACAAAACAAGCCTCTCTGCTGGTCAGTCGTGGTTTTATTTATATGTTCTTTTCTTTGATTAGAAAGGAAAATATCAAAAAATGAAAAAGGACTCACATTTCCAATAGCCGTATCTCTAGTAGTTATAATTTTTGAAGCAATACTCGTATCCCTGTGTGTGCCTCTAAACTATCCATGTATTTGTTCAGCTTTTTCAGGTCTGAGTGTGTGAAATCTCTCTAAAGAAGATAGCTCTGTAAGTGATGGTGTAAATGCATTGTTTGTATGTATTCTAAAGTTTGAATAGATTGTACATATGGGATTGTAAATGAACTGTAAACAGCAATCTATATTTTCTTGAATATATTATATAGCAGTATATATTTGTTAAATAAGTATTCTTGTATACTCTTCAATAACCTTTTTAATATTTTGTACAGATAAGTTTATTAAATATTTTATTGATAAATAGATCTCTGCAAGATTTTTTTCTTTTGAAGACTTGTGCCTGTGTCCCAAAACCAGATGGCTCATGTCACAGCAACCTCCATAAGTCACCTTTAATTCCTGGGCTACCTAAACTGTTAAAACCAAAAATTAAAAAGCCATTCATTTTACACTGCCTTCCTTGGCAACCTCAGGTATTTTCCAAGAAAAAAATCGCAGAACGGTGAGTGTTTGTGATGAATTTGTCGTCAAAATGTACATCCCTTTTCTTTCCTCTGTTTCTGAATACAGTTTACCTGCCTTGACAGTAGTTACCCAATTCCACCCAGCCAAAGAGGATTCTCTCCATTGACTTGAGCAGAAAGCTTTAGAGGCCCAGAAACATTAAACAGGAGGGGTAAACACGAGAGCTGGAAAAATATCCCCTGCTCACATTGTGCTTGGCCTGATGGGTTTGACTTGAGCACAGGACTCTGCCCCTGAAGGCGCCCGGCTAAGGCAGCCCCAGGCGATGGCTTTCCAGAGGGGAGTGGGAGCAACCGATTTGATTTGGTTAGGTCTGGTGAAAACATCCCCTTTGGGAATATGGAAGAAATTAGGTATTTCAAAATCTGGGGAATGAAAAAGTACCTGGAAAAATGTAGTAGAGAGTTATTTGCTCCCAAATCAGATCTGGTAGTTTCGTTCCTGTTCGGTACCACTGGTAGATGAGATACATCACCTAGTACTTAAGAGATTAAGCTATTAGTACTGCAGCAAAATGTTTGCCAAAGATTGCTTTTAATTGAATATTGGTTTTTATTCTTCCATTCCTCCCTCTTTCGAAGTCTTTTTTTTTTTTTTTTTAATAGCTATATGAACCACCCTGGGACATGAAACCCTTTTGCATTCCTAGTAGGTGATCTTCAAAAGTTATGGGTCATCCAGAAAGCAGAGAATCTGTAAGATTAGCTTAATGATTTGGGGAGGGGCTGTCAAATAGCTATGTAAGTTTTTATTATCTGCTTTCAGTGGGACATTATAGTGGCAGAATCAGAAGTTTCAGGGAGAGCGAGTTGGTTTGGCATGTGCTCCTGCAGTGGACTTCACCAAAGTGCCTTGGAGACAGTGAGTGAAGGTAACAGCGTTAAGACTGTCTCTGCTACATCCCGACATACAATACTGTGAACATGCAGGTGTGGAGCAGGGCACATTTGGAAGCACAGAAGACGTCTTCAAGGCAACAGGTATGTGTTTCAGTCACAGCAGAGCAACCTCAGGTTTCGAGACCCAGGAGAAACACATGCAGAACTGACAAGAGGTTTGCCTGAAGGACTTCTTAAAAATTAGTTCTTACAATACTGGTATTTTCTAAGGGGTCCCTTCACCTTAAGCACACCCACAAACACATGGCTCGGCTGGAGTGAGGCATGGTGATTTCTGTTCCCAGGGCACATGGAGAGACACACCAAGCACGAGCCACCCTTCGGGCAGTATCCTGCATCCTCACGTGCTCATTTACAGTCCCGTTGGCTGAGGGGGTCTTTTGGCACAAGTTCTCCAGCTAGGCATGCAGAAGATCTGCCGTCTGCACTGAAATCAGTGGGAGTGGTGGGCTTGCTTTCAGCGGAGACAGGTTTTTAGTCCATAGTATTAACACAGCACTTCAGACTACTCATGTGATTTACAACATAAACTAGTTAATCCTTATATATATTCTGAAAGCCAAGCGTTGTCATGGTCAGTTTATATCTGAGAGAAATCAGAGGCACAGCAAGGTCACACACAGATACAATGGAAGAAAATGCAGAGCACTGCTAAACCAGGACATAGTCTGACTTGGGCACCTAGTGACTTAGCCCTGAAGCAAATGCCTAAGTCTCTTATGTAGGAAAAAAATTAGGTGGTGCCTGCCAGGAGCCCCAGAGGGAGATCTGGTACCCCCACATAGAGATATCTAAGTTAGACAAGATGGGGAATTTAGACATCTGTTTCGGGAGCACTGCTTTATGAATTGGGGGCAAGTTAGGTGAGCCAGGCCTGTGGTGCTTGGAGCGCCAGTTTTCCTCTTAGCACCTAATCCAAAGTCCAGTGAAGTTAGTTTTAATGTATATGTTAACTTCAGTAGGTTTTGGACCAGGCTTCAGGATCTGCTTGAGACTTACCTGAAGCCTCTCAAGTACCATCCCATGTGGTCTTCTGTAATGCAGACCAGTTCAGGAGGTGCTTGGGGATATCACTGGGACGTGTTTGCTGTGAGGCAAAACTGCAGTCCCAAAGTATCCTGGTATGAGAATTTTATCTTATTTTCAGTACCTGATACTAGATGGGCATGTTTTCATTACTGTGAAAACTTAAATCCTCATTATCACAAAGTGCTAGTTCCACAGGAATCCTGCTATGTTGCACTGTCCTATTTTGGTGCACGTTAGTAGGAATAGGAGGATAAAAGGAAACTCCTGTCTAGCAGGTAATACTTTTGCTCTTTGTTCATGTCACGTCACCGCTGTTGTGCTGGTCTCAGGCAATCGATCACTTGGGTCTCCCCAAGCCTGTGTGCAATCCTATTGACTTTACTGAGGCTGTACTGGGGCTGTAATTGGAGTTACACACTCCAGTTCACTCTGGATGATTAAAATGCTAGGGGTATTTTTGTGGGTAAAAATACAGGCTCCTTCCTAATAAACACTGATGACTTGCAGTACCTCCTGCACAATAAGAGCAGATGACATTAATGCTTCAAAAACTTTACATTCTGTAAATGGTATTCCTGTTTCTAAGAAGTTAGATTGGAACAGTGGGATCCTTACCAAATTTTAAGGGTGCCTGTTAGGGAAAAGGAGTAGCTGAGTCCTGACACTGGGAAAGCCTTTTTTTCCCCAATTCCAAGCCACCATACACAAGGATTTCTCTTAGTATATGAAGCACAGTGTATTTAAGAGCTTGGAGGCTTTAAGGTGAGTTTGTTGAAGATGTTCTTAAACTGGGAAAATGGGGGGCACCCTCCACTGCCTATTTCATTGTGAATGACTTCAAATAGGATGGCAAAAAATCTCCTTCGTGTGTCTGACTGGCAAACCCTGCAGTCAGATATAGAGCGAGTCGGATGTTTTAAACAACATTCTGCATTTTATTAGCTACTGCAAACTACTTTCCACAACACAAACACTTTCCTGCAAGCACGTTTCTGCAGTAGGTGGTCTGGAAAAACCTAGTCCATTTACTATCAGCTTAAGCACTTGAAAAGAGTCTCTAATGAAGACTCTCCCTGCCTGTCCCATCTGAGCACGCGTGTTAGCCTGTTTCATAACTTCTGCATGATGCTACTGAGATCAACCATCGCTTCTGGCAGCTGGCTTGTACTGTCACTGCTGTATCTGCGGCTTGTACTCAAACCCCATCAGCTGTTCCAGATATATATGCTGTTTTAATAGTTGCTGGTCATTCACTAACGTTCTCTGGATTCTTATTTTGTAAATGTGCCAGGAAAGAGAATGTTTGCCTCCAAGTGAAGAGCCTCAGAAACTTACTGTAGTTGGGAGGCTGAGTGTGACCTGTGACACAGAATAAAACAAGTCTCTTGGGTCTAGTAAGTTTATCCAATGCAGTAATAGTTTGAGCAACTTTATTAATGATAACATTGAACATCTTGTTTAAAGTCTTTGCTTGCTGGCAGTTAGCTAGACCAAAGAGAGGGACGGGAAGTGGATGCATGTATAAACCCATTTGCTCTAAAATAAATATGTAAATGACCTCAACTGCAGAGAAGAGATTATCTGTTGTGGCTCATGTATGCAATCTGTCTCCTGTGAGTCAAGAAACTGGTGTTTAGCTTGGAGTCCAACTCCAAATTCTTCACCATAAACACTGGGCAAGCACTCATCAAGCTTCCTGAAGGGACAAATCTCGCTAATCCCCACACTCTATAGTTCATTCAAAGCAGCAAACACGGAGCTGGGGGGAGCAAGGGGAAACACTGATTGATTATTTTGGAGTGTCTCTGGACAAAAACGCTTGAGTGAGTCAGGTGCCTACCACCCACAGTTCTCTGCACTTAGCAGATGTCTACATCGCATGTGAAATTTGGGGTTTGGCAAGTATTTTTGTAAATTTTGTATGCGTGAAGTAATGAAGAAGGTGAACCGAGACTAACAAGTTATCAAACAGTCAAGTTACATTTTACCATAAATGTCTTTATTTTTGTTATTGGAGTTGTGTACTTTTTCATAAAAGGTATCGATCTAGCAAAACACTTGAACGTGAGTCAGAATCATTGAAGCTAGCAGGATTACTCGCGTGGTGAGAAGCACAAATGTGAATGACAGAGATTAGGTGCTACTGTGTACAGTCAACTCATTTGCGATAGGTTTCTCAAGAATTCTAAAATAGTCTAAAGCAGGCAAGACCACACTGTGTTTTCACATTAAGTTGGCACATTTGGACCATAAGCACTTTTGACACTCTTTGCCTGGGGTCACGGTGAACACCACGGGCTTCAGAGGAGCTGGATTCTCATTGTGTGAGATCGGCTCCTCTTAGGAAATAGAGCTGTGGAAACTAGACCCGTGCTTTTTTTGCTATGAATATAGTAGCAAATTTTCAGATCTCAGCCTTACAGTAACAGCTTCTAGGAGGAAGATAGCAGTTGAATCAATATGGTTCTGATAATCTTAGAGAAAATTCATTTAAGAAAATCGTAAGGCATTATCCTGCAGTAGATCTCTGTCATCACTGACCAGATCTAATCTCAGTTTAGGTCTTAATGCAGCCAGTAGGATTTATTATAATGGATTAACGTTTGTATAAAAGGCATACACAAGTCAAGTACAAGTATTGCTAAATTAATTCCTCATACAAAGTATACGAATAATGCACTGTAAACAACTGCTTCTCATAGGTGCTTCAGTTTCCAGGCTTTAATAGTTGCTTGTCATCTTTGGTTAATGCAAGATTTTTTCTGTCCTCAGGAGATCCCCTACAACAGCTGAACTATTACAAACTGAGTCCTTGCTCAATTACTTGATTCCATATACTTTGAAGAACAAAGGTTTTGTTCAACCAGATCCACATGTGAACCAAAACAACCAAGTGAACTCTATTTTTTATGTTGCTAACAAACAAATATGTGCATATGTGTATATATATCTGTGTACACATATATATCTCCACGTATATGAACATCCCCCTCTTTCTGCCCCAGGGAGCACCTAGGCCAACAGATGCATTTAGCATCTGCCGTAAGGCCATCCAACAGGAATACATGCCAACATCGGGGGGCTGCTGAGACACAAACGGACACATACAACTATGGATTTCTAAAGTGAGCACAAGAATTGTTTTGATCATGACTCAATATGGCCCTGTAGAAAGAAGGGAAGTGCCATGACTCTCCAATAAACAGGATCGGTTGCACGAGCACAGTCCCTTCACTTTGAACGCATCTGGCTCCTCCCCATGCTGCTGTAACTGTGGTCTCAACATTTCTGCCTCCAGCATCAGTATCTGTTTCCTTACGCGGCAGTGTAATCTGAAAATCCACTGGCTAGTCTCAAAAGCTAAACCAGTTTCTGATGCAAAGAAGGTCACTTAAATCCACTGTCTGTCTGCAGGTTTGAAAACTAGTCCAAAATATCCAGAAACTGAATTCTATTACAAATTGCTCTAGATATTAGTGAAAGATTCAAGGGGGATTTAGAGAGAAGTGGAAGGCGTGTATATAATCGTGTAAGAAAAGGAATTAATCGGTCTTTCTGCATCACGGAGAACATTCTTCAGTACCATTCTCACTAGTACCACATTAAAACTGTTAATAAATCATTTAAATTAGATACCCAATGCATCATCCAAATTCATTTGTTTGCAAGTGCAGGACTTCCCCTGACTATATTCTGTAGTGTTGTTTATTTATAAACGTCTCTATGAACTCCACAGGGAGACTATTTCGCAGGTTCATGGCTAGAAAGCTTTTCCTTATTACGCTTGGTTCTTTTCCCCTTACTTACACTATTTTCATTTCTAGCTATCACCTGTAACTTCTGTTATCACAACTGGTAGGATGTTTTTTTCTAGTTTTTTGCTATCTGTAAAGGAGAGGGATGAACAAACGTGAGGAACAGTGTACTTGTCAGCAATGTTATAGCAAGGATCTGGTTCTCAACAGTAACTTTTCATGCCATTTCATGGGTGCAACCATGGCAAAGCAATAGCCATTTTCTCATGGTGGACTTTTACCTAATTTGTGGCTTGGCTGAAAACTTCATACTTCAGTCCTTAAAGCAAAGAACTGAAATTGAGGCATGCATCAAAACTGGTTTAATTCTTTAAATTTGCTGAGCAAGCACTGTTCTCACAGACTTCATTAGGAGAGCTAGGCCACCTATAAGTAGTTATGTATGGATTCTGCAATCCATTTAAACCTTTTAATATTGGCACTTTTGATCAGCATCCTTTACCTTCTCTACAGTCAATCGAAAAACGAAACACTTGGCCGTGTTCCAGACAAGAGCTCCACAGGTATTCCCTCGCTGAGCAGCCACAGTTACCTTACAGTGTTTTTAATACCCTGTGGAGTCCTGGCAGCACCCTAAACGCCTTCTGAGACTTACAGAAACTGCACACCTCATCTACGCCTCTCCCTTGTACTCATCCTGAACTCAGCCTGACCTCTGATTGACGACCAACCCGTCCGACCTGGAGGAGACAACGTTAGGGTTGTCCTGGGCCCTTGGGCTACTCTGGCTGTCATGCACCTGGGTTACACGGACGGATGAGACACGTGGAGAGGGCCAGGTCTTTCACATTGCCAGGATCCATCCACAGGGGGATTTTTATCCATACGGAGTAGCCTGGTATTTCCTTCTAAAGCAGGCCAGCCGGGCTGCCCCAAACCCATCCCTGACAGTCCTCCAGCAGGTGAGCGAGGTGGCAGTAATTCGGGTACACTTGTAGCCAGTGAGTCTAGTATCAGTGTTGTCTAGAGTGCTAGCAGTCAATAAATATTCCACCCTTTGCCAAGTCCTGCAGAGTCCTGAAGACACAGGATGAAGGTACATCACCACTGAATCAATAAAACTATACTTTGGACCAGCCAGTCTCTCTTTAACTTTCTCTAAAACATCTCAATAGAAAACAAGCCTATAATAAACAGAAAAAAATAGGACAGACTCTCTCACAAAAAATTACACGTTCACAAAATAATTACATCATTTTCTTGTTAATCGCTGAATCCGTGTTTATAATTTGGTCAGATCATCCTGTAACCAGTCTGTAATCATGGCAGCCATCTCCTTGCTGGCATCTAGCACAAAGGCGTGGCGGAGCCCTTTCTCACAAAGTCGAATGTCCCCATCCGGAAAATCCATTTTGATCTCATCGTAGTAGTGCTGTGGACACCAGCTGTCTCCAGTTCCATAGTAAAAAATCAGCTAGAAATCAAAGCACATCAAATCATTAATTTGAAAAGTTACTGATGAAGCAACCAATATCTGAACAAAGAGCACTGAATTATTTGGAAATAAGCGATGCTTTGTGACCCAAGATATACTGTGAGGAATAGCAATTGGTAGTTTTTGGTTGTTTCCAAGTCTGCAATTATGAAGAAGCCAATTAAATGCTCTGTGACTCAGTTTCCTCATCTGTAAAACTGTGGAACACAGTACAGTCTTAATTCTAAAAACAGAGATCTGCTGATGAAAGTCTGGCTCTCTTAAGAAATTTGTTATTATGGATCAAAAAATCTAGTTGTCCATGAAGTCCACCCTTAACCAGGCAAGCTGCTGTGTTTTCCCTAGCTATTAGCTGTTCTCTATGTTAGCTTTCTAGCTACTTAATCAAATAGCAAAATTACCACTAAACTTGACGCTATGTCCCAGCTGAAGGGGCTAACCATGATGGCTTTCTTCTGGATATAAACTAAGAGAAAGTAGGAAGTTAATTCACATCTGTGACTAGCTTGATCTTACTAGCATCCATTAGGTGTGATCTCAAACCACGTGCCCAGCTGGGGCCTTAGGCAGAGGACTACCTATTTTTCTTAACCTTGGTGTTAGATGTAAACTAGGGGTGATTCACTCAGCCATGTTAAAATAACAGCAATTACGATGATTCTCAGAAGCAAAACTTTTTTTGCTTGGAGAATTTTATAATCATAGACTAGTTTGAGTCAGAGAGGACCTTTAAAGGTTGTCTAGTTCCAACCCCCTGCCATGGGCAGGGACACCTTCCACTAGACCGGGTTGCTCAGAGCCCCGTCCAACCTGGCCTTGAATGTTTCCACGGATGGGGCATCCGCCACCTCTCTGGGCAACCTGCTCCGATGTTTCACCATCCTCATCAGAGATTTCTTCCTTATATCTAGTCTGAATCTACCCTCTTTTAGTTTAAAACCATTAACCCTTGTCCTGTTGCAACAGGCCCTCCTAAAAAGTCTGTCCCCATCTTTCTTGTAAGCCCCCTTTAAGTACTGAAAGACCACAATAAGGTGTTCCCGGAGCCTTCTCTCCTTCAGGCTGAACCACCCCAACTCTCTATCTTATCTTTGTGAAGTGCTGCCCATGTAGAGCACAGGCACCTCTCGGAGATGAATGAGCAATTTTCTTTTGGATTGTAATGTGAACTAAAATTCTACCAAAGTCCATTTTGTTCTGATCTTGCCCTAATAACCTTGTTCAATGACATACGTGAAGGAGGTGCTACAAGGCCCACCTAAACACAGAAGTCATAAATTCCAGGCAAATATCATATTCAATGAAGTGTCTTTTCTCTCTGTTAGAGACACTGAATGTCACTCTTTCCCAAGTCATCATTTCTTCCCATTTTCATCTCAGCTTGGCTTGCTATAGCTATGTTTTTCAATTTCTATAAAGTATTTGAAGGGAGAGTAGTTGTCTGGGAGACAGTAAAAACCTATGGATTTAAAACTATACAGGAACAAGATTAATGATGAAGACTCTTTATACTAAAATGTTTGAGTGCAGGTACCAGAAGGATTTTGATTGCTCAACATATCACACACACAGCTTGGCCCAATTCCATTACTCTCCTTTGTTTCATATTTCATTTCTGTACTTCAGTGAATAATTGAGCAATGCTAACATAAATTAGGGGACAAGAAGTTTTCCTTTCATCACAAAAATCTTCAATTCCATCATTTTTGTAGCCATGTGGAATATAAATAAATGCGCCCACTGGGGCAGAGGTGGGCTAAGAGCCCAGACTGCATTTCACAAAATGTTACAAGTTTTTGTCTAACTCGCTTTTCTCTTGTTGAAGCGTACCCAAATCTTGGAGACATTACTGACTATTGGCTGTATCCAAAATATAGTATCTCAGTTGCATAGACACCAACCCAAGTTATACTTCTATGTATATGTAAAACATTGAACATAAACCATCCCATGTTAACAAACATTATTGGTTTCCTTTGTCACTCACTAATTACTGGAAACAAGATATGTTCTTTGCTTTAGCAGAAAATTTCTTTTGATCTTGCCTTCGATTCATAAATCACAGGATGCCACACTAGCAAAAATTCTTTAAAAAAGGCAACGTAAAATGGCCAGCTGCATTCAGGCCTTTTGAAAGCCAAACATCTGACCGAATTATGTTTAACCCTGGGCTCCGTTACCAACAGATACAAAAATAAAGATTATGAAACACAAAAAAAGAAATGGAGCAACTCCAGTTTAATGGAGTAGTCCTTGAAATTATTAGATATTTTAATAGGCTAATCATAGAATCTCATCACATGGTCATTTAGAAAAAGATGAAAAGTCATTTACACTTACAAAGGTGGATGAAATACTTGGCTTAGTCTGCATGAACTGCGAAATGGGCTGTTCTCCAGGTAGGGTTGTAAACTTGAGAACTCACAGATTTGGCAATGCCTAAACAAAAGATTTATGTGCATTCTTAGCCTGCCTCTGGTATATTTGCATTACGGTTTAATCCTTCATCACATGATCCAAAGGATCCTTGACTCATTCAATCCACTGACAGGATGACGTTCAGCTGATGAGCTGCTATTCGATAGTATTTTTTGTTTTAAATTTTGCGTGTGGTCTGAGAATTTATTTACTACATATTTCATGGTTTACAGACAGAATTTATTTTCTTACGTGCATTCCTCTGGCACGCACCACTACAGGATTTGCATGCTCACATTTGTTAATTTAGTTTTGCAACACCTTAAATGGCCATTTTTATCTCCATTTTGCAGATGGGGAGTACAGAAATGAATGTCACACTACATACATTAATTTGAAAGTATGTAGCGTAGTCTGAAACACCTAGAGCTGGTTTTCCAGGGTGCGTAGCATTACACAGTATTGACTATGCTCTTGGACTTCATTTGTGGGTGCTCCAAAACACTGTTTACCTGTCTGTAAAACAAATTTCAAGGTCTTAAATGGGATACTCAGAAAAGTGAGGATAAACTGTGACCATCTATGAAAAATATTAATGGCTTCACCAACAGCTCATTCTTGGATGTGAAGTTTAAGTGCCTTTACTATGAAGCTATCCACTTTTACTTCATATAGTTCTCTGTTTCTTTCAACAGGCATTTTACCACTTCTGCCACAAATGAGGTAGGAGTTCTGCATCCCGCTGTCTCCTTCATTACACAGCTCTTTTGGTTAAAGAAAGAGAAAAAAGTAAAACTGATGTTTTAATGAAAGACCACCTCTTAATGCATACATAAAAGGCATCTGAACTAAGATCGGTGCTAACTTTGAAATCCTTGGTAATGCAGTATCAACTGGTTTTAGCAGAGCTTGTGTATACAGTCTGCTAGACTTCAAGGAGGTAAACCAAAAAACAGGTAGACACTTGTGTCATATGCAATTAAAGTTTGGGTACATTATAACCAACTAAGAGCAGCTTTGTAACGGAAGACTTGGGGAACTTTATTTGATGCTGCAGTTATTTTGTCTGCTTATTTCGTGCGCAGATGTTGGTGTGTGCGTTCTATGCGTCTATGTGCGTATGCCTGCAAATCTAAAACTTTAACATGCATGTCTTCTAATTAGAAACTGCCAACAGAATTCAGAATTGGTTTCAAAATGCTTCGCTATTAATGGATTATGCAATCAAATCTAAGAGCATGACTGAAATTAAGGTGTAAATTTTCAGTGATTCGGATGGTGGTACAGGGCGTATGAAACCTGACAGATACTTGACCGTCATTTGTGGCACTGAGGGTGACTTTGTGACACTTTGAATGACAAAGTGTCTGTGCTCTTTGCCTAGGCCACACACAGCCACAAAATATACAGATGTTAGGATATTACCTATTTTCCCAATATATTATGACAGATTCATTTTAGACATATTTAAACGGAAGTATCCAGAATCCAAATGTTCTCATCTTCATTTTAACATCAGGAGCTTTGCTACTGCAGCATGGAGGCAGGTATAACTAACAAACCATGCGTAACCAGAGGCACATGGGATCTTCATTAATGGTAGGAAACACTGGTGTGCACTATATGATTTGCATGGATCTGTAAAGTCCATATTTTCCTGTGGACTGTGCCTGCTGTAAAGACATCCTGAGTCAGCACAACCACTGTACCAGCGATGGAAAACTGCTGCCAACTTAAGCATTCAAAAATGGTGAGTCAGGCCCCCAAAATAATGAGACTAGCTTAAAAATAAACAGATTTACGAAACAATAAATAGAAGGTTCTTTCTATTTTTCTTCTGGGCTTAAACTTTTCAATATTTGCATTTTTAACTTTTCTGGCATGTGGGGGAGAGGATTGTTTTTATTCTTTTGCAATACTGAATGCGGAGACTTCCAGGTATTCCTGACTCAGAAGGGAAATGGCATCTACCACTGGACATAACAAAGATTTTATATGATTCCTGATGCAATACTCTGCTTGTTATGAGTGACTAAAACATGTCCTCTTTCAGGATCTGGTGATGAGGGCAGAGTAAAGGGGATGTGGGTTATCTTTGCCGGCCATTTCAATACTTTGTTTGAAATAGTTACACAATTTCTAAGTTTCAAATAGTTTTAAAATAACAGCAATGTTCTCATAAGCTGTTTTACTACGAAATTGTTCAGAAGTATTTTCAGCCTTAGCTTCTGTAAAATAAAAAACAAGTCAGAATAGGGCTCTGTCATACTAGCACCCTGTAATATGGTATGTGTACTCAAACACTGCACAATGATGGCAGCTGCTAAGTAAACATCAGAAGAATCTGAGATTTGTATCAACAGGATGTTTACATTTTAAAGAGTTTCTAAGAAAATAATAAAGATTTCCTGCAGTTGACTCCATTGGCGCTTGTTTTAGTATGTATGACAGTTCACAGAAGTATAAATTACAGAGAGATTTCTTTTGTGCGTCTTCTGTAGCTGTCATAGGTCAACACTGAAAAACGAATCCAAAAAGTTAAAAAATATTAATTGAGTTTCCTCTATCTCTCTGGAATTTGGTACACATTATAACAACTTTAGGATCTTATTACATGGGCAGGCACCACTCCAGCTGATGGCAAAGAGCGAAGGACTGATCTCTGTGGATATAAACTAGCGGTACATGGGCAACGGCAAGCAAGACTGTACCAGTGTCCTTGCTGAAATCCTTGTCTCCGATACATTAACTTTTTATCAGTGCTACTCCCACATGCATTCACTGGTTGGGACAGCAGCTTCTCTCTGGGTGACGTCTATCAACAGTAACCAGTGAATAGTTTCATTTGCTCTCGGATGAAAACTAGTTTAAAAGGCATTAGCCCAGAATTAATTTTAGTTTCAAACAAGGTTTATAGAAAACGACTTAGCTTCTTGGGAATTATGAAAGAGTCTCCACCTTATCCTTCCAAAAGAATAGTATAAATGACATGGGAACGGACTGGTTTGGGACATGCTTTTTTTCTGGACTTGCTTCAGTTGTACTTTGGCTTTACTAATCAGTTTCTGGGAAGAATTCAAAGAGCTGGTGTTGCCCTAGGAAGCCCTAAATGCTTTGGGATCTGGTTCTCCAAGACACCATCTCCCTCCCCTTGTGATCCTGCTGTGGTTGAGATCAGCCGGTTTGATGGCAAGGTCTTTGGAACTTGCTTCTCAGCTTGTTTTACCGGAATTGGGATTTCTCAACTTTCCAAGGGCAGCACTAAGCCAAACTTCTTCTGCTGGACCACTTTGAGAAGAGGCAGTTGACAATCTGGGGTACACAATGCTATTTTTAAATACTAACCTGTAGGGGTTGTAGTCAAGGTGTAATGGATAGTTCAAGTGTTCGTGGTGATTTTATTTAACATAGGGAACATGGCCAGTTTTGTTAAACCAACATAACATAAACATTTGTGGCTGGAAAGCTGCCCGGCAGAGAAGGACCTGGGGGTGCTGGTTGACAGCCGGCTGAATGTGAGCCAGCAGTGTGCCCAGGTGGCCAAGAAGGCCAACGG
>JAVJGG010000017.1:20219279-20272944 GCA_035590195.1 Aviceda cuculoides
TTCAGCTAAAAAAATAAGAAAACATTTGTCAGTGAAGAACTCAACTCATGCTATTACCGTAGGTACAGAGCCTAACACCCTTGCTTACGTGTTAATTTATCCACACACAAAAAAAAAACATGTTAGTGTGAGGTGAGTAAAAAATATTTGCACCACTGGAAAAACTGCTAAATCACATTTCTCCAGATTCTCTGAAAAGCAAAATATGTTGCAGCTTTGCCTTTGATATTTCCTAGCTCAGTAGAATGAAAACAGAAGGCTTTTTTTTTCCAAGAAAGAATATATTTTCACTGCAAAAAAGGGACTTTTCTTTCAAAATGAGAGACTAAAAACTGAGAAAATTTACATAGGCATCAAAAAGTGCAATGTTTTCAAAAGGGGTATTTACTGTTTTTACTACAGGAATGTCATGGTTTAACCCCAGCCATCAACCAAGCACCATGCAGCTGGTGCTCACTCACTCTCCCCCACCCAGTGGGATGAGGGAGACAGTTGGAAAAAAAAGTAAAACTCATGGGTTGAGTTAAGAACAGTTTAATAGAATGGAAAGGAGGAAACTAATAATGATAACAATAACAAAATGACAATACTAATAAAAGGATTGGAATGTACAAAACAAGTGATGCACAATGCAATTGCTCACCACTCGCCGACAAATGTCCAGTTAGCTCCCAAGCAGTTCCCTCCAGACCAACTCCCCCCAGTTTATATACTGGGCATGACATCACATGGTCTGGAATACCCCTCTGGCCAGTTTGGATCAGCTGCCCTGGCTGTGTCCCCCCCCAACTCCTTGTGCCCCTCCAGCCTTCTTGCTGGCTGGGCATGAGAAGCTGAAAAATCCTTGACTTAATATAAACACTATGTAGCAACAACTGAAAACATCAGTGTGTTATCAACATTACTCTCATACTAAATCCAAACCATAACAATATACTAGCTACTAGAAAGAAAATTAACTCTATCTCAGCCAAAACTAGGACACCTGGCTTCTGTTACAACAAAACCTACAGAAGTTCAGCAAGAAATTTCAGCTAACAGTCTAAAACCCGGCTTTGAACAAGCACACATCTGCTAGATTATGAGTTTTGCTGCTAGAATAAACTTCATGTATTCAACTGCAGAATCAAGACTTGCTACATGACCATCAATGCTGCATTATGTCTGCAGATAGTGAGAGGTCCTCCCAACCATGTTCAGACTTACCCAGTTTTAACAGGGGCTTCCATTTCTGACATCAGTGCTGTACTGAAGAAATGTGCAGATATCCCTATCCAAAGAATGAGCACTTCTTTTATCCTTTTTCTCTGCCCAGTCAGCTTACTGTGGTAATAAGATGGCCAAGGCTCTCCTGTCCTCACGATCTGAAGCCTCTATGCTTGTTGGATCACAGAGACATTCATAAATTATATGTGGGAATGAAGGGCAATGTTCTCCTTTCTCACCAGTTTGCAAAATCAATGGAAGACCCTGAATGGCTAAATTACCTTAAAGCATTTCAATTTCCAGGTCCTAGAACGACTGAAAGTATTCTAAAATACTAAATCCTCTCCTGAAAAAACGGAGAAAATGGAAAGACTCTGACAATTTAAAAAATCTGAACCAATGAAGTTTTGTGCATAAACAGTTAACGATAGTGTTGGATCTGATATTGCTCTGACACAGGAATAATACTTTCTCACAATGTGTGATAGGGGAGGAAATGGCAATCACATAGGTCTTTGGTGGTGACCAAAACATGCAGTTGGCTGAATTCCAGCAGTGCTCTAAGGAAACAGAATGCCACTGGAGAGATGAGTGATGGCTCGAGAGATCAAATGTTAAAAGACAAAGCCAGTGCTCTCAAGTGACAAAAAAAAAAAATCCTAGAAAGTAGTATCTAGTTCTGAGCCAAACAAAGAAGATGCAATTCAGTTATATGCCTGCAGAGCTCTGTCTTTTTCAATTAATCACTGAATGCAGCTAGTGCAAGTTCTTCCTCTCCTAGACAAGATGAAAGGTTTGCAGATGTGACATCATATAGACAATCCAGCAAATTTGCTGGTCCCATCCTATTCTACTGGGCAAAGGGGCCTCCGTGCAGTTTTGTGTCTAGCAACCCCATCATATAATCCTGTGGTGCAGCTGGCAAAAGTCTGTCCATCTACAGCATTATTAAGTTCATACCCTGACACTGGTCTTCTGTTTCTCAACTCAGCTCCAAACACTGATGCATTTATACACCTTTGTTTTTAGGACACACGTTAGAATGCACCTTCAAAAGTCATCTCGGAAAACCTTAAGTGAGAGGTGTGAAAGACAATGAGGAATAGGTATTTAATTAATTTCAGATCGATTCCTGTTTCTAATGTGACAAATGTGACTTTAACACTCAAAACGCCTACCTATAAATGAAGGCAGCTGTCTGTCAAAAGCACTGCTCTGTGTTGGAAGGAAAGGCAGAACATGGAGAGCAGCCCTTGCTACCCTAGGTGCTGGTCCTTCAGGTGATGGATGTGGCTTACTATGGATTTAAAAGATTTTACAAAGCCCTAAGTGCAAGAGCCTTGATTTGGCAGGCTATCTGTGGCAACAGCACTTGTACCCAAGCCATTATATGAGTATTTCTGTATGCTGGGCCTTCTATTTTCCAGACCAGAATAAGGTTCTTGTTAGTAGGACATGGTGGATAGCCTACCTGCAGTCAGAACTTTTGCCATTACCTTGCAGCATCAGCAGTGGATGGTAGCCAGGAATGAAAACACTGCTGGCCATCAGTGCAGAACTTGACACGTACCAGTTCCTTCAATGTTACTGGGATTCTGCAGCCAGCTCTCCACCTCCAGTTCAGTCATACAGCAAAAATGGGAACAGTAAGTGCTCCCCTTCTCCCATCTTACTGGTTTCTCCGTCTACCTCTTGTTCTTGGTGGGTTCTGCTCATATTCTGAGTTGCTCTTGTGTTTTTTTCAGTAAAAAATAAGAAATGAAGTGGAATTCACACACTTAGTAAACTTAGATTAGTCATAAAGATCCTAAAGGTAAAACCGTAAGACAGCAAAGGCAATAACAACAATACTTTAAAAGGAACCATCTCTGAAGGCTTGTGTACTGTGCAAGAAAGGGAACCAGGAAGGCAGGATTAAGCTAAACCGGATGAATGGCAAGGTTCAAGAGTCTATTTCAACCAAACAGAAATCCTTCAAATTTTGGAAACATGATCCTAGGGAAGCCAATAAACAGGAACTTAAACTTCAGCAGGCGTTAAGTAAGAGGAAATTGCAAAGAGCAAAAGTAGGTTTCCAAGAACAAACATTAAAAGATTTAAAAATAAACACTAAAATATTCCTTAGATATATCAGAAACAAGAGGCCTACAACAGAATTTATACAGGCTAAGGGAGTAGCTAAAGAAGATAATTACACTGTTTGGAAGCTAAATGACTTTCCTTTTTTTGCATCCAACTTTCTTGTTCTGTGCATTCAGGAGGTTTCTTCTCTCTATATTCTTTTTCTGGCAATAACAATTTCTCTTTGGGTAGTGAGATATCAAGAAGTAGCAACAGTGGAGAATACAGAATGTATCAGGGCTAGAAGGTACATTTAAGAGTTTTAAAGAACTTTAAATAAAGAATTGCTGAGCTGATAACAATCCTGCTATGTAAGAATCACCCTGTCCTGGGGCTTGGGGAGTAGTGAATGCTGTCTAATGGCTACTGATTTTACAAAGGAAAATAGCATTTAACTGATCTATAATTTCTTAAGCATTCCAATAAACACAACCAGATGACAAAAATTACTGGTCTTCTAAAAGCTCGCTGTTACATTTCACACAATAAACTTTGGTTGAAAATAAACACCTGCGAAAGGAAAGCTTGTAAAGTGTTAATAGTCTGGAAGTGAAGAAAAAAAGATTAGGATTAGATTAGATTATATTAGATGGTTTTCATCACAGCAAGGAATAAGGTCCAGATTAATCACAAATATAAAAAAAGTAGTAATTATTACTATAATCTCTAAATAATCATTGAACACACCTGGTGATTTGATCATTTCTGGGCTGGGTCAAATCACCTCTCAAGATGACTCTCTTTTCAGTGATAAGACCTTTAGACCTTAACTTGAATTAAGTGCCTGAACTGAGTTGGGATGAAATCTGGCCTAACATTCTAGTCCAGCTTCATACTAAAAACATGGGTAACTTATTTCTTAATGATCTGGTCAATGGATAAGTGGCTTATTGGCAGCATTTGCACAGGACACAATGCTAGTCAGTTTGTAAGGATGAGGCAGTGAGAAATGTGATAGAGACCTAAAAAGGAGACAGAAAAAAATTAACACACTAGCAAATGAAATTCAAGTTGAAGAAATGGTAAGGAACATACATGAGGAAAAAAAAATCAAAATATTATTTTCCCTTACAAGCTTCTAAATTAATGCAAAGAATGGAATCAGAAACCAGAGACTCCTAAGATGACTGTTGTTTACTGTGCACATTTACTCAAAATTCCAATCAAATCATGTATTATATTTCATAAATAGTACGAGGATGATGAGACAGAATTCTGCAGTACCATTACAGAAATCACATAACGTGATCACACCTGAAGAACTGTGTATGCTAACAGTCACAACCTCTGTGGGACACAGCAAAACTGAAAACGGTGGTAAAAACAGTCAAAGAAGTACAATTACAGATGTGTTGTTGCCATCATGTTCATAATACTACATAATATACTGTTTTTCCCTCTTACAGCACAATACATTAAAATGCAAAACAATAAAAGGAAGTACTTTTTAAATGTCATATGCAATTAACTATGAACCTTACTGCCACAGGAAACTGATAAGCATACGTTATTTGCCAAATTCACATCTAAGCACGTTGCCCTGAGCTCCTCTAATTGTACATACAGTTAATACAATTAATCTTACGGCAAATACCTACAAAGGCCAGATAACTTATACTTCCAGCAATCTCTCCTTTCAGGTACTATTCCCTAGATCTGCTACCATTCTTGCTTGGTTTCCTCTGGATACATCCAGTGGCTCATCTCTCTCTTGAATTTTACTGATGCAGTATTTCAGCTCATGCTCGAGAGTGTCTCTCTTCACCAGTAGAACTGTAGCTCTTACAGCCCACGTACCTCTTCATACGTACGAAAATTATGTCTCACTTCACAACACGACATGTTAACCCACGTCAGCTTGTGACCCATGATATTCCCAGGATTTTTTCCTGCAGAACTGTTGTTTAATCAGTGATTTATCATCCTTGTACTTAATGTACATACAGAACAACTGGTGTCTTTAAGGAATGACAGCATTCTCCTCTCCCTGCCCCCCAACCACTTCTCCTAGCTTGTGAAGGCCATTTTGATCCTGTCCCTCTCCAGAGTATATGCCGTGTATTCTAGCATGGTACTATCTGTAAAATGAGTAAACAAGCACTGTATTCCATCAGTCACATCCCACAACTACTGAATAGTAAAGGAATGAAGATAAGACCGTTACAAAACCCTACTAGCTACATCTTTCCAGATTCAAAAATCCTCCTGAATCCCATTTTCCAAGCAGTCCTACATCCGACTAGCTGTTGTTTCAGGTATGTCGTATTTCCCAAACGTCATTATAAGAATGTAACAGGAGACACTGTAAAAATCTTTATTAAGGTCAAAATATCCTAAATCTACTGCTTCCCTCTAATCCATGTTACACTGTGAGATGTTTAATGTCTGTGGAAAGCTGTATTGAAAGAGATACCGTTATAGGGCAGGAACAGTAACCTTCTCTCTTGCTGCTCTGGAATGTCAAACTGGGCTTCTTCAGAAAAGCTATTTTTCTCAAAAGCTAAGTCACAAGTTCAGGGAGAAATCTCTCTGCTATTTCCTAATGCCATACCCTGCTAACCTTGGCATTTTTTGAATATTTAGTTCTTTCCTTTTAAAAAACCCCTTGTTCTGTTTCCTTATTTCATCAATACCAAACTCTTTTTCAAAGGAAACAACTCAGAAGAATTCATCTGCTTTTTGTGTGTAATTAGAAAGCCATCTCAAAAGGCTCCCAGGGATTGTTACTATGAGCATTTCAGCAGCTCTGAAAATCAGGCTGTGAACTGGGCACAACCAGAAGCTGAGACATACAAAATGAATGGGCTCCGAAATCTTTCACTAGGCTATGCAGAGGAAAGTCATCTTGTGAGATCCCCTTGTCAGTGCTTGCTACCTGGTGTTACAGTCTCTGGAAAGACTTCCAACCTGTGCTAATGCTTCCTTTAGCTGAAAATCTCTAAAGATTCCTAGAATCATTACCATGAGTCCTGGAAAAATGATTATTGGTTTTGATTGTCATGATTTCAAGTACAATATAAAATGCAACCTAAAGCCCAAGTGCTGAACTTCCTGAGTGATGAAGCTGTCTCACCAAAATCTGCAGAATGAGTCACTGCACAAACTGAAGCACATCCAGGAGTCTGCAGGACCCTGGCTCAAAATGCGAACATAGGGAATTCCCATAATGGGCTGTGTGGAAGTTGTATTGGAGTCGTGACCTTGGTGTCCATGCTGAAATTAGGGTGAACATGTAGCTTCAGTCTGTTTGGCATTCACCACTATATCTCACTAGTCACTGAAGAAAGAAATGTCTGGAGTTTAGTAAAGACAAAGTAAGACTGAAATCAGTATTCTGAAAAATTATTACATGTGAAAGATAAGACTGAATGTGGGATGAAAGGTCAGGAGGCCTGGAATTTTCCGAACTATCACTGAAGTCCTCTGAGACCCTGTGCAAATTACAAAATCTGTATGTCTCAGTTTTCTCATTTTAAAAACATGCTTCAGGCTGCTATGACAATGAAGTGGGTTTTGTAGATTGTCTTAAGAATAGTTGAAGTGAAAAGCATTGCGCAAACATAATGACTATGAATTAGTCCTTGAAAAATATATTTCTTTAACAATAATGAAATTTACAGAGCCAAATTGATCATGTCCCTTTAGAATTACCCACTACTACCTTGAACGTTGCATTTTGCAGTGATCAAATAACAAAATCTTCACAGCTACCCAATAAAGAATACATCAAAAACAGAGCTAAGGGCTAGTCTGTTAAGTACCCAAAGCCAAGACGTGTCTCTGTGAGAAAATTGTACTGGTTGAACTTCAAATCCTTCTCTAAACCGACTTAGTGAAGCCAACACAAAAGGCTTGGAGGACACAACACTGTGCACACATACACTTCTGCATATGATCTACTACCTCTTTAACAGAAATGCTTAAAGTGATAACATTAAGTATTTGAAGGATAGCACCTGTCCTGTAGCTTGAAATAGGTATGTCTTCCATCAATCCCTAACTGATACTTGGTTCAACTGAAATAAGCTGATCTTGTCATAAAATGAAGATGTATGCAGAGTTTGCATGAGCTTTATGAGAAGTTGTGCAGTTGATACAGTTTTCTACTGAAAGCAAGCAAGTTCTACCTGCTTGGTGAAGGAGGAACTTAACCAGTGATAACTCATGAAAACATTCAGCATTTTAAGAACCCCACCATGAGATGTGCAAATGAGATGAACATCAAATACATCGGTTCCTTTGGTAACGTGGATATTCAGGCCCTGAAATGAGAAGAGAGTTCTCATGGACATGAATGTGAGCGCTTCAGAACTCCAGTCAGAGACTCACACAATGACTTGAGAGCACTTTACTTGGCATGGATGGTTTGCAGTATCAAGGCTGGAGCTGAATCCTAAATCCTGGCTCACAGAGATTTGACTCAAGAAGCCATCTCTATCCACTGAGGATACATAAACTGCAGTCCTCTCCTGAAAAGACTTTGGAAGGAAGGAACAAAGTTTATTCTTTTCTCATTCTTTGCCTGCATGGCAAAAGCCCAGTACCTCTGTGCTCTCAATTCCCATCTAGGAAACAGGCTCTAAAGATTTGGTCTTGAATCAGCCTAGGATTTCTAGGAAAGGAATGTATAGAAGCTCTTTAGCTTTTCCTGCCAACATATTTTTGCTTATTCACTTTCTTTATCTGGTTTAACAGTCTAAAGCCAATTTCAGTGTTGGTTGGTTTTTTTTTTTGTTTGTTTGTTTTGGTTTTTTTGGGTTTTTTTGGTTTTTTTTTAATTTTCATGGTCTAATCCCATTCCTTCAAATCTGTATTTATATATATACTGGACTGATACATTATGAGTCAGCCTGTGTCAGTGGGATAATCCAAACCACAGCGAGTGAAGCGTATAACATGAATCTTTGCAGTATCATGGCCTCTGTAAATATTCCTTCATGTGGGTTTTTCACACATCAACTAAGAAAGGAAAAGCACTTCTCAAAAAAAAAAAAAAAAAAAAAGTGGTTGGAAACCTGCGGAAACTGACCAACATACCTGGTGACAGCTGTAGAACCCCAAAGTATTTTTAGTACATTCTATTCCATCTCAAATTGCTGGTACCCCTTGTAATTCATAACCAGGTCACCAGAGTTTAACAATGAAAAAAATCCATTGTTAATTATATAATTATCATAAACAATAAGGCCTTGCAGCCTAAAAATGAAATAAAAGTTTTAACAAATACTGTGTTTATCATGCTTTCTTAAAATATCCTAACTGCTTATATGCAGATCTTTTATAGACACAGATTACCTTGAAAATGGAAGCCCTTAATTTATTCCCAGGTCAGGCTTACGAAATTAACTGCCAACTTAGTTTCTCCCCATGATCCTGTCAATGACCTTTTTCCTGCCCTGGTAGGATCATTCCCTCTCCATGGATTAAAGGTGATTAAGGATCAGTGTCAGTTTAGTCTCATACATTTGCTAAGCAGAGACGACAAACTGTGCCAAAATGTGTTTGATTTATTTGTGGGGGTTTTGTGATAGAGGAACCCCGATTGGGCTCAAATCAAGGATCCAGAAAAGAAAAGAGTGCTTTATATCATTGGTAGCTCTTTAACCCAAAGTGTCACAGCAAGGACTTAATATCCTTCAGCTAAATTATTAGTTTTCACAAACAATAATGACTGAAATCAATCAAGCTTTTCAGTGCTTAGGGTTATTTAACCACCAATTCAATTAGCCAGTTGTTAGATGAATACCTGTATCTATTGAGCTGAACTTCAAACACATTGATATATCCACAGTGCATTCAAGCAAATAACGTATGAAATAGAAGATTTCCCGATTTTGAAGAAACACATGTCTAGCAGCGTTATTATTACTTTCTAAAGATTTTAGAGCTATATCCTAAACCAATGTGTTGTCAGTTGACTCTGTGGATATGAACATAACTATGCTGGAACTTGGAAAGCTGTACTAATTTCAGAGAAGAAACATGATTCTAACTTGGGACAGATAAACTTTCTCTTTATACTAGATTCTTGAAGCAATACCGAGATTTCCTGTACTAGGGCTGACATATGTGTTTTTCCTCAAGTCTTTAAACTTCTTGCTTGATTATTGAACATCCAAAGATCATTTTCTTGCTTATTTGCAAGAAAAAGATTAGATTAGGGCTAGATTAATCATAAACTTACACTAGAAACTGAGAGGTCACATTATGTTGTCTGTGGAAATTCAAGATGAGTTCGAACTATGTCTGTATGGAAAGAAGTCTTAAAAAAAAAGACTTGCACATGGTGCACATATCTGTAAAATATAACAGAGGGTTAAGTATTTCTGAGTAAACCCTCATAAACTTTGAGATTAATTGATTAATTGATTTGATTAATTTAAAAATCAACTCTGTGTTGTGGTGCCATGACTAGATCTCATTCTCTGTGGTTTTGCTCTGTAGCTGGTATCTTAATTATGTAAAAGCAATCTTGTATTCTTTGCTGGGCTAAGCAGATGAATTTACAGTGATAGAAAGAATACACATAAAGAGATGCCATGCTAGTGAAACAACAGAGACAATAACAACGAAAAAAAACCTTTCCAACTTCATTGGCTAATGAATTTCAGGAAATAATCAGAATAGTTCCTTTTCCAACAAAAATGAGTGGTTGTGAAGATAGCCCCAATCTAGACACTTTAATGGATGCGCACACACACATTCTTTAATAGCTTGTTCATCAGACTAAAATAAACATAAGACTACAAAGGGTTACCCGAGCTCACTTCATTTCCCTACTGCTGTTGGCTTCAGATTATGTTGACTTTATCAACAAGATTGTGGCTGTAGGTGTAAATTTATTAAGTCCCACACATCAAAATATTGTTCTATTTTGTAAGTTAGTAGGAGCTATGCTCTGGAATGGGTACAGGAAGAAACATGAAGCCAAATTCTACTTCATGGTCCAGACAGCACCATTTCAACAGCATTAACCTTGGAAGAACATACTATAAGATTTTCCAGAGTGGACAAATTCAGAGGAAAAGGAGACCGCAGCTCTACCTTCATCATGCTTCCCAAATGCAAATCTGGTGCCACTACTCTCACCATATTTTGAACAACTAACCCCCTGAGCAGATGAATACAGAGAGTGGAGAGACTTCTTAAGCTGTCTTACTAAGGCCACCATATACTAAGGTACTGCCTTTTTTCACCAAGAAATGAATAAACTTTCTTTAGCTAGAACTGGAGGAGTTTGTAAGAGACCAGTGAGCACCTTCTAACTGTGGTGCAGGCTATGGGTATTCTCTGTATTTCTATAGGGTATTCTGAGACCCTGCAGCATGGCAAGTTTTTATTTCTCCTCCTGGCCTCTCTCACCCGTCCGCTGCTTCTGGCTTCTGTTCCCTACCTACAGAGAACCTATGCTTTAGATACTTGTTTTTTAATTTGTATGTATTCTATTAACTTAATTTTTCCAGGTTGAATGTCATTTAGTTAATTCATGTATTTTTTCAGTCAAATAACACTTTCCAGCTGGTCTCTGTACTCTCCCCTGTGTTTGAGGCATTTAATAAAAAATAGCTCATTATGATTAAAAAAGACAAATCTGAAGTGCAACCAGGCCCAGAAGAGATCTTTTTAGCTCTTCAAAAATCTTTTGCAACTCATTTGTAATACAAAGGAACATTAAGAGGTAGAAACAATCAGAACTTGTAAAAGGAAATCCATTTTACACCATGTATGGTACAGCACATAAAATACAACCTGTTACAGTAAGAACTTATCAGGGCCAAGAAACTGGCAAGTGACAACAAACACACTGGAAGTCAACAAATATTTAGAACTCTCTTAACAAACTACAACCTAAATTTAGAGCCACATACTACTACAAAAGCCTCAGGTCTTTAAGCCTCTACCTCTAAGAAATCCGATGCCTTTACTAACTGTCAGAGTTCTCTATTGCAGAGTTTTTGCCCCTTTCTTGGAAGCATTTTGTTCTGACTATTGTTGGAAATGAGACACTGGACAGGATGAACTTTGGATCTCATTTGCAGATATTAGTTCCTATGTAACTCAACAGTATATCTCAGTATAATAATGTTTACATTCATCCAATTTTGAACTGATTTTTTCAGCAGTATTTGTCACCATCTCTAAGAAAATATCCTGCTAGGTTAGTACTATACTATCAGGGTCACAAGTACTGAACGTCAATTCTACTAGATTCAGGTGAAAAATTGAAGAGTGGCTACAACTTGCTTACTTAGACCACATTTCTTACATAAAAGTCTGAGAAAAGCTCTTTATTAGTTTGCCTTCTCTGTTGTTAGAGACTTACGGGTTTACTCTTAAACCCAGGGCACAGTATAGTTCTTCCAGACACGGCTTGATTGTTTGGAAAATGATTTACTGTCTGCCTTTAATTATACCATCATCAAGTACTCATTCATTATGGAACAATCTGCTCTGTTGTTCCATAAATGGCACTCTGTAAAGAACATATATTCACACTGGCTTGCTTCTGATAGCCTTTCCTCTTTTCACTGACGGATACCTTTGTGAAATGCCTTTCCTAGTCTATCTTACTCACCTTCAAACATTAAATGCACCACCTTTTCCTTTGACCTATCAATTTCTCAGCTTCTGCTTTGACAATTGTGAAGTCAAATTTCCACAGTCTGTTTTCTCACAACTGCTTTCTAACAATCAAACTGTTGCTGCTCTTGCAGGTATAAATATGCGCTATATCTGCACTATTGTACTACATGGAGCCAGGAACTACTTTGTGGCCCTGAGGCCAACTGGAATAGAATGGCTTGTTTTCACAGAATTAAATTTTTCCTCTACCAAACCTGCTTATTGGGAGGAGTGCATGGCACTGCTAACTCCCGAACCGTGCCTGAATACTACGAGAATGCTAGATGGAGAAGGCTAAAACCATACCAGAAAATTAATTAATAAACAGTATGGATGATCATACTCCAGTGCTACCATGAGTCCTATACTCATTTAGCTGATTTCTAGAGGTAACCTACCTATCTTTGGCAGGTCCTACTATAATGTTTCTGTATCCTGCATTCAACTGGTAGAATGTAGATTCATTCAGACATTCAATCAGACATTTTCTGAACTTTCAGATTTGCTTTTAACTAATGCCTGAAATTTTTTGCCTGTATTTTGGTTTCCTCAAACATTCTGTGTTGCATCTGTTCATCTGTTTTGCTTGGTTCTCACTATGGTAAATTGTCCCTCATTAGAATTCTGAAATTCTGGATGCTAGTCTTGCATCTTTAATTAGTGTGCATGAAATTGTAGGGCTGGAAGGCATCTCCATTGGTCTTTTTGTCTTAAGGAGAATCAATGATATTGTGACATTTTCAGCAGATACTTATCCATCCTATCCTTAGGAAGCACAGATGATGAAAGTTTCATTATCTTCCTAAGAAACCCAGTCTAGAATTTCATTCTTATCATTAACTAAGATCTAATCTAAATCACCTTTTTGCAATGTATTCCATTATACATTACCCTGCCCACCATGGACACATGGATTAAATTATTCTCCTTTACTTGAAAACTCTTACCATGTCCTTCAGTTGTCCCTTGTTTAGTTTAAACAACTCTAGTTTATTTATTTTTTTTCCCTTGAAGGTCACAATTTTTTGATATCTGTCATGGGATTCACCTGATTCAATGTGGATATCTAAAGCTTAATTTTTCCCCCTTCACAGTCACAGTCAGTGGAAAGAACACAATTCATCTCATCCTGAAGTAGTCACCTAGATTAGACAAGTGTTACCCATATCTCTCCACTGACTATGACAGGATTTTAAGGGAAGTAGTGGATGAATAGAGCTCTATGTTGTAGACATGTTAAGTATTTTTGTCCTAGCAAAAATGTTACCCTTTTGTGAACATATTCAGCCAATCTGCCTCACACCTTCAAATTCTCTGTATCAAACTGACACATATTCTCTGCCAATTGCTTTCTCTGCTTCACATCCCCCTCTCTCTCTCAGGCAATGCATTGTAAGAACACAGCTGAACAGTCTATACGCTGACAGATTCCTTCCTCTACAGACATCAAGCACACTACATATGGCACGTTGGATGGGTCGGAATTTTATCAGAAAAAGTCTCTTGAATCTGTCTGTCATGGTTTGGTGGATGTAGTACTCAACAGGTCTCCCTGTCTTTAACACCTGGATATCAGAAGAAGTCCATCCATCCTCCTCCTTTCTCCCCGTCAGTCTTTCCTGAGCAAGTTCTGTCCCTTCATACTGATATTCTAGTTCTGTCAGTTATCTCACTTATGTCTGTTAAGCAAATTAACTAACAGTTTTGGTAATTTATAAAGGCTTGCAACGCTACTTTATTTTCCATACTTTTGGAATTTACACCACGTTACCTGCTCATCATCTAGCTCATCTGCCCTCTTCCTGCCAGCATTCCTTTGATCTCTTATGAATTTCTTTGCCTACCATAATTTCAGATCCTTCACAAGCACACTTTTGCTCAAAACAATATAGAAGATTTTTTTTTTTTATGTTTCCCCTTAAACTCATCCTCAAGCCTTCTTTACTAAATCTTTCAACATTAATCACCTTTTCATGGTTCAGGAAGCCAAAGTCCCCTGACATCAGTGTGACTAACAGTGCTCCAACCTCTGTACACCTGTGCATACTTGCAAATATTCTTTAGAGGAAGTACAGTGGTTTTAATAACCATGTCTTATGCCCTGTGAAAACCAAGCAAACTCGTTACACAGCCATTAGTCTCTCACTCTCTATAGTTTATTTCCATACATCTTTCATTCCCACACTGACATTGCAGTTTCCCAGGACAGTTCTGATACTCTGCCTTGCAAAACTATAATTTACTGTCAGATTTTTCACAGAACGCATCTGCTATTTCACCATTCACCATTTAACTGCTATTATTGCTATTCCTTTAGACTCAGTTTGTGTTGGCTAAGGACCACAGCAGAGACTGGGGACACATTTTGTCAGGTACTGGCAGTCCTGCACACAGAAAAGCCTGAAATGATGCTTTCTTCTGTCACACAAGGGACTCCCTACAGAACCTCCACAAATTCTTAGTGGAAATCCTTCTCCCAGAAGGCTTCACTGACGCCTCCCTTAATAAATCTGCCTGGCAGCAGGATAATTTCACAATAATCTGGTATTGCAAAATGCTTGAGGAATATTTTAAAATATGCAAAACATTGGCAAGTTTTAATTCCCATTCCTGGCCTCTGTAAAGGTAAGCTGGAAAATATACAAGTAAATTTGATGGTAATTGTAGCAAAAGGGAAGAGTTCAAACTGACTGCCTGATGGATCTTTTTTGTAACTAAGAATTAGTTACAGTGTATGGGAGTGCTTAAGGTCCCAGTCAAGAGTTGGCTTCGCCCTATCAGGAAAAACATCATTTCTGCTCCACAGATTTTACAGTCTATTTCTAAATCCATGACTGTTCAACACTGAGTTGCAGATAATGCAGAGTTTTGATTGTCCTTCTGAGGGACTACAAGCAGAAGGTAGAAGAAAAAAAATTGACTTCAATGGGACTATTATTGCCAAAGACTACTATTTTCATGTGCAACACAGCTCATCTGTACTTTGACATGCTGTAAT
This sequence comes from Aviceda cuculoides, assembly GCA_035590195.1. Taxonomy (NCBI): domain Eukaryota; kingdom Metazoa; phylum Chordata; class Aves; order Accipitriformes; family Accipitridae; genus Aviceda; species Aviceda cuculoides. Next base: position 20,234,227 of record JAVJGG010000017.1, read on the forward strand.
AAGACTGTTTCAAAAGTCCTCTAAACGCTAAAGCAAAATTGCTTAAATTGCAAAGTGATGAATCAATTCTAGGTTGGATTCCCATACTACAACGAAATGCCCTGCAAAAAGTAGATTGAACTTTTGAAAATAGGTTTCTTCAGGGTATGTACTACTATCTGGTCACATTTTTTTCCTGCTAAGTTGCCCATCTTATTCTAAGGTTTTTTGGAGGAGTGTAATACTAGTTTCCTTTCCAGTTTATCCTTTGCTCTTGAGGAAGCAATCTCTGTCATTCCTCAGAAAGAGTCAGAAAACAGTGGTAAGAACTAATAATACCAAACAGCAGTGTAATTTCCTATGGGGAAAACATATTTTCTACCAGTAATTATTGCCAACAGCAATCTTGGAAATATCGTATAACTTATTGTTTAAAACATCAAACAGAAGGAACTGCTTAGTATCAAGGATGACTAATGCAGGAACATGTGCTTCCACACATGCACACACACATTAGATAAAATGTTGATGTTTGGAGGTTTACAAGATGTAAACATTGACTTTGGGTTCTACTTAAGTTTACACTTGTGTTTAGTATGAAAACACATCAGTATATATATATACAACCATGATCGACATGAATAGGGAGAAATAGCTGCAATTGTTATGATGGACTTTTCCAATCTGTTTGGTACTATAGTTGCGGGAAGATCAGAACTATACAAGAAAATCAGTCAGCTGTGCTTGAGAAAGCATACTAGAGGCTGAGGGCAAAAATAAAAAGTTATTAAAAAATTATACCCAGATGCTTCACAAACAATAGATGCTCTGTTGAGGAGTGCAAAAAACACTCATTTACTTCGCATGATGAAGCATGTACAGGTGAAGTGGGGTGTGTGATGGAAACTGAAATGTCTATGGACTTAATCCTGCCCTAAGTTACTCTGGAACAACCCCCATCATCTTCAAATGACAGAACTATCCCTTAGCTGGAAAAATTCATCTCCAGTTTAAGCTCTCACATATTCTGGCAGATGGCTGTGATGATGGGATTTCTCCTAGGGTCCAAATTTTTGGTTGTGGAAAGTGTCTGCTCTCTTACCCTGCAAGAGTGGCATAGAAGGGTCTGGTGTAAGTGGTGCCCACTCCCACCGGCAGTGCTCAGGATGGACACCTTCTGCAGCAGTTTAGCATCTCCACACTGTGATTTCTGCCTGAGCTCTACTGGGATTAATATGCTCTACTAGACAAAGGTTTATGCATGTGAGTAGCTATATGGAGGCCAGTTTAAGGGCTTTTCTGGATTGAGACCTGATGCTGCCCCTTTCTTCAGGAACCCTGATGAAATTCAGCAACTGGACCACCAGTCCTTTGAATGAGGTGAACCTCCTCTCAGATGGAGTGGCTTTGATTAGTATGAAAGGTGAACTTTACACCACTCTTCGTTAAACATAAACAACTGTTTTTAAAGCTCATTTTAAATACACCTGACCATTGCACTAACCAGCAAGAAATCCCCTGCACCACTGGGTTTCCTCAAGATAAGCCAACATTTCCTCCACAGATCCATGAAGACTCTGTAGGCATTTTCTCCTTGTCAGTACTGTCACGTTACGGAATTAGGCAAGGGAGATGGTGAGCGCTGGTGGACATTTTCATGACAAGAAGCAGCAGCAAAGTAGATTGCAATATTGCTTTAGCTGACTGTAGGAATTACATCCAGACCAGTGTCCCCTTTAGGCACATGGAATGACAGGTATTGCATTAGTCAGCAGCTTTGTAAATGTCATTTTCCGAAAAAACCTCATTCCAAGACACAAATGCCTATAGTTTACCCATAGGTACGGACTCTGTGTGTGTTTAAGTGCTTTGCTGGGACTGCACAATGAAAGAGTTCAATGAATCAAGCTCAATTCCCAACCAGTAAACACAAGTTATGACAGAGCCACGAGCCCTGCTTCAGATATTCCTTGGGAGAATTTAGACAGACACTTCTGAGACAAAAGGCATGAGCCTACTGCAGAAGGGAATCCTTTGTATTGGGCCCAGGGAAAATAAAGTGCCAAACTGCAGATGACTATCTGGCACTGGCTAACACAAAGCAACTGTAGCTGCTAGCACTTAACTGGCATATACTTATTTTTAACATCCTTTCTGCTTTGTTGATGTTACCCCTTCCTTTTTCATGCCATTTGCAACACGTCATTAGACTCGCTGCAAATTTGTGGGAGTAAATCGTATCCTTGGGGATGAAACCACACCAGGGGTGAATAAACAATCTCCCCTTCCCCAACCAAATCCCAACTGTGCCTCACATTTCATGGAAATGATCAGCAGTTCCACTATCAAAACATTCACACCTTCTGAGTAATATTTATGATACGAGTTTTTTACGTTGCCCCCCCCCCCCCCGAAGAAAAATAGGAATAATTAACAGAAATAAACCCAATGACAAATTTCCACATTATTACTATTATTTTCACAAGGTTTTCACAGGAAAGTAAAAGCTTTTGCAAGTAATAAAAGTCCTTGTTAAACATCTTTCTTTCTTTCTTTTGGAAATGGGGTATATTATGAAGCAAATTGACTTTAAAAAATAAATAGGACTATAAATACATAAAAGTCATTGCTTTCCTCCAGTAATTTAATATGAGCATCCTACTCTGAAATAAGGAAAAGTTTAGTTCACTCACAGAAAGAATAAAGCAGATGTGAGGTTTTTCCGTCAGCTTAAGTGCTGCCTTGGTAAGGTGAGTTGTCCGACCGCATTAAACAAACATTTTAGTCAGGCATTACACAGGAAAATAAACAGTAGCAGAGGAAACATGAAAATATTAAAGGCTGTTATTCTTTGGCCCCTTTTCCTACGAAGCAGGTGATAAAATATTACTGTGTTTCCACAGGTAAGGAAACACGCTCCTAAACACTTTGCAGAAATACATATTACGATCATCACTTAAAATGTCAGAAGTGGATAGGACTCAACTGTGACAGCGCACAGGAGCCTGCCGAGAAACTCTGCAGAAGCAGAGTATTTAGCACGCGGGGTCAGACTGCTGGGCTACCCAAAGCGGCCTCCTCACCCTTGGCAATATGTGGCAGCAGCAAATTCAGACACAGGCAAAAAACATCTTGTAAGAGACAGCTGTAGAGTTACCTGATTTCAGGAAAGACGACTTCTCCTGAATCCTAATCAATTAGATGCTAGTGAGAGGGAGGGGGATTATCTGCTGTATCATTTTGACCTTTTTCTGCCCCACTGAGAACCAAAGAATGCACACGGGAAGAAGAGAGGAGACCTCCTGAGCTTCATCCATTTTGCCAAATTGTGATACACTACACCACACTGTACAGATTTAACATTATTTAGTTTATGTACATGTAATTTATGTACCATGTAAGTAATTTCTGTTCTCTGTGAAATTTTGTCTAGCTATACATCATGTCTGAAATTCTATACATATTTAATTATAAAAGTAGAAAAATATCCTTGAAATGATTTCTGCATTATAGCCAGAAGTTACCTAAAACTTACATTCATCAGAAAAAACAAAGCAATCACTTTTTACTACTAGGGCTTTGATTTCAGTCAGCCTGGAAAACCAACACTGGTCTACATTCAAAGATCTGCACCGTTATCGAGTGGCAAGGGGGGAGGGAAAGCTTTTATTCTCCTGCCCACTATGAAAAATGTGGGTGTGAGATTGCAAGGTGCTACCTGAAATCCTCTGTGGTCTCGGTTTGTGTCTCTGTTTTAAAATGCACTGCATGCACATCAGCCTGTCTAGCCAATGTTATTTGTGGAAGCTGCTTATGACTAACATATGTATATATATTTATAAGGTTAAACTAATGGTTAAGCACGTTCAGTAGATCAACTGTTGCCCTGGGATGTAGGTCTACGTACAGTTCTGCTGCTAATCAGTGATGCTGGGCAATAGCTCATCGCTTGTCTTGAATGTCAGGTTCTTTTTCAAATGTGCTAGTACAGCATTTGAAATAATAAAACCTAGATGAGAATATAATGTGCAACTACCCCCTTGGCCTTGCATGCCTCAATGGAGAGTTTTAGTTCCATTCAGTGTGGAATGCAGAGCTCTTTCGATTTTGTTCCATAAAACAAAATCAAAAGAGCTCTGCCTTCCATGCTGAATTCAGAGGTGCGCATCGTATCTTCTGTTACTTTTAGGAGTTAATTTTTAATTTCAGTGCAAGAAAAGAACGCAATTTTAATTTAAAAACAAACAAAGAAAAGTAAACTAAATTTTAGCTATGTAGTTATATAGCTTTTTAAAATACTCTCTAGGAGGCAAAGCACTCTTATTTCACCATTTCAGGTGAATTCGTTTATCAAGTGCTTACCTAATACTTTAAACACTGTTTTTTAACTCTGAAAAATATGAGTAGAATAGGTGGAGGCACTACTGAGTGACATCAATACACCACCACACACTGTCCCTACCCAAGTATTTCAGTTAGATGGGTATTTCTACAGCATTTTAGTTCCAAAAATTTCCCGTCTCGTCAGGAAATGGAGGTGGAGATGTAAAATGAGTTTTCAAAGAAGGTAGGAAAGAAACAACGGGAATCTCGCTAGAATCCAGCAACTATAAATTCTAGTGCAGCCAAAGTATGGGATATCTGACTGTCCTGGCAGCAAGGGTAAAGGCTGCATGGACAATTCAGATCACACTGTTTTCTGATGTCTGCAGCGAAATGAGCAGCCAGTAGATACAGTGGGATTTACCTTCTCCAATTTTAGGTATCTAGTAGACAGAGGGTCCCTTTGAGGTCAGTAAGGAGAAACAGTCATCTCTTCACCTGTCCTGCTTTGGATGCCAACTATTTGGACAGCATGATGTCTGCAGTGGTCCGATGAAGACCGCCCATAATGTCATATTTAAAATCTCTCTGATTAAGAAGAAAGAATTGGAATAGAAACAGATTTTGACACATGACAACTCCCAAGGTTGGGATAACTCAAACCCAGAATTAAATTTTCCAGTTGGCTCCCTGGAGATAAAATTTTAAAATAACTTAGTCAATGTAAAAGCTTATGTTCCATTTTCACAGCAACTGGAAGCCTATGTTTCACTGGCTTTTGATACAAATTTATCTCCCAGATGCTATTTGACAGTTCTGTAAATTATAACCTATGATAAAGCTTTTTACTCTATGGCACTTCAGGGGTGTAATTTTGCTATCCTGTCCAGCTAACAGAGAGAGGTAGCTACTGCTGGGAGACAAGCCTCGATACCTCGGTCAGGACTCTCGCTTCCTATGCAGTCCTCTTGGCATAAGAGCGGAGCGTCTGAAAATGCCTCAGTCCTTTTTTCTCTGTAAAATGAGGGAAATGTAAACACTCCACATGAAATCTGAATGTCTCCACACTTGGAACAAGATAAAATTTGAATCCAAACTCTGAGGTTTAATCTTAGTTCCTCCTCTTCTGACAACATCTCTTGGACGCTTAAAATAAACTGGAAATCTACTGTCTCCAGCCTGCATTCGTGTGACAGCCGGAACCGCTGTGAAACCCTCATTTCAGGTTTCCGAGCCCCCTCCTTCCCAACCTGCCTGAACCGCACGAAGCAGACCTCCTCCCAGCCCAGATCCCCGGGCTGCCCCGCTCCCCAGGCAGCTTAAACAAACAGGGAGAGTCCTCCAGGGAAGTCACAGGTTCAAGATCACAAAGGACGCCCTGCGTTTGGGCCAGTTGGAGGTTTTTCTTGCTATTGTGCTTATCTGTATCTTCACTGTCATCCAGACGTTAACCTCTGACCTGCAAGCCCGCCTCTTGAAAAAGCCTTGCAGTGTTTACCCATTATGTAATGTCTGTGCTTTTGTGGAAATTTTACAGAAACAAATGGAGGAAGTTTGCCAGTCAAACGGCTGGACAATAAATCCTGTCCCATGTAGATAGAACGCTTTACTGTCACTGTAAGTCTGCTACTGGCATCTGTCACCGAAGAAATGTTTACAAATTTCAACGCGCTGGAGTGCCAAAGTATTCCAGCATTGCAGGACTGTACATGATTTGTAGAACAGCCACCACTGTGCTAGATAGGGGTATCCTTGTTTTGTTAGCCTGAATAAACAGAGTGACAATGTTTCAGATAACTCAAGGTCACTCACGTCCAATTTTTCTGTCTATTCATCTCCGAGTTTCACGAATACAAGTACCCAAATGCTAGTTTGTTCACTGTAATGCTTCTTCTGCCCTAAGAAACTTCTGCTAAAAGTTTAATCCACGTAGGCAAACTTCTTTCAGACCCCTTTGCTTCTTTCTAACAGGTCTTTTATTACTTCCACACCATGTCTTCCCATCCTTCCTTACAACCCGTTTTCTTTACAGTCCCTGCTGTCTCTCCCGTTTCTGTACCACATCCCCTTTGGGACGAGACGGTATGTCACCTTTCTGCCCAGTGTCATCGCAATGCCTTCTGCTGTGTGACTGGGGCTCCTACGTATCATCAACTATAAAGTTAGGGCAATGGAATGATGAGTTTGGATAAGAGGCAGGAACAAACATCATTTGAAACAGTGGGACAGACAGGTAACATGATTCTTCCCTCACTGACTCTTTCAATCAAGGGCCTGATTCTGCTGCCACTGAATGGAGCTTTTCACTCTTGATGTCAACGGGCGCAGCACTCGGTCTTAGAGTTCCGCTATAATTAAGTTTTCAAATCTCATTTCCTTTCAGAGGAGAGAGAACATTGTTGTGACTAAGCTTTGGATGTGGTAACAAATCCCTGGCAGGTTGGTTTGTTTTAACGGACGTATTAGTTTTAAGGAAACTTTTACCATCTTTTCTGCCTTTAATCACAGCTTTTATTACAATTACAGTAATGCAACAGATGTACATGCCAAAGGCAATATGTGTATTTTTAATGAGTTGACATGCAACCTTCCTGGAGAGGAGAAACAACTTCATTTGCTGAACGTTTCTGAACCATATCTAGCAGTTTATTAAGGGACAAGGAATCAATCAGAAAAACATTTACCACAAATCCAGAGGCTTCAGTAACTCATAGATGAGCGGTCCCATAAGACAGACTCAGTTGTTGTGCTAAGTTTAGCAAATTTTTGCTGAATGGTTACATTTTCTATTGTCCGCAAACAATCCAAGAGAAGGTTAACAGGCAATATCCGGAAAGCCCTAAGATTATTAATCCACACATGTGGTCCTGAGTCACTGGGCTGTAAAACATCATCAGTTTCCAAAGATGAAACCAAAGGGGAATTCTGCTCAAGAGAGATGGTATCACAAGCCCAGAGGAACTAGTTGCATCAATAAGGCCTATTTATGCAAGTTTTACAAGACATTGGCTCACAGGGGTTTTCGTTCTGGTATAATGAATTCAGTCAATAAAAGGCAGCGATCACATCCTATGAGTACAAGAGCTTTCAGCTTGGTTTCTTGCCTCAATTTACCTTACAGCTTAGACACAGATCAGACACTGGTGCACACAGAAAATTACAACAGGCTGACATGCACGCACACACACACAAACCAGGCTCATTCACCTGGGGACCAAAGAGCTCAGAACATCAGGCTCCAACAGCAGCACACAAAACCCGTTCTGTTAAATTATTCCTGCCACTGCTGTGGTCTGGGCCAAAGAGCCCTCACAAACAATGGCTGGCCATGCTTTTTTGGAGGTTAATGCAGGCCAAGGACCATTTCCAATACAACCCTGGATGTGGATAACAAGTTTTGAGAGGTAAAAGTTTATCTGTAGGGACCAGAGAAGGATTCCTGGCTTGTGGAGATGTGACCCCACAGACCTTCACATACCTTTCTCTGAGACTAAATTATCAAAGGAAGAAACCTCAAAGTGTAGCGTATGTATGACTGCGTGCTCGCTTTCTCCTGGGTCACCATAAACTTGTCACAAATCAGTAGGAACTGAAGCAACAGCCCACAGGACTCCTGTCAGAAGTTCACATTATCAACTGGGAGCCTGATTTTGTCAGGCACGGGGTTGTGCAGCGGAGCGCCTGTCATTATGCCAGGTTTGTACAACGTAGACAGGGCTGTCTAGGTTTGGAAGTAAGATCCCCCACTGCCCACCCTGCTTCCACTCTCTCTACAGTTCCACAGCTTCCTACACAGACCAACACATCCACACCTCTCTGCAAAAGGTACAGGACCTCACTGCAGTCACAGAGTTACTCTGGCACATCTGTTTGGATGATTAGTAGGTAAAATTTAACTGATAGAAGACAGAGCACAACTGGAAGTGTAGGAATGTGTTTTTACTACTATTAATGCAGTCAAAACTTCCCTCTTGCTATTATTACCGTGTTAGCACGTCAATTCTATTCCGAATTGTTTTCAACTCCTAACTTACCAAAATACCTGGAGTATTGCACAATCCATGCTCTGGTTTTCATTCTAAACTTAACATAATTTATCTGAAATTATTCCCTTTCTTAAAGCTGTCTCTCTTGCTAGAATGTGCAAAATATGCATACAATATGCACTGGAGGAATGTTAATCTTCTACCTTTCTCCGTATGCTCAAAAAAGTGCTGAAATTCTTCTGTGCATAAAGGAACTTCTATGTGTCTTTGTAGGCTGAAGGGTCTTTTCTGAATTTACCCCTATTCCAATTCAGATAACAAAATCTTTACAGCTGGTTAAATCATAGCTCTGAAAAAACAGATGCAAAGAACCCTTTGTGAAACTGATTACTGATTTATTTTCACCATCCAATATGAATGAAATGCAAAAAGTAAGCAGACGTAAGTAACATAAACCAGATTGTAAAACAGTGTTTTGATCACGATACTTTTAGTAGTATAGGTCAGTTTTGTTAAGAAACATATATTCTTTAGGAAAATATTTTATTTGTTATTTTCCCCTTAAGATTTTTCTTTTAATTGACTCATTTGAGGTTTTCCCATACCCATGGTCTTAATTTGAGAAAAGACTAGACCTGTCCTTCTTCAAAACTTATTCATGCTTCAGTATTAAGCTTTTGCCCACAAACTACATCAACACTAAACAAGAACAATACAAAAGCTGGTGTAACAAAAAAGCAGGCGCTCACCAATGCAGTCCACGCTGAAAAGATTTACGGAGGTTGTTATGGAAGATTCATCACAGGTCTTCATTCCTCGCAGAGCAAACCGCACCAGGGAGGCTTTGACTCCCTCTGGCAGAAAGGACAGCAGGTAGACGGGCATGTACAGAATGTAACGAAGTTTGCACAGCAAAGGGGTCATGAGCTTTCCTTGAGGGGACTGAGCCATTCGCTCTATCGTCGGAAACAGCAGCACGGAGCGAAGAACCTGCCAGGCCATGAGAAAACGACTGTCAGCAAAGCCCTACAGCACCACATCCCAGCCCAGGAGACTTAATTTTTAAATGAGTCTCTGCTTGAAATGAAGTTGGCTTTCCAGGCGCGTTGCACCTCAGACACGTAGGCAGGCTTTGTGGCGTGCCCAGGTTGAATTTTTTAAGAGATGGCGCAAAGAAGAACGCGGTTATGAAATGCTCAGTTCTATCGGTTTTGAAACAAGTGCCCAGGAGCGCGAGCGCAGCCCCTTGCTCCAGCAGGACGGCGATCCCACCAGAGGGCAGCAGGCAGGAACCGTCACGCCGGTCCGGGCGGAGATTTTATTTCAGCAAAAGTACATTGCTTTTTATTTCATCTGGTAAACCATTTTCCCTAAGTAAACCGACCAACCAAACTGAAAAAACGTCAGCCACTCTGACGGTAACTTTACAGTTTGACAACACATGGGGTTTTCAACTTGCAGTTCAATGTAGGTAAACTTGGTCAGAACAAAAGCCTAAGCGTGCAGCCCCTTCACTAAGATGTGTACAGTGGTGCACGATATTGCTTTTCCTATGTTATAATGAAATAGACATATCCTAAAGCTGGTAATTATTTTATGTTATGATAATAGAATACACTGTAGCCTTAAAGGAGAATGAAATTAATTAAAAGCCCACCACACTAACCAGAAGTAAATTAATACACCTGCTCTCAATTACATTTCAGTGTTAAGATCAAACAAATACTCTAAAACGATACCTGCCACTTTTTTCTGGAAGTAGAACCATATTGCAAGAATTCATACAGGAAAAGCCCTCAAAAGACACACAACTGCAGTACCTGACATAAGTATCAAGAAAGTAAAGTAACAGAGATTCTGGATATTACATTTGCAGATAATTAGGTATAAATTGCTGTGTTTTGTCGTTGACTCAGAGTAAATAAAAGAGATGTAGTTATATATGTCTGCTTACTGCACGTATCATTCTATGTGTTGCACAAATTAGATTCAGATTTTTGTAAAAAATATTTTAAAATAATTGTCTTTACTCTCAGCTGAGATTCAGCTAACGTATGCCACTGCATCTGTGGCAGCACCACTGGTCTCAGCAGCTATCCAGTGGAAGGCAGGGCCTGCCACCAGGAGATGCTTACAAAATCTGGGCATTGTAACAGAGCAGATAGAAGAAATTTAGGAAATATCAGTAACTTGCCACACTGTACTTTCTACAGTATTTTAAAAGCAGACTTTGAAAGTGCTATTTATATCAAATACAGAACTATTTTAAGAAATCTTTCTACTTTCCAGCTGATACTACTTTGGTTTTAGACAAAGAAAAATAAATTTGCACAGAAATCAATCCTGGGCCTCTTTTTATTAAAGGCAACCAGCAGCTGAAGAATAGGAATGCAAGACTTGTACTAAATTATATGGTAGTTTCGTGATATTTCAGCTAGGAGCTGAACTCAAACTGTGGTGATCTAAAGCAGATTTGACCTGCGTTCCCAGGCACACATTAATCCTTTGACATTACAGTTTATAGATACAGGATTAGTTGCTTGGAGAGCCGTACTAACCACTGGGGGAAGTTGCTAAACCTTGGAGGAAAAAGGACAAACCAAGAAAGCTGTTACAATGTCCCATGCATTCCTGCATTTTTGAATAACACATAAATTTTAAAGATGTTGGTAAGATGGAGGATAATTTTATTTAATTTCTTTCTTTTTTTAATCTTTTGCAGACAATAATAGAGAAATGTAAAATTCATATTTTTCAAACACTTATCAACTATTTCTTAGTTTACTGCTAGGTTCCCGAGCCAGGATTTTGAAATGTGCATTTGACTGCAGAATTGCTTAAAGATGTAGTTCAACTTCTTTGCAATGCAACTGCAGATACAACAGATTTAACATGTTTTATTCTAATGACACACATGTTCATAAAAAAGTATGTCATGTTTGTGTCTTCACATAAGTGAAGTAGAAATATACAGGTAAAACGAAGGAAATTAATGACATTCAAATGCTCAACATCAGTTATATAATTTTTTTACTTTTTAAATGCCAGGATCTTATCTATATGCAATTTACACTAGCTGAAATCAAGTAGATGGCACAGAATTATATTCAAGTTACAACTTTCAGAATTATTAGAAGACCAGTCATCCTGATGATGGAGGACATTGCCTATCATAAGCACCAGGTATCGTCACACCTATGAATGCCACAGTATATACCATTAAGTAGTGTGTAAAGGTTAATGACCCCTTTATTTATAGAAACCCTTCTCATACTTAATGATAGAAGTTTCTTGTGATAACAATCAGTCAAAACACAAAAAATATTACACATAACTAGAGAGAGAAATCCATATCCACCTGGTTTAAATTAGCCCCAATTCAAAGTCCAGCGATTTTTATCGGTTAAGCACATGGGAAGGCAGAGAGCTGGGCAGCTAGAGACAGTAGTCACAGAGACTCGAGCAGGTCTGGGGACTACTGGAAGTTGGCCAGTGAATCTACTGAAGGCAAACACACTCTGTGCCCAGGAGTCGCTGAGAGCTGTCAGTCATGATCATCTACCCTTGGTGTGCTTTGGTCAACCCACTAAAAATAGTACATATATTCTTACATCATACTGGAATCGTCACTGTTGATTGTTGTGACAATAAACAGTGTTTGTAAAACTGTCATTCAACTTATTTAACAATGATTTATTTAACATGCTATTAAATTGCAAGATTTCAACACGCAGTATGACGCATACGTTCAAGTTCAATGTGTAAGGCATAGATGTTCTTTGGGTTAGTCACTAGTCAGCTGCTTCTATTTTCATCATTGATTTTTGGCTCTTTCAATTAAATAGGGCTCAAGACCTGAATGGTTCAAGTGGCTGTAATACGATGAAGTGTCTCAGAAGTCTTACATCTTGTTAACAACAAAAAGCTAACATTACCGGCAAGCTCTTCCCATAATTTGATGTGGGTGCCAAGGCAGCTCCTAGTCCCCACTCAAGCGGTATACGTACCACTGAAAAAACGAATGGGGCACGGCCTGAGCACGTGTCCAGAGGACAAACCGCCCGAGAAGCCCAACGCGTTCTGCCCATTATTCCTTCAACACACACCACAGCAGGAAGGTGTGGGGACTTCTGGAGTTTCACTTTTGTCGCTGTTTATATACTTGGGTATCTAGAGCGATCAGTCCGACAACTTCAGGTATGTATGACCTGCACAGTAGATTTTACAACACAGAAGGAAGAGAAACTACTTATTTCACAGGAAAAGTGAGCCCTCAAAGCAAAGAATATTAAACGCCTGTTCCCCAAAAGCATGGCACTGACCCAGGAGCTTTGTTTAGGAAGGATCCCTAAATGAATATGATTCACTTCATGTGATCACTGCTTCATATAAATATTAAAGAATAAAACAAAGGCTTCCTCCAAACTACCTACATAAAGAACACATACATTCCTGTACATCTGGGCTTTCTATTCAGCTTTTAATATATCTAAACCAAGATGACAAGGTGACAACTGAGCACCTTCAGTTCTTCACTGGATAATGGTTATGCCAACATGTTTTTAGATTTGCAGAAACAGTTGCAAGTTTTTTTGTTTCAATTAAAATGAGAACAGAGTACAAAAAGCCAAACAATTACATTTACAATAAACTGTTGTTTATCACTGCACAATTTAATAGTCTCAAGCACACCAGCAAAGGATTTTTTGTAAAATATTTAAATGGTTTCTTTATAAAACCCCTAAAAGTATGCAAATCAGATCATGCTAAAAAAACCCCACAGTAATATTTTTCATTAGTGCCTTCTACTGAAAGAGTTTAAATACATTCATGAGCTACAATTTGAAGCTTGAGCGGCTAAACCTGCTTGTTACAGGGACTGGTAAAGAACAGTACTGAGAACGTAACACCACGCTTAAAAACTGGTTGCCACTTGCAACCAGTATTCAAAAAAGTGACTCGATTTTCAGAGCAGTTAACTCCTGTGATGCCAATGAGAAGAGCTCAACACTTTTGCAATGAGGCAGTTTTGACTGCGCACAAGAAATGCTGGTTACGCCTGAGGCACCTCAGGCGCGCGCCCTCCTGCGCTCACAGAGCGGAGGGGCTGGAGGGACCTCTCGCCCCGCCGCTTGCTCGTAACACAGAGCGACGTTTTCCTGGGAGAAACAAAACGGGAGAGAAGAGCTGGCAGGACATGAAAAGGCAGACGCTGGCTGACGGGAGCAGGAGCCATTTTAAAGATCTGTTTCAGAAGAGACCCCAAGTAGGTGAATTCACTAATTACAGCCAGGCTTTCTCAGTCCCGTACTTCGTCTCTCAACGGACAGACCACCCCTGCCTACGACTCCTCACAGGCACACTCAGATCTCTCTACCGAAGTTCTAAACCAACGAGACTCCGATCCAATGAAGAAAATACCAGAAAGTGAAGCTTCCTCAGAAATAACCCGCTGGTTCACCCTGCTTTAATGGCAGAAGCGGCGGTCGCTGGAGGTTCACATCGACTTTTCAAAGGGGAAGGGGTTTGGAAATTCCTCGCTCCTGCTGCATAATCTGTTCTTAATCGCCAAGGGGGCAGAAACAGTTACTATAATAACCACCGCCAAGAAGTGGTGGAACATAAGGCTCAGGTCCCATGCCGGTTATGCAACTTGGAGCCCACGAGGAACCCCAGAGATCAAACCAGCATGCAGAAGCAAGGAAGCAATCTATTATGTTTTAGAACTGAGCCACCGCACTGACTGGTGCTCAGTACAGAAGCACCCAAGCAGAGCCGCAGCCCAACACCCCTGCTCCGCAGCAACAGCACCGCTACGTGCACGACTTCCAGTCCCAGGGCTGGAAAGAAAATGAGCACGGAAGTTTTATTTAAAATTCCTTCAAAACCCTAGGAAAAGCAAAAGCTGTTTCTCTGTCAAAAGTAACACTTCTTTTGATATATATTAGTGCATCCCATATATTAGTTTGTTATTCCTCTGTTGTGTTGGCAGAGGAAAAGCTATTATCTGTCAGGTGAAACCTAGTAAATTTTTCAAAGATAACATAATGATGCACTTAATGGTAATCTACAGTCTACCCTTGACACGGAATGCCACATTAATCACAATTTCTTTTACTCGGTATGCAGAAACCTGCAGGCAAAACAACGAGGGTCAGGGAAGTATTCCCTGCTTTATTACCACAGCTGTGCTGAGCAGATTTCCAAGAAAACACACAGGACAAACCAGACAGCATTGGCTTGGGCTTTCCTCTCACCAGAGCGGGACTTTCTGAACATGCCCGTTCACTTTGCTCAGTCATGAATTATACATAATACAGTATAGTGTAGAATAGTATAATGTAATATACTACAATACAATACATATAATACAGAGATATATTTTAAAATCTTGAATAATTTCTTCTTCAACTGTTCAAGATGCCATTTGGTTTGATGAATCAGCAAACTGTCACAGCTCAGTATCAACAAACCCACATGACTCCATGACAGCAAAAGAACTAAATAATCAACTCAAGTAACAAAAAAATTATTTCATTGATCCTAAAGGAATGTTTGGGCATATTAAATTGGAACAGACAAACACAGTTAATAGAAAATCTTATCATTGAAAATTTCAAACTGCTTTATAAGAATTAAGTCGCACGGAGAAGTCTTACCATACTTATTTTATGGATCAATAAATGGAAATTCAGGAAGTTACATGACTTATTTCTATTATTTTTTAGTCAGGCAAAGTCTGCATTTGCACTAAAGGACCTTGACATTAGTCTGCTTAGAAATGAGAAACCTATTATGTATTTGGTTAATGTTTGCAGATCTGGTCTTCAAATTGACATATACATTGTGAAAGTAGAAAGACTTAAACCAACTGTATGGTAATCCACAATCCTCTGCTCTAATCAAAGCTTACTTTTCTGGGCAACCAAACTATTTCTGTAAAAAAAAAGTGTTAGGAAAAAAAATTTTAAATAACCAACACTTTGTAGAAAAGTTTGCATTTTTTTACCGTCAGTGTGATGGTGGCTTAGTTCGTTAGTGGCTGCGTAGTTCAAAAGAGTCTTCTGTTACCACCTTCTAAAGCCCCCTCCCAACATACTGCTGTGAGGCAAGGGCACATGCACTTGATTTCACACTTTCAACTTAATTTTTCTACATTTCCTATTTATTAGTGCCCAAATTTTCACTTTGGCACCAGATTCATTTGATTTTGTATGTTCCTTTTATTCCAGACTTCTCATTGTTATGTAAAATGTATGAGACTAAGTGACAGAAAGAAGGATTTTTTTTTAATTTTCTAAGAAAACCCTTTGTATATGAGGAGCATAATTTGCTCCCTGCAGAGCTTAATTTGTTGTCCAAACAAAAGCACAGCTAGTGTATGCAACTCTGTGAACGTGCTGCTCAAATTCTAAACAATACACTTCAATTTTCTCTGATGGGCTGAAGGAACTCTTGCCCCCGAGGAGAAGCAAACTTTTCAAGTGCCACTAACAGCATCGTGGCAATGTCTGCCAGCTCGGCTTTACTAAGGGGTATTTGAGTTTTCATCATTTGAGAACAGATTGGATCAAGACTCTTGATCACAGGACCTTCTGCTAGAGTTTTCATAGGCATACTGAGGATCCAGATAGGGATCGGGATCTTCAAGGGAACCGACGCGTGCAAGGCTGTGAAGGCACGTGGAGGACGCGCAGACGTTCACTGGCAGAATTGCTCTCACAGTTATCTGAAGAAATTATGGTTCAGTTGAGCAGAACTACTTAATGCCATCTTTAAGCATACAACGATCCAGCCAGCTTTTTTGTGTAGGCGAGAGCACAGCAGCATAAATGCAACAGGGTAACAGCATAGAACAATGTGTTTAAAGATGAACATTATTTGAACATTATTTAAAAAGTCAGCATTTTTTTTTTTGCTTTTATACAGACATATATGAATAAAAACTTTACTGCCAAAGATACAAAACATCAGTATGTAAATATCAAATGTACTTTTAAGCACTAAGCATAAAAGCATGCAAGCAGTCCGTAAGATCCATTTACCAAATAAATTTTAGATTTAATCTTGCTTGACAACTCCTGAGCAGTTACCTCTAAGACGTCAGGTCTAGGTATTGCTTTGGGCACATGCCAAGTCCCACACACATGCGTGCACACACGTACACATACCACTCAGGTACACTCTTCTAATTCTTTGTTGAATAAATATAGCAAAACCTAGAGATCCCCATCCAGTACACTGGTTACATGAATATTAATGACATCTTACACTAAAAGAGCAAATTCATAATTAAACACAGTAAAGTAGGCTCATGTGCACAGAGCCGAGCTATGGCCAGAACAGGAGTACGACAAACAGTTTTCTTTATGGTATCGGTACAGAAATAACCTAAGCTTTATCATATCAGAGGCACTGATTATTGACTATGCCATGTGATTTTTTCCTTGTATGCCTTCTGTAACTAGAAAGAGGTGAAACTAGTAGAAAAATTTTTATCACCTATGCTTGTTGCTTCCAGTTTGCACTGTAGCCTCCATACTGGTAAACTAAACTGGGCTAGGACCTAGACTCAAGCACCAAAACTTTTCACTATGTCCTCTGGAATGATTTTGGCCCAAACCAGCCAGCATGTTCCCATACGATGCCTGGGCATCCAGGAACTGTTATTAATAGAAGATGTTTGTGAAACAATCATGTTTGGGGCTAGGGGGAAAGGAGGAGGATTCTCTATTGGAATATAAGCTGTATTTTGCCACTTGCTGTGAAGAGCCACAAGATGGGCCCTGATTTGTTTTATACAGAAAAATAATTTAAATACTAGTTTTAGTGTATCTACCTCACTTAGTCAGAAATACCTCAAACTGTTCTGAGGGATTTAATAATTGATTTTGTCTCACTGAGATTCTAAGCACGCTGTATGTCATCCCTGGCAATTACATACAGATCCTCCCTCCTGTTATCAAGAGATCATCCATCAGCTGCTCAGCAAGGAAAGAACAACGAGTCACTAACTCTGTATGTCTTTACATACATACAGGTTAATGAAAACTGCTGAAATCGCACCATGTAACAGTGGGAAAATGAATGAGAATAAACCTTTGCCCTTTTCAGAGTTCATTTTGGCTGTTTCATCAAGTTCACTACTGGCCCTTAACCGAGGTGCCCAAGTCAGGAGTTAAATTATCCATGACTCTCAACTGAAGTCCGTTATGGACAGATACTCAGAAGACACCACATGAACTGAAAACACTTTCTAGTAGCGTCTTCTGCCTCTCACTAACCATACAGAGGATCTAAGACTTCTAATTAGAAGCAGCAGAGCATACTTCTCAATAAGCACTTTCTAGGGGAGCAAATGCTACTAATAAAGCAGTATTTGAGCGAGTGTTCTCTAAAAAGGTCCGTTCATAGCAGGGTACTGTTTCCAGCATTGAAAACACTGTAAATATACTGGTGCCACTTAACAATCCAATGTATGAAGACTGGAATTTAGTATTTACTTCTGTAAAAGCTGCAGATATGCAGTAATTCCCAGGTTCTGGTCTTGAATGATTCAGAATTACTGAATATCGCTTCATACTACATGCATAGTCTCCATAAAATGCATGCCAAGACAATAAATGCAGGTCAGCGCCACTAACATCGGTGCATGACGTCTGCAGTTGCACTCTGTTTCATCTTCATTTCTGTGCAGTCTTTCAGTTCTAGGCTTCCTCTGTCATTGAAGCAGATTAGCTGTATCGTAACTTTCACTGATATACAGAAAAAGTTGTATACTGCTTTTCTATTACTTTTTAGTCAGGCAAAGTCTGCACTTGCACTAAAGGTCCTTGAGATTCGTCTGCTTAGAAATCAGAAACCTATTATGTATTTGGTTACTGTTTGCAGATCTGGTCTTCAAATTACAGATAGGCAGCAGCAGAAGAGAAGCTCGAGCTATTTCATGACTGTCACTACCTCTCTTTTGCAGCTAGATTGCAGTTTCCAATGAATGTAGTGCTTCAGTACATGCCAAACCAGCTTTCTGAGATCCAACTGGGGTATCTGCTTCAGGATGCTTAAGGCGATTTTTCCATGCAGAAGTACAGAAAAAACCCAACAAAAAACCAAACCCAAAACCAACCCAAAATTGGAAAGAACCGGTATAATAATGAGGTTCTGTTAAGTTAAATTTAGTACTTTAATTATTCAGGTCACAGAACCAACTCAGAAGCTACTACTGTTTAAATATGCCCAGGAAAGTAATCCGAAGCATGAACAAGTGAGAAAAAACCTGGTAAGTAAAAGAGCTGAAAGGACACATTGGAAATGGTGAACAGCAAACAATAAGCAAGTTTGCAATATGATATGCAAGCAATAGAGAAGCTCTGCAAGGTAACGTTACATATAGTGAGGAAACACATCACAAATGCCAGAAGCTTTGTCTCCTTGGGAGACCATGCAGATTGCATTCTGTGCTGTACATCGTAAAAGGGAAGATTTCAACCAAAAGCCACAAATACAGCATAAAATTAATGAAGGGCATGGATGAGAAAATTTCTGAAGGAAGTTATATAGAGAGAAAGGAATATGAATAGCTTGGCGAATGGGAGCAAAAAGGCAATGGGGCAGAGAACCATAACTCCACAAATTTTTAAGGGCTATAACTGCAAAGGATGCGAAATAATATTTTGGATGGGACAAGTGACATAAGTAGATGTGATAAAAAGAAATTTAAAAATTCAAATGTTAAAGCAGATATCAGAAATCTGTGTTGACGTCAACTTCTATGCTGCACCAAAGCTATCAGTTCCCAACTGTAGAACCGTTACCAACAGGAACAGTGCAAGAGAGAGAAATGTCACCTTACATGGATGTGACAGACACTCTCAATTTCCAAAACCAAAACATTGCATCAGGAAGCTGTAAAAAAGTTAACATAAGGCCTGATAATGTTTTTTATACATTCACTTCTCATGCAACTACACTGTCCTACGACAACAGCATATTACATACACTGACTAAACTAATAAGCCAGGAAGAATGGAACGTAAATGCATTGACTTAAAATGTTTGGGTTTTTTTTCCTTCTTTCCCTTCTTTTTCCTAAATGGTTACCACATTTAAAAAAAAAAAAAAAAAAAAAAAGAAATTAAAGCATGTTTCAGTTACACAGCAAGCTGGCAGAAGCTTTGCAGAGTAGTTATGCCCAGGAAAGAAACATACCATTTCAGGAGGGAAAAAAAACAATTAAAGGTTATTTGCAAAGTTTTTACCCTCCTCCAAAAAATCAGAATGAAACATGCAGTTTAGAACACTACAGAAAAAACATTTCATTCTATTCAAAGAACACTGTTAACAAAATAAGACTTGTTAATACTCCAGCACAAGACTGATCGCTAAACCGAGTCCACAACCATTCCTTCCCACAAGCATTTCCTTCCCATCAAACTATAAGAAATCCTCCAGCACCCAATGACACACTTTATGATGCCTTGGAAAAAGTTCCAAACCCCCACAACCAATGATCCAGCACAGGATGAGAAGATGGCAGACTCACAGCACGACCACTGCCATGGGCCCCCTTTTCTGATATGGAACTCATTAAATTAAAATTAATTAATTAAAATTAAAAAAGGATTTTTTTCAGGCAACAGAAAATGCTACCAAAACAAAACACAGAGATCAGTGCTGATGGAGAATTCCTTTGTAATTTCAAATCTTTGATGAATTTTGTTGTAAGCATGTAAACAAGATGCACCAGTTGCCTTCTACAAGGTTTTCAGTATTATGAAGAACACTGTACATAATGTGTCAACCTGTGGTCAACCTTTGTCAACCTTTGGTCAACCTTTACTGCTTCCAAGGAAGGCAATCAGGGCCATAGAAGCTATACCTCAAGTCAGGGCAAGAAATAGTTCTTGGATAACTATGGGAAAGTCCACAAACAGGAGTTTAGGTACTGAAATATAAGACATACTTTAGACTAATATTTACAATTTCATACATATATATATGAATGACATTCACAATATACAACTTAAATATATGAACTTACATAATTATTCATGGTGCAAAAACTACAGCAACCATAACAAACATATACCCCTATCTTTTTTTACAGACCTGTCCATTAACTACTCAGATTCACTAAAAACAATATAGTTTTCTTCCTGTTACTTATTTGGATGGTTACTTCAGATTTAATATTTTCGTGTCCAGAAATCAGTTTCAAATTTCTGAATTTATTTCTATCCCTTTGATCCTATATAAGTATTGCATTCTAATATAACATAACAGATAATTGCATAACAATTCTATTTTTCTCTGTATTTACTCCTTGTATATGTTTACAGAAGGCACTCATATAAACATTCTCTGTTTAATGAGGTTAAATGAGCCAAGATGTCCTGAGCTCCTCCCATAATTTAGGTTCCTTATTATCTTCCTAGGCTTTCCTTCTACTTATTTCAGTCTGAATTCCTCTTTCTTGAACACAGCTGCCTTGCACGATAGTACTTACGCTTCTCTGTCCTATAAACCATGCTATGCCGAACTAAAATGCATGAGTTCTCTCCATGGTGACATATGTCATTCACCTTCACAAGAGCATGACGGAGGGAGACCCTTAGTCCTTCACTGTATACTTTGTTACTCCACACACACCTTGAGAAAAGCCAGCTTTTCTTAACCCTTATCTCTGCAAATATGACTCATGAGATGTATAAGAAACAGTAAGTACAGAGAATATGAAGATAACATTTTTCAGTCCCTCTCCTGCACGCCCAGACTTTTTAATTCTTACAGTATGTGTACAACAGACACGGCTGCCTCGTTAAAGTGCTCTGCTGACGTGCTCGTCTTCTCAACCTCCTCACTCTTGTTCCTTGGCCAGACTGTCACTCCAAGGTCAAACAAGAGCGCAGTCAGCAAGAGCTGAGGCAGCGGAGAAGTGGTAGCCAAGCTCCACTCAATGTCTCCTCTACAGATCTGCAAAGTAACTAGAAATTCGTAACATACTTCTGACAAACAATATTGCCTTAATATTGTGTTGCATCACGTCCTAAGCTCAGGTTGGCTGCGTGACAAGGGCTGTCTCCTGTTCAAGTGCAGTTTCCCATTTATCTTTGTCTGATGTCAGGGTTTTCTCTGCCTCTTGGCATCTGATGTATTCTTCTTTGTCCATACTTAACTTCATGCTTTTATAGTTGAAATTACTTATAGCTTAGTCTAATAGATTGGGATAATCAATTCAATTAATTCTTATTCTGAATTTGAACACATCAGGCAAAATGAGAATTATCAAAGTGTGTGAGAGAGAGACCACTCTCATTTCTCTGCCTGCAGGCACAACCCAGGCAGACCCCTTCTCTCCTCTATAAAAATTCATGACTATTACTGACCTTAAGGGAGCTGGTCAACTTAGATATGTCTCCATCGCTTTGAATTACAAAAGAGAGAACTTTGGAGGCGACAATAGGCTGGATTCAGGGTAACAAATTCAACCAACCACATATCCGATGTTTTTTAGCTATTTCTATTTGGACATACACAGAAAGTATCAGCTGTATCAGTTCTTCAGGGAACAGTATACATACATATATACTTCCTTCCACATTCCACAGAAGGTTTCTTTAAGAAACATACATATGACTCTTCCTGAAATGCATCATTTCCAAAGATTTCAACAGCATTAACTTCCCTCAAGATACAAGGTAATGAAAGATAGAGGACACACTGATACTCATCTTGCGAAGTTGTGCATAATCTTCACAACTTCACAGTATTCTACTGCGGTATTAACTGTTGCAAAATATAAGGTCATACTAAGATTTATTTTTTTAAAAGGGAAGATTAACCAGTTGTATGGACAATGCTGTTCTCAGCAACATTAGACAAATTCACTATTTGTAAATGGCACACAAATATATGTGAGCCAAGCAACAGTTAATGAAATTTAAGGGGAAGCTTCCTTTTTGTGTATGCTAGTTCATAATTTCCCAACCATCAGTCTTCTTGTACCTTCCTTTTGAAGTAGTCAGATGTAATACAATGGATCATAATGAACTGAATTTTTATCTTTCCCCACTCTACAAGCTCATTCAAAATGCCAAATCTTTTCCTTATTTTTCATGACTTAATCAGAGAAATATTATTAAAAAAACCTTAAGGAGCATTTCCTGCTTTCATACTCTGCCTCTGGCATATTCTCTGCCTGAGGTACGTTACCATTTCTGGGACAAGTTAGTTGAAGGCATTCTTTTCGCTGTAACATACACTAGCTACAAATAGCCATTCTATTCCTTACTAATGAAATGCAGAAGCAAAACTAATATACTGAAGCACCTCGTAGGCAGTTAACCTGTGCTGTACTTTTACAGACTATCCTGGAAAAAGAAGACAAGTCTAGCTTAAGTTATAAGTAGATGTTATAACTTTTAGCTGATGCTATTCAATGACAGGAAAACAGAAAAACTCAACTTCCCAGGTGATGGAAAATGCCAGGACTCCCTTGTGTGAACCAACAGAACTATGACCAATTTTGTCAGCAGCAGAGGCTCCTTATCTCAAGTGTGTATCTAGCGCACCTTTGCTTCTACTCTATGTGGTAAAAAGAAGAATTTAGCAGAAAAAGCAATTAGTAGGATACCCTGAAAATAAAAGTTAATATACCTGTTCCAACACCATTTTAAACATTATACTTTCTCCCAGTCTGTCCACCTATCGCTCATACTAACTTACAGTTTCTTACACTCAATATATCCAATATTATCATATAAGTTACCCCTCCTTCAACATCTGAATTTGATCCACTATGATCAAATATACATAAAACACACATTTTTCAAAAGAATGAAAACTTGGGTTTCTTTTGTACTGTTTTCTTTCAGCTTCTACCTGATGATATAAATAGCAGGCAATATTCTCATCTGTTTAAAATGCTCTACAGTGATCACAAGGTTTTTCCATGTCCTGGCACCTTCTTTATTTAACAGACATTATCCAATTCTATTTGAAGTACATCTTTAATGCCCCAAGCCTCCAGTGCTTCCTGGCAGTTCCACTTGGATGGAAACAAAATTCAAGGACCAGCATTTTTTTTTTAATGTATTTGTATTTCAAACTGTAGTCTTCAGCGTAACGACGAATACAGTGCTAGCTACAATGATTACACCCTTAGGTCCGTAGGCCTGAGGGTCACTTGCACCAAGGTGAGGTGTGACTAAATATATGTCTACTTTAAAGCCACTTTCCACTAACTTAGCACAAATTTGATTCTGAGCCTTGTATGTCGGAATCCTGCACCCGAACTCACTGGACCAGCCATACGAAGAGTCCTTTTCAAATGTGAACAACCAGGCTTCTACAGTATTAACTTTGCATTATATTATTAGGTGTATACTAAAACTTGCTCTGCAGAGGTTAATTACAGAAGAACTAAAATGCGATGAAAATAACTCAGGATATCTCTTTCAGTAGCAAAAAAGTGAGAGGCATGGAAATCTTGGTAGTATCTAACTTCAGCTGCTAAGAGTAAGAAATTACCTTTGCTAACAGTGGTCACAAGCAGAGTAACCAAAAAGGTAGAGCCCTAATAAGACTGCAGCGCGTCCAATATCCTACTGAATGCTTCTGGGCCTCTGTGATTCCACCTACGGTATGCCTGGGTGTGTGATCTTGCTCCTGCTGGAACTAGTGGCAAAATCCCCATCAATGTAATGGGCCTTAATTCTGCCCCATGAATAAATTCTGATTAAAGGATTTATTTTTCAGTTATTAAATATGACAGTCTACAGTCAATGCAGATCTCACCAAAGACACAATATTCCCAGCTCTAGAGACCAAGATTCTCTTATCTATTCTTGGATAGACAGATAAAGACCATGGCTGCAGTAAAACACTTATCATGGTAGTTACAGAATAACCTCTTGGATTGCACAGTAAATTGAGACTTTTGATAATTCCCTTTGAAATCAATAGGCTTTCAATCACACCTTTCAAAAGGTTGTTAATATCTACTGTAATATGTGACTTCCAATGCCAAAACCTGTTTAATAGCAACAGGAGAGGGACCATCCACACCTCACCTTACAAGTGGGTCACAGCACAGGAAAAAATTACCTGTTGTTTCACATTACTTGAAATATTTTCCAATAAGAAGTACTCCTAGAATTTTTCCAGACAAAGCCCAGAATTCTGCTAAACATACAAAAGACTAGAACTCAGGAGTGTTCTCTACAGACACTACAAACTATTTCTCAACAGGTCAGCTCTACATACTGAACTATTTGCGAATTATTAAAAATATAAAAAATATTAACCACACAGACTGCTCATTACATTTACAAGTCTCACAGGGCTGAAATGCAAATTACTCTGTACTACAAATATTTGGGTAACTGAAGACTTGCCCAAAATGTTTGGAAAAAAAAAAAGAAAAAGCCTTTTTATGGGTTAAGGTAATAATGAGAAAACTGTTCTCCCAAAAATCTGTATCTTATTGTTGGACTGAAAATAGTTTAATAGAGAAAATATTCATTGACAGAGCAGTATTTTACATAGAGAATTAAGCCCCATCAAAGTGGGCAATATCATTCCATCTACAAGGGACGTGCCAAAGGAGACAGCCAAAACTTGCAACGGTGTGATAATACCAGCAGGGATGGATTTGTTGCTATTATGATTAAAGCATATAAACAGAAGAAGATTAGGAGGGGTGAGAGTGAAAAGAGAGGAAGAATAGTTTATTGGTTGGAAGAAGGGCAGAGAGAAGCTTATGTTGGAATGCAGTGTCACAGTTACACACCATAAAGCTTTCAGTTGCTCCCATTACATGAATGTCAGAATGCAGCTGCCACTTTCCAGGAGAAATTCTTTCCGTTTTCATTTTGGAAGTACAGGGTGGGATTTTTTTTTTTTTTTTCAGTGTAGCACTCCCATGAGATTACCGCACTGCATCTGCAGGTACTCTTACAGTACATGGTAAATGTGATCTGTGTAGACATGATCTGGGACACTTACCACTTAGGATGAACCAGTAATATGCCCTTAAAAGTGGAGAGACGGCTCAACAAAAATAAAGTATTAAGAATCAGATTTTCTGTGTCTTGAACCAACTGATTTCATAGCTATCAATGTACAGCCATACCTACCGATAAATATCAGTGACAATCCATTCAGTTTAAGGAAAAGTGGCTGAACAAGGTGAATGAGAAAACAGCCTTACTATTATAATCTGATTTTGCTGATGAAAAGGGAAGGCCATGATTTTCCATCAGTGCCTCGGGATCCATGGACTTCTATTTTTAAGTGCCCCACTTAAGATGTTTGAAAGGGGTATATATCACCACTCACTGAAGTCAGCCCTCAAAAAGGCATCCAGTCAACCCAAGCCCATAGCCCTCCTTGGCTAGAAGGGTTAGTAGACAGGTAAGGAACGCTGAGCTGGCATTTGATGTTGGAAGGAGTTCAGTCCATTACCATTTTAACCATTTTAAGTGGCTTATTTAACGATGTATGCTGGAGGAAGGAGAGCAGAACAAGTCCTGACTTGTGAGATCAGTGAAGAATATAGAAGGATGAGTGAGCCAGGACGTATACACCAAGAAGAAATGGAACATAAAGCCAAAATTTGTATTTTTGTCAAAGGAAGAAAAGAAACAAAGAATATTTGACGTTCAAGATAGAACTTATATCCCAAAGTCTTGTCAGGGTAACAGAAGAAGAGAAAAAGAGAGAGGCAGGAATAAGGAATTCTCTCAGTCAGCTCATTTTTCCATCCTTGCATAGACTTTCCCAGAACTGTAAGTATTTTAAATAATAAGGGAAAAATACAAAATTCCTTTGCAATACTTCAGACTGCTCCTAGCCTTAATTATTATGAGAAATGGAATATAGGCAGGAATCTGCTAAAAGAGCAAAATTATCATATCTAATTTATCACGCAAATAAAACTGGTCATCGGGTAGGAAGGGGTTTAGTGCAACTGAGAACAAGAATTTGGAGAATACCTTTCAATTGCTAATGCCAGATAAAAAGTCTGAACTCTGCCAGCCACCATTAAAGGTCACAATTCAAATTATATTTATTGAGATCTGGGGTTTGTACCTTTCCTTTCAGCAAAATACACTTAGAGTAGTCATGCTGCTGTTTTAAAATAGAGTAGCAGAAAATCAATGTTTTCAAGAACAATTAGGACTCAGTGAATTCTACTCCTTATACAGAATTATGCTTTGTTTTGGAATTTGAAATGGAGTGGAATGTTCTTACAATTTCCCAGCGACTAGAAATGTTGTAACAAAGTTATTAGAAGCATATTTTCATTAACATTAATTGAACTTTCTTACAGGACTCCAAAGGTAACAAGTTTATTAATTAAATACATTTGTGATTCTTGGGCTTCCACTTAAATGTATACTCAACACTGAATTCCAGATGAAAAGGCAAACTCCAATAATTTTTTTCCCAAATGTCACGGTTAATTAGATTTGTATCCAAACAATAGAAATCAAGCATTTCAAATATTTATACATCAAAATAAATGGAAAAGGAAGTGGACTTCTATTACATTTAATTCTGAAGATAACCTCAATCATAAGAGCACAGAGGGAGATTCTTAAGAGGGAATCTAAGGCTTGATTTAGCTCTCTAAACACAGGTTTATAGTCACTCAACACACACTCAGGTATCTGAAAAGATCCATTGTGGCATTGGCAAAAATTCCCCTAAAATAATCAGTAATCAAAGAAGTATTAAAAAGACAGGGGAAAAAAAATTCTCCAGTAGTTATCTGAACTTAATTCAACAGTGTATTAGAAATGCCCTAAATGCAGTGAATGTGCAATCTAAGCTCAGAGATCTGTGTCTTTTTCTGATTTCTTTCACTCTTGTAGTGAACTCTTCAAACAGGACACACCACTCTCAGTACAGAAACGAATGCAGAGGGATACATTTTTCCACTCTAACCTCTAAAGTAAGCATCCTTAGACTTCACTGTAAAGCATCAGGAATGTACAAATTAACAATATGGCAGAGTAGGAAACATTTTTAATTACGACACTGTCCATTCTAAGGAACCTCTTCTAACTAGAAGATCCAAGCCAAGTCCTTCCTCACTGCTTGAGTAACTATCACATACAACGAGAGGCAAGAGCTGATGAAGCAGTTCAACTTTTTTGAGGGCTCAGGATTGCCAGCGAAATTACATTTTAATACAGACCTTCTAGGACAGACACTGGTTACCAGAGTTATAGCCGTGCTCAAAGTTTATGTTTGCAAAGTCTATGTTAAAAAACTCCACAATGTCCCTTCACATGCTCCTTTCAGGAACAATTCTTTAATGCCCTAATTGACTGCTTTCCCCTTTACTCAACTTTAAATTAGCATGAAACCTGCTGATTTCTGGCTCTATTGTCTTCTGTAAAAGCATATTAATGGCAGTAGAAGAACAAAACAAAAAAAAGCTATGTGCGACATATCTTGATAGTGAATTTTGATTGTCTGGTCCAACTCTCCAAAGAAACGAGTCTCTGGTTTTCAAGTGCTGTGCATACACATCTGCAGACAGAATTGTAAAAGATCTCACCAGCCAGCATAAAAAGTTCTTTGGGAAATCTGGCTTTCCAAAGGGTGTTGAGCTCTTTTGAAAAACATATGCTATAAATCCTAAATTGCTTTTGAAATTCACTTCTTGTTATATGATTCCCTCATTTTTATATAATCATTTCACTTACTTATTACAATATGAATCCAAATTTTTGGAGATTCAAAATAACAAGATTTTATGAACAAATCTGTAAAAATCCACAGTACTTAACAAATCCTGTTATTCTGCCATTTACCATTCTAGCCATCTTTTTATTTTTGGTCCTTCATTTCCTCTTCATTCTCATGTTTTACTTTGGATTCTTGATGAATGATCACAGATTCCACTTTTCAGTTTATTTTTCTTCCTTTTCTGTTTGTACATTTGGCTACTTTAATGTCTTCTAGCGTCCTAGAAAAAATAATTTTTATAGCCTTATTTGAATCCTGACTACATACATCTGAAAAGAAATCAGATGTTTCATTAGTGGCAAAATAAACACAATGTTATTAAAAAAAAATCAAGTCCCTTGAAACCAAAATTATTGTTCTTATGTTTTCCTATTTTGAATCATCACAGACCAAAATCTTGGTTTACATATTGTTTCTCCGTTCAACCGAGCAGTAAGCCAAATACATTAAACAAGGTGACAGAAGTTGAAGTTTCAGTGAACATTACGAACAAAAAACGGTTTTCGTCAGAACGTCTTGGGAATTAGTTTTTCCTCAGGCCTTCTTACCACAGACTTATGATCTAAAGAAGCTATCTTAGGGCAATGTTATTATTGACTTTGAATCCTCACTCTTAAAAATGTGATCAATGTAAAACCAGACACTTGTATTCATACGCTCAGTAATTACATTCTGACAGATATAGTGCTGCTGATTTTGTCAAGCCTGTCTTTTAATTGAACCAGACATCAATTTTAATTAAATTTGCACTTGTGCTTTTAATTATCACTCAACTATTTACCAGTCTCATCTGATCTTCAGCATTTCTAGACTGTAAGTTTTCCTGACTCAGAAGAGTACTGAACTATATGTAATCCAGTATCTCCCATTAAGTTCTAGGACTGAGCAGGTGAAACCTACCTGCTTCACCCACTTCAAAAACCACACAAAGTATGCTATGTATACACATGGCAGCACTGTTCGGAAATGTATAATTTGTTTTCAAAATACATATAAGCCAGTATTAAGAATGAATTATATGTATATATTTCAAAAGAAATAATAATTACTGTACTTTATCTGTCTGGTATCTCTGTTTTTAGGAGAGACATTTAGGAACCAGATGATAAGACAAACTGACAGTGTAGAGCCTTTGGTCTATATTTTGGTAGATACAAAAAGAATGGATTTAAAAATTAGTTTTGTTTAATTTAATGTATATCCCTTTTTTTCTATTCTTCAGACTGTCCTACTGCAATCTTGAAGCTTTTTGTTTTCTAAACTGAGTTTCTGTATGGACACTTTTTGGTCCGACACTGAACCCAGCCAGGCAAATCAACAACCCAGGTACCCCCTTTCAGGTGTTGACAATATGATGAACTACAGCTTCCATGTGGCTAACATGGGCTGAGCCAGGGTGTACTAATACAATATAACAGAAACGTGGCATAAAATACTAGTGAGCAGAATAAAACAAAGCAATTCAAGTCAAGGTTAATTTCAAAAAGCTTTCTTTCGACCAGATAATCGGGCATGAGCTCTGGCCAAGCAGGCTGACAAGCACCATAAGCCTCATCCAAACCTTCCGTCCATGCTTCCTTGGTAAACACTAGGTTTTGGGTTAGAAGTTTAAGATCTCAACAGCAATGACACAGATGATGTTGAAAAGGGCATAGTTCAACAGGTAATCCTCCTCAATTCCCATTGAAAATTTTCCATGTTCCTAATCCTAAATGTTTGTGTTGCCAAAAAAATCCAGAATTTTATCATCTTAAGTTGGTAACTTAAGTCCCACCTTTCATTGTTGCTTGGTGGCTACTTCTACAGTTACAAGTAAGAACAAGTCTGGATTGCAGACAGGACAGATACATAAAGTAGAGCTCTCTGGAAATCTCTTTTACTTTTTAAATCTCAATCTCTCTCTCTCTCTCCTTTTTTGTGTGTGGGGGGGAACAACTTTAAAGCATAAATCCTGTTATCTCATTTTAGAGGAAATTGGGTTGTTAACTAGCAGACAGTTAACAGTTATACACTGTTGACCACAACATACTTGGTCAACATAAGAATCAGAAGGTGGCACCATGTGTAACACACTATGCAATGTATGATCAAAAGCTAATTTCTCTGCTTAAGACAAGAAAGCAGAAAACAGAAAACGAGACAGACACAAAGCAATGATGGTCAGGTATCTTCACAGCATGACTGAAGACCATTCTCAAACTGTTGATCACATTTCAGTTCCTGATTGGTTTAGTTATTTGCCGATAATTGATAGTTCATGCCACTTTGGCTTGAAGACAATTTTCTGTGGTAAAAATTATATTCTTAATGTGTAGAAAGATGCATGCCGCTCCCTGGTGAAAGCGAAAGACAAAAAATTTGACTCCTTATTTAATTTGCCCTTAGGCATTTTACACCTGAAGCTGTATCGCCTTCAACAGTTTATTTCTCATTACATTTTAAGTTTTCAGAATTTTTTTTTTTTTGTATTCTTGAGATATTTCACATTCCTTATCCTCTATATTACAAGGTGGGTTGTTTGTCTGTGAAAAGTAATTTCAGGCAGACCTATGCAGCACATGGCAATGTAGTATTCACAAAGGCAGTGTCCAGTGAGGTTTATACAAAAAATCCTGTCTGCCTGTTGATTGCTGCATTTTCTTTACAGTTTACACTTTTTAAAGATTTTTTTTTTTGTCACAGAGGGGTAGATAAGAATATGACTGGACCATTAGGATTAAAGTCTGTCATCAAGCCAGTGAAATAACGGTTGCTAGCGGTCTCTTGGGTGAGCTGACATTCTCAACCCCATTCCACAGTTATCAGCCTTTCGCCGACAGTGTTCTGAAGTTTTGTTGAGCTTTTAAATTCAGGCTGGTGGCCTTCTGTGAGTGTCTCAGTCAAAAGTCAGCATCTCTCTAACAAATCTTTGTTTGCCATGAACTCACCTACTATTGCTCCTTGCTTTGCAGCCTCCCACCCCAAAGAGTGAAGGTTTTATGTTTGTCTTAAGTTTTCACATGAAGGTTGTTTTCACTTTTTCATTTAAAAAAAAAAAATATATCTCTACAAATCTTTGTAGAAACTTCCTTGACACTTCAAAGATACAGTATCTTATTTATTTTATTTGGTCAGGTTTAATAAATCAACTGCATTCCTTCTCACTTTCTCCACATAAGAGTGCTGCACGTTTCCATATGCACCAAGTTCATATTGCTTGGTTTACTGGCTATTCCACTAGATTCACTGATATTGCCTGAGGCGCCACTGAGAGAACGTACTCATGAGAACTTTGTCATCTGTTGCAAGGTGGATTATGGAGACTCTGCGATGTGTATACCGTCAACTAAAGCAAATTTTAGTCTAATTGCTGGCTCAGACCACCTGTGCTTCCTTGTATATGCTCCCACAGACTTGCTGTCTATCAAGAACTTATAGAGAGCTGTCAAAAAAATATATATTATAGAAACAGTCCAATTCAGTGACAAAACATCCATAAAGTTAAATTAACACACACATCCCATTGAAGGCAGCTGTACTTAGACTTATGATTAAATCTGTGCAAAACTGTGTCAGAGTCTTTCTCTTTTTCCCCGCCCTCAATACTTTAAAGGGGGATGAAGGTGGATATATATCAGCCCAATGCTGTTTGCTTGGGTTTTTTTAATATGTAGCTCATTTATCCAGATGGATGGACTAAAGAAGAAAAATACATCAGAATCAGTTTAGTTTTATATCATGGCCTAGAAATTTGCAGCTCTCTTCACAAGATACACATTTATTTGAAATATATACCAATTCCCTTATGAGGTCTGCTAAATATAGCCATCTATTTTTTTCCTGCATAATAATTTTGCGAATGTTGTCACTGGGTTTGTGTTACACTAAGTCTTTTACCCATTTTAGTTTTTATGGGGATTTTTTGCACTTTATCATTTAAGCCTGCAAGTAACTTGAAATTCATATAAAAATAGTGTTTCTCCATTCTGTTTCTCCAGATCATGATCCCTACTGCTAGACATAACCACATAACCATATTACACCCGTCACTGCAAACCATTAAGGAACCAAGAGCAAACAGTTCTCAGGAAGGATAAATCAAAACAAGGCTGCACAAACCCAGGCCATTTATTCACGCTTCTACTGTGCTGCTGGTTACACTGCACCCTGGCACATAGGTATACAAAGTATAATCCTCTACATGAGAGAAGACATCATGCCTTTCAAGAAGTCTTCTGGCTGTTTTTCTATTTTATGCAGTCTCACTGCACTTTTCAAAAGATCTGAGATAAGCTTACTTTGGTAAGAGAACATTCAACGTGGTAAAAAATTTATTTGTTCACTAAGCATATTTTAAACTATAATTGTCAGTGAGATCATCAGAAGTTAATTTACCTACACACCTATGTAAACTGACTTTGTTTAAAGTACTGTGACATCTAATTTAGGTAATCAACATTTGAATTAGATGCTATTATGTTAAATAAAAATTTAAAAAATGGAATAAAAATTTTACATTCCTGTTTATCTGAGGTGTGTTTATATTTTCATTTTCCTTCTACTTCCAAAATGCATTAGAACTTCTAAGGATGTCAGAACCTGCTAAATTAGTGTCCTTTCAGAAGATGCTTTCTGTAATGATGACACCACCAGTCTTGGATTACATATATAGGCTTTTGCCTCACCAAAATAGAAACTGAACAAATGTCATTAACTTCGTAACAGTCTTTCCCTCATCCATTCATGCTGCTGAAAAGATCCCCTTATTAACTCAAAGGTCAGACATGTTTAGTAGTTCCTGTCTGATAAAAAAAATCTCCCTCTCTTAATCTCAGTCTCGTAGTCCCTGCGGATTTTCACATTCTAAAGAATTTTGTTTTCTTGTAGAAACACCTGTATTTAAAAACATGGTGACTTTTCTCTTTCCTAACATTATGAAAGCGCTTCCCAAATTCATAATCAAGCTTTCAACACAACTGAAACTAAATTATTAACATAAAGGGCCACTGCATTGAATTCTGTATCACAATATATCAATTAGCAGAGGAATTCTGACGTTTCTCTCTCTTATGGCCTAATTCTACTTTTGCTAAAGTTAGGGGAAGCTTTCCAAGTACTTCAACAGAAAGGAACTAAGTGTCAACCAGAGACAAAAGAACCAACTTGATTTGAGGCAGAAAGGCAACAGTGAGAGAATCTAATATTTGTCCAAGTGAGATTTTAAGCCATCACAAAACAACTTACATGCTCCTTCTGCCCTCCCCATAAGTAACTATTCTCATCACACAAAAAGATGGGAAAACCAACTCATTTAGCAGGGGGATCTTTTTGCTACGATGGCCAATTACGCATCTGCCAACAGTGGCAAAATAAAATTCTCTCCTTGTCCAGTTCAGCTCTTGGGAGAACCAAAAGCTTAAAAAAAAGAAAAAAAAAAAAAGACACCTACTTGAAGCTTCTGTCTCCGGGAAACTGCATTTCAAAAAGAGGAATAGCTCTGCCAGTAAACTTTGGAAAAAGCTTTGATAACTTACAGAACTGATGTTGACCAACAGACTTGGTAAATTAAAGCCTGAGTAAAGAATATCTAAACATGGAAACAGTCCTGAATAACTTCATGTGTGAACACTCTTGTCCAGAAGGTATCTAAAATACATTTGAAACCATTATCTTAAGTTATTTTGAAAATAGATTAAGCTATATCCGAAAAAGACATTTGGTTTAGAATCAGAATGTTTTACACAACTTATTCAGGAATAGCTGATTTGCTTTAAACTTCATATTCTGTCTTGCTGCAAAAAAAGTATTTATGGATAGATGTTCACACATTGTTGAGAGAGATTTCTTTCATTTCTTCTGTAATTATTTATTGCACTTTATGTTGCATACAAAGATACACTGTAATGAAAACTATTACCATTTTTCACTGTTTCAGTAAAGCTTCTTTAAAACAAACTACTTCTATATATACAGGTAATTTCTCACACAAAGTGAAAAAAATAAATTCCCTGGCCAAGAGACAGCAAAGAGAAGAGCGTTTCTGAAATTTCATATCCCAATCAATGTCTTTGTCAGAAAGGCCATGTGCAGAGATGTCTGCTCCCACTAAGATGTGTTGCAAAGGGCTGCAGGTAATTGGGAAGAAGCAGATTTCTAGACAATAGGAAAAAAAAAAGCTAACAGAGTTGCGACATCTGTCATTCTGTTGTGTACCTGTAGGCCATCAATGTTTCCAAGCAAGCTGTTCACAACAGATGGAACATGGCCTTTTGGTTCAAGTATGAAACCACAAAATTAGGACTACATATGTCACACTAAAGGTGTTATTTAGGGGAGCACCAAGGATAATAAAAGACCCCATTACTAACAACGCAACAACAGAAACTTTGGAACAACAGAAGACTAATCTATTTTCAGCTACATTTAAAAAAGAATGACAAAATATATTTCTGTCTTTTTCTAACACCAGAAGCAACAACAATAATGTTTTCTAGATGAAAGCTCCTTCGCTTCTTCAACTAAATATTTTGAAAAACTTAAAAAAGAAAAAATAAAACTACCATGCACATATGGGAGCATCATCTAAAACAACTATATTCAAAAAGCTCCAACAAAATGCTTCCCATTGAGGTCATTCAATCCCTGTGACCACTAATACTAATAATGGGTGAGATACACATTTTTCTATGGATTAGAAACTGGCTAAACAGACAGAAAATGAACAGCAGTGATATATAGCCAATTTCAGTAATCCAAAAAGGTTAGCAAAAAGTGCCCAGTACCTCCTGTTAGGCGTGTTTAATTTATTTATAAAAGGGAATGAATAGCACCAATACTTTACACATCATAAAATAATGTAGAATAGTCAGCAATGAAGAAATGTTTGCTTAACTCAAGAAAGCTTGGTTAGTGGACAGCCTCCTGATGCGTAAAAGTCAGTACTGATTTATGAAGGATAAGACACATTGCAGAAACCTTCTAAGCTACATACATTACCAGATCCTGAACAAGTTGTAGCTCCTCAAGTGAAAGACCTGAATGCAATTTGTATACAGACAAAAGAAAAAACATGAAAATATGGTTATGGTACTATATAAATTTGTGGAATCATTAAATGCAAACTATGTTATTTTGTAACACTTATCGGAATTCTCAAAAGAAAGTACAGACCAACAGATTTCTGTTTGGAAGAGAACATGATGAAGGAACGGTAAGGCAGATGCACACGAATGTGCGCACAGAAGTGATGTGACAGGGTTTCCAGGGTATGAACTTGTTCTATACACAACTATTCCGACTTATGATTTGTTAGCTATTATTTATGAAATCAACCAAGTTCTAGCAATAGCCAATATTCTCTTGCACCACTGAGACATAGTAGCAATGCATGGTTTTGAATTATATATTACAGAAATTTTATTTGCTTAAACTGATACATACTCAGAGGTTTTAAACTCTTCCTCCTCAGGAAGAGCAATACTTACATTGTATGATAGTTTCACTCATTAATAAGTGTTAATTTATTACCACAAAGGTGCTGGCATTTCAAAAGCATCATTACAAATGGAAGACTAATGCTGTAAATGTAAGATTTAATTTCATTAGCAAGGAAATGTGTCAATCTTTTGATTAAATTAACAATCAAAGAGAGTGTTTTAGGAAATACTCAATAGTGTCTCCAGCAAAACACAAGGAAATCTTCCAAGTAAAGATTTGTGTATTAGAAGAGAATGCCTGGAGGATGTAGCATATTTATTAGTTAGGCTCAAGCTCCAACAACTGAGAAAATAATTTTGTCACTCAGCTTCATTTTTCAATTCTGCTGGCTGAACAAAGAGTCAAGAAGACTATGAGGTTAAGACCACATATCAAGTAAGGTGTACATTAGTGCATTTTTCCATCTCCACAGAGTAAGGCTGATTAACATTTTCCTTCCCGGTGTCAAAATTTTTTAGCCGTCTGACAAACTCTGGATGCTCCACTTCCCAAGAGAGGCAAATCTTGTTAAGATTTGATGCCCACCACAACAACTGAGAAGTGTTCAAGGTTACATGTGTACCACCAAACAGACCAGCCAGGAACTATTCCCTGGTCCTGCCGTCAAACAGGATGGCATGGGATAGTCTGTGTCCACGTGGCTGTATTCCCCGTGCCTCAAAACCAAGATGTCTGCATCCAAACTGACTACTGGGAACGGTCCTGGGCCTCTGCCAAGCCCAGCACCATGCCAGGGTGTTGTCTGGAAGTTGCTGGCTGCTTTGGGCCAAAAAGTCTCTGAAGACTAGTCCAAAAACATCACTGCATAGCTGTCCCAGTACTCAAATCCATGCAGTAGCCCCACTTAGTTGCAAGTACAGATATAACATGTGTGTCCCTTCTCTACTAATCAGACTTAGTTAAAAGCATCAACCTAAGACCACGTCTGTGTTAAGGGGTCTCCTGAAGAAACCGTTAACAGAAGCCTCCATGAGAGTCAGCAGGAAAATAGGGATGGGGTCCAAAACTGAATTTATCCTGGAGTAAACTGGCAATTCCTGTTTAATTTCTCTTTTAATGAAATAAGAAAGCATTATTTCACAGAAGTTTAAGAAAAAAAACCATAGTACCCCATTAACCTGCAGAGCACAACGGCCCAAGAAATTAGTGGCATTCAAAACTGACTGCTGAAGAGCAACCCAGGAGAGATAAGGAGGTAGTACTATCTCCTTTTCAGGCACGCTAGCTCAAGTTCATCAGGTTCCCTCATCGTTGTATGAGAGAGGGACAATCTAGTTTATATTTGGTTACATTATGAAAGGGTTTTATATTGGATAACAAAAGTCATATCTGCTAAACATACACTCCAAAAATAAATGTTTACTGAATTATTTGAACAGTAAATACAACACATTAACTTCTAGCGCAGAATAATAAACTGTAAGCAATCAAAGGTTCTTAAAGCAGAGAATTTAAGACCAAAACCAAAACTCAAGTAATAAATGAATATCACATAAGAACTACATGAAAATAAAATCAAATGATCTAGCTACTAAAATACACATATGTGCTCAAAATCTTGTGGGAATCAAATATTCCAGTAAAAATAAAGGGAGAGGTGGAAACACAAGTTTCTTATTATCACACTTCATATGTTATAAAACCTAACAGTTAACTTATTTTTGGCAAAGGGACAAAGGTTGCACAACACTTTGGCTTACACAAATATTTTCTATTGTTAAATGCATCTTAAATGTAGATGGTCACACATTAACTTCATGCACGTAGTACACCATGCAGTCTAAGAGTGTCCCAAAGATACCTACATTTCAGAACATTGATGAATAGCAAGCTGCTAGCATCCAGTGAGCAAGGTGTAAAAAAATTACTCAGCAATTCATAGTTTAATTGAAACCAGATAAAATTATTTCTGTAATAAAGACTGTACAGATGTTGACCAAAGAAAAGTTGATATTTTTGGACAAATAACTGCATATGATATTTTCTAGAACACTCCCTCTGAAAAGATAGAACAGTAATAAAAATTCTCCCTCAAAAAAATGCCCTTGTTTATAATCGTAAAGTGAAATATTCCTGTGGAAATATATCAGGTTAACCTCATGTTTCACATTTTTAGTTGCTGTTTCCTTTAAAGGAAAAAAAAAAAAAAGTTAGACATGCAGTGGAAACGGTTCTGAAGAAGTGGAATAACCTACTTGTGTATATTAAACACAGACTTTACACTAACACTGCACTTCCTTCCACTGAAGATTTTATAATGTAAAGGAAGAGGCAATGATTTAGCAAGAGTGAGTGTTTAAGAATAAAAATTCAGTATTCTTCATTCATCATCTGCTAGTGGAGTAAGTTATTACTGAACACTAACAGTTTGCCATTTCCAGAGCTGCAAGGACATGGTCCTGCCTCAGCTTATTGCTTCACAGCGACAAACTAAAACGTTCAGATACACAGGAACATGCAGCAACACTTCTCATTCTCCTTGAGTTACACAAACCAAGACTGAGTTGCAGAAGCAATGATATATGCAAATGTATTAAATTTTAAACCCAACATCCTTTACAGTAGTACTCATCACAATATTATTATTCTTTTCCATACATTTCCCCATGTATAGCCAGCAAACTGCTTGCCTTGAGATAAGAAGCTACTATGAAAATCATAAGTCTTAATTTTTAGTGTAGTAACATAATGTAATTGCCAAATATCTACTGATCTGTTTATAAATTAAATATGAGAAGACAAGAAATTCTTAAATATATTTATCACCATTATGAATTATTCATATTACAAGGGCATTTAAAGGTCCAAATTCAGAGTCAGAACTTTATTTTACATCAAACTGCTTTATCATATGTTATTAGGATTAGTCATTAATGTTTTTATTTCATTTTAATCGAAAGGTTTTGTACAGCAGAATAGAGCTTCCACAGGAAAGACATGGCATTACTCATAGGCTAAGCATGTGCACTATTTTGCTAATAATATAACTTCTATTCTATAAGGTTAATGTACCTGAAGTTCTGATGCTCGCTTCATCATCTCCAGTGTGATGTAGCAACCGATAGAATGAGCAATCAGTACCAGCTTTATGTCTTTTGATACATTCTTTTTGAGGAAGTTCAGCTTATGCTCTACTTGTCCATTAAGTCCAAAAACATCCTCTAGCTCCTTAATATCTGTGTCTGAAACATAAAAG
>JAVJGG010000017.1:20273044-20314572 GCA_035590195.1 Aviceda cuculoides
TCAGCTTATGCTCTACTTGTCCATTAAGTCCAAAAACATCCTCTAGCTCCTTAATATCTGTGTCTGAAACATAAAAGTAAAGAAGTCCTTTAATGACAGAAATTTCAAGTCTCTCTTTTTTTTTCACTTCTTTGGAAAACTCTGAAATAGACAAACTTATTAATAAAAAAAAAAAAAACACAAAAACACCACCCACCAAACTAAAAAATTTAAGTTACCACCACTGGTAAATATAGACTTATTAATCACATGTACAGAATGTGAAGCCTCATGTGTAGCTGGGGAATCAGGGAAGTATGCAGAAACACATGGAGCTTCATGGTGCATCATCTAGCATTGTGATCCTGTTCATTCAGAACAAGACTAAACTCAAGGCATTGGATCAGCATAAATCAATCCAACTTCACATTGAGATTGGGACCTACAATAGCAATACTTTGTCTTCACTCAAGACAAACTATCACATATGTTATCATGCACTAAGAACCTTCAGATACTCAAAATCTCCTGTCTTAAAATAAAAATGCACAAAAAAGTCCCATGGAATGAGGAAAAATACGAAATACATATGCATCAACATGGAGCACTAGCACTTACAAAAAGTACCCCTATTTATGCAGGTTCTTATCATTGTCAATCCAGCCACAAAGAGCAAGATCAAGTTAGAGCTTCATGGAGAAAGTAGTAACTATGGAGTTCACTGCCTATGACTGTAAACACAGTTTATCAAATTAGGAAGGCTGACTGGTCTTTTAATCCACATGTAGTAAATGTGATGGCAATTGGTCAGTAACCTCACATGCTAAAAACTACTAATACTACTGTAGTGAAGTTACAGGGGGTTTGACAGTGATAGTATTAATTGGTAGCTTAAGGGGGCTGGCACTATATTGCCTTTTTGATGATCTGTATGAAACATAGACTTTCAAAACAAAATAATTGTTCAAGAATGTGTTCTGATGGCTTTTTTCTGAGCTTAAACTATTACCACAGAGGTCACAACAACGAAGTTCTTCAGTTAAACTAGTATTTCTACTAAAACTACTAATGATCATATCCCATTGTAATTTATAGTAGTTTACTCTAAATGAAAAAGGGGTTTACTAAAACACACTCAAGGAATGCAAAATTAGATAGGAATTATTAGATAGGAAAGTGAAATTTTGCTTATTAGGCTTTCTACAAGTGATGGAAAACAAAGAGCTTGTTCTACTTTCCAAAACCCTAAATAAAGGCCTAAGGCCAAAATATTGTTTTTAAACTTAGTTTCTATTTTTAGCAGAAGCTGTCTTTCCTACTTTTTATTTATTTACATAGCAGCTTAACTTCATGCAGGAGTAGGCTGTCTACATCGCAAGTCTAATTAAGGGTATATATAACACACAGGAAAAACCAGAATACAAGAAATATGACGGCCCACTGGATATACCAGCAAGTGAAAGAGTATGTTATGATGAGTATACATATATTACTGTGTTGGGTTAAGCAGGTCAATTTTTCCTTGTAAACATTTGTTATCATTTCCATACTGTTTTACTCAGGCATTGCCATCTCCAGTGATTTATCGGCTTGTCTTTTAATGTTTGACATTCCATTTGTAGCTTTAATTCTTGAAAATAAGTGATTTTACAAGAATTTCAGCTTATTTCCAGGTTAGAGCAAGGAAAAACGAGATAAAGTAGGTGTATAAATCTTCTAGAGAACTTCTCATGGTTCACAAGACCCCAGAAGCCAAGCAGTAAACAAAACAAATTTTTATTTATATTGTTCAATCTCATGAGGTTAACGGCTGCTTTTTACCACACAAATTCAATATCTGCTACAAGAGATGCTGAACTTCGCTGCAATGTAATTAAACAATACAGCAAAGACAGTCTAGCCCAGAGTCAACATTTTCCAAGTTAAGGTAGATAACTATGTTAGACAAATACAGTCAACTATTTTAGTCATTAAAACATTAGATATCTAATTTAATATTTAGTTAATTAGTAAATAACAGCATAGAGATTCAGGGCAACATATTCATAGCTATTATTGATTTCAGCAGAGATGTGCCTATTCAGAACCAGTTTTGTTGCCAAAGCAAGAACCGGAGGAAGGATATGGGTGGGGATTAAGAGCAAAGTGAAAATAAGGACTTTTTCCTCCTCGCATTTGCCCAGACTTGAGTTTAGGGCTTGAGCATACTCAACTCAAGCCTCTGCACTAGTGTTTCCTTAAGGGAGCAGGAGAGAACA
Source organism: Aviceda cuculoides (assembly GCA_035590195.1). Lineage (NCBI taxonomy): Eukaryota > Metazoa > Chordata > Aves > Accipitriformes > Accipitridae > Aviceda > Aviceda cuculoides. Next base: position 20,275,282 of record JAVJGG010000017.1, read on the forward strand.
GAGCTTGCAGAAGCGATTTTTAATTGGATGGGTTAGTTATGACTGATGATGATCGCAGAGACACATTCTGCTGCACTGGGCCAAAGCATCCTCAGCGCAGCCCCGCTCAGCACCACTTACAGCAAGGACGCTCAGATTCCACGTCTACTGGCCTATGTTACATACACGTACAATCTCTCTTAGACGGAAAGTGAGTCCTGACAGCCAATGCTGACCCCAGAGAATCGTTTCAGCTGTTTAATACAACTTTTCCTTTTCTTCTGAAATACTGGTTTGTTGCCAAACCAAATCACATTGGCGCTACTCCTAGAGAAGCCACACTGGAGGATGAGCACGCAGCGTGGGGTCTGGCAATCCACAGGCAAAACTCTCCTCATCACCAGCTGACCCTGCACTCTAGTCAGGTGAAACTCCAACGTCATGTAACCCTATATCGAGATATGCATACTATTTTACTTCTGGACAAATATAAAATTGCCCATGCCTTGTGTCAGTTCACGTTTCCCCAACACAAATGCTACATTTCTAATAGTCCAAAATATTTGAGAGCTGGACTGCATCACAGGTTTAGAAAATTTATTTATTTATTTTAAAGAATAAAATTGCCCAGGATTATCCAAAATCAACATTAATTTCTTGGGTGGAGAAGCTTAAATGGGTTTTTTGTACAAGCAAAAAGACTTGCACAAACACACTGGCAGTCAGCTCTCCAACGGCTCTACATCAGGGAAGGGACCAGAGTCACTTCACCTCAGGTATGGAATAAAGGCATGGCTGAAGAAGAGCTCATTTAAGGAGTTTTCAGATAGTAGAAATTACACAACTTGTACATTATGCTGCGAACACCCCAGCTGGACCAAAGCATGTGATTTTAAGACTTTATTTAGCTGAAGCGTATTAAAAGAAATACTGTATTTCTTTATTTTCTTTGGCAAAGCACTCATCTTCTGATGTGCTTTCAGAAAAACAAATGCACCATCACTTTAATGAATCTCTTTTTCTGACCTCTGTTAAACCCACAGTCAGAAAACAATGATAGATTAAAATAAAGTGTTTGCTGTGAGATTAGTTGACAAGTTAATCTTGCTAGGAAAGAGGACTTTGGTTTTCAGGGAAATAACAGAGAATTGTGTTTGTTTAGTTTTTCTGCTGTATATGCAAGGGAAATTCTTGGGCAGAAAAAAAAAGCGTATCAGTTATACGAACAGACTTCAGACTGGAGATTCATAAAATTCAGCCTTTCATTAAAAAGTCTCCAAAAATCATAGGCTCCTTTTTACTGGATGATTCAAAAAGATACCGGAGGCCAGAATTTCCAACACTACCCTCAAATTTGTGCATTTAATTTCTGCATGCCTTTGTGCTTCCCTAATTTCACAAGGGAATGCTTGCGTGTCCGAAATCCCAACTACCCTGGTCACAATAGGTGACTGCACATTTGAGCTCAGTACATACATATGGACTCCTGTCCACTTGTCATGGAGTGACTTTAAAGTCCGTCCCAGCATCTGGTCATACACAAGGACTCCAAATTAATCATGAGCAAGTAAGGAACTAAGTAAAAAGGTGACTTGTAATCATATGCTATGAAAGAAAGGGAGGTAAAAACCACTGCCCTACCTGCACTGTATCTTCTCTTCCCCGGGTCATTTACTCCAGGAGGTAGCATGGGGATATCTAAGGACAAACTCTAATGAACCACCTGTACAAACTCTTGTGGTCAAGAATTTTCAGAACTGGACCTTTTACAGGATAAGGACAAGTGAGTCTCTGGAGACTGAACCAGGGGACTAGAAAAAGATTCACCTCTTCCTCTGAAGATGTTGCTCATTTCAGCTGTGTGACACATCACCATACAGCTTAATGTTAACAGTGAGGAGAAATAACACGTTTAAACACATGAAAATGCAGTATTTTAACAGCAAGTAGCAAGAGAAAGAAAAGCAAAGAGAGAGAAGATACCGAATGGTCAATGATGATATCAAAGCATATGAAAAGAGAAGGCCCAAAGCATCAAGTACAGACAGACAAATAGTTCAGGAGAGCTAGCTCAGGGTCACATTAAGTCCACTGCATCTCCATCAAATACCATAAGCGCAGCGAACATATAGGGCCAAGTGTTTTAGACTTTATGTCCCACCTCCTTTTTCCACTACAAATACATACAAACACTGGTGGGAGGAGCAGCAGCAGTTGTGACTGAGTAACTATTGCTCAGATGGGGCAACTCCGAGGAAGTTTTATCTTTGCCTTCATGTTGTGACAGACAGAAAGCAACCCCACAACTAAATTACTTAGAAGGATTACCTGTTAAACTGGCATCCATAGTCAGAAGTCTGATCTGGAAATTAAATAATCATTTGATTGGTTTTGTTCTTATAGCAAAACACAATAATTCCTTACAATTGACTGATGCCATCTGAAAATGTTTAAATACAACTGTAAGCTTAAAACCTGAGATTTCAGGTCTCTGGGTCTAGTATGGGCAAAAGTGTTAGAAAATACATCCCCTAGAGATACACTGCTTAAAGCCTGAATGCTTCACCCAATCTTTCATTCGATTATTGAATCTTGGATAATTTGTATCAGCAAGCAATAAAATGCCAAAGAAATGGGATGGAAACCGTGAAAGAATGTTCAATAAATACTGAAGAACTTCTCCTGACACCAGGAACAAGGTCTTAAAGCACTGTGGTTTAGATTAACCCTTAGACCTTAATCTGGCCCTAGTACGCTCAGGAGCTGTTCATGCAACTTTTAAGATAAACACACCACTCATTAGTGTTTATTGGAGCAATTACTTTTTGTAAAGGTATCCTCCACAAATAAATTACCATTTACTCAAGATACTGAAGTGGTCATATGTATTATTTTCTTTATTAGAAAAATAACAAGACCTTAATTTACAAGATAGCAAATTTCCTTTGCTATCTACATACCTATTGCTGGGACACTTTACCACCTAATCTGTTTTTCAAAGGAAGCTGTATTATAATTAAATGAGTACAAGCATAGCCTGACAGAATGAACTAATAAACAGGACAAATATTAAACCCCAAATTTTTACTAAAAGCATACAGAAGCACACTGAACTTCTTAAATAAGATATCTGTGAGAGATTTCTTTTTATTTTGCATTCCCAGTCTTGCTTCCCTGTAACTGATAAAAGTAACTATTATAAAGGTATGATGAGAAAACAGTACAAACTTTTAAGTATAGTTTTGTTGGTTATCTCCAATTTTGGCAAGGCAAACACCATAAACAGTGTTTTGTTATGCAGTTCTACACCAATGTATGCTTTCAGAATCACTTTAACATGCAAATCTTATATGGGTATTCTACATAACATAGACGGAAAAGTTTTCTGTATTTGAATGACTGCGTTTTACAGTCAGTAAGCTGAATAACTACAGAAAGTGCAATTTATAAGAATTTTCAATATCATATTATTAATAAAGCAAAATAAAATAAAAAAAAAAAAACAACTTGGCAGGGTAGAGGTTAGAGAACCATCACCGTATAGGAGCAGATCTAAATTTCCATCGTAAAGTGACCTCAAGGAGCAGAAGCAAAGACATCTGAGCCCATGGGAAGCTGACTGTTCATATTACGTTTCTTGTTTCTGGACATGCTGAAGCCAAGTGAAAGGCTCTGTGAATTCCCTTCTTCACTTGCCCACACAAACAAAACTGGAAGGGACTTCCTTGCTAAGGCTGACTGCTATATAAAATATATCTTGATAAAGGAACAAGTACAAACTCAGAAGAGAACTAATTCAGGAATGAGTATAAAACAAAAAAAAAGGCCTGTAACACCATGCTTATGTAGCTCGGTTGTAAAAGTCAAGTAAGGTCATTCCAACACACCAGGTATCCCACTCAGCACACCATTTTACTTTGCAGAATACTCTGTATAAGACAAGTAACCACAGAGCAGAAGAAAACAATGGTATGCCCTTACTTTACCAGAAGTTAGGCTTTTATCTAGGCTTTACCCATTTTTTTCCCAGTTTCAAAGTAATTTCATGCCTAGGTGTGCACATCTACACTTGCAAAATAACAAAATAATTTCAGTACTGGCAGCCTTTCAAAATCTTCCAGCAATTCTCCCCTCTTCCAGTAACCTCAAAATGAATCAGCTCTACCACAGCTTATTAAGAAAGAATCACTAAACATAGCCTGAAATAGTTAGACTACATACAAGCAAACAGGTACCAAACAAAACCAGTAACACCAGTGTAGTGGGAACCCCTGAACACATTACTTTTCCTGGGCTGTTGAGGTCTCTGGTCATTCCAGAGTAACAGCAAAGACAAGCCACCAGAGCAGTTGTCAACATAACTGGGCTCAGCCTTCCCATACCAGGTGCACACCTCTCTGGTATCGCCGGAAAAAACAAGGATAAAAAGAGCGATTAGGAAGAAAGCATTTGTAAAAGCAAGAAAACAACTTACATTTGTACAGTTTAACAATGAAAGAAAAAAAAAATAATGATGTTCTGCACATCATCAAGACTGGGTAGATGTAGCATAGAAGGTAAAGAGAGAACAGTGGCAATTGTATGAGTGATGAAGAGAACAAAAGTGGCTATCACTTCACAGGAACTGATTCAGTTGGTGTATGATAAATGAGTGCTGCGTCGCGGTAGGCAAGTCTAAGAGTCACACCTCTTGAAAACAGCACTTCAAAACTTTGGGAAGTTTAAACAGGTACCAACAGAGAAAGAGGGACTGAGAGCAAACAAGGGAGAGACGAAGTTTGGAGCAAAGCAAGGCAGCTGGCCAAGGAAGACAAGCATGTTATTCACAGATGGGGAATAAGAAGAATTACTTTAAAAGTAGGACAAAATGACAAGGAGCACGTTACAATGTTATGAGGGGGAAAGTGGAAAAAGCGAAGAGCTGACAGTATAACTGGAGGGGCAGTTATACAGTAGCACAAGTAACAATACAGAATTGGTACTTCACGGCAACTGGACAGATCAATGGGTGACATTTTCTCAAGTGCTCGATCCTCCTACTGAATCCAAGCTAAAACTTTTAACCCGTTAGGCCAGTCCTGATTTCTTTTGAAAATCCATCCCAATATTTTAATTAGAACTGTGATATAGACCAAGACTGAAATGTTCAAATAAGTATGACGCTTCAGAATAATACTAAAATAACACCTATCTTTAGAGTAAAACTAAAATCACCTAATGGATTCCTACTTCACTAGCCACTATAATGGCATTATGATGGCATTCAGTATAACTTTGTGCTTTTTCTTTACTCTTGTGTATATCCATTTTGGATGATACTATTTTAACGGAAGTATAAAGGAAAATGTAGGTTTCTATCTTCATTCATCCATGGAAATGTTAAATTTAATATCTAGAATAACTACCTGCAGTAAACAGATCCAAATTATTTAACAATTCTGTCCAGCATTCTTTTTATTTTAAGGAGTGAACAACCCACTTAGGCAAACATAACATTTTTCCATCTTTCATCTGTATCCTTCAAAATTGATGGATTGTAGGAAGTTTTCAGAATTATTTTCCTAGTTTCCCTGATGCTGTAAACCAGTGCCACACCACTGACTGCAAAGAGCTATGTCAGTCAATTCCAGCAGAGAACGTGACCTCATGCTACCGGTGCTGTGGGCTGTAGCACAAAACATATGCAAAATATTTCACAATGCAGTGCTATGTCACAGCGCTCAATCAACACTTCTAACTGCTACCTGTCTCGAAAAGCCCTGTAAGTCTCTGTTTGGGCTCCTCTTCGCACAAGGAGTGCAAGCTGACGGCAAAGGAAACCAGCTGTGGCTCAGCGACTCCCGGCATCGATCCCCCCTGGATGTCAGAGAGACGGGGGGCTGCTGTCGGCTGGCACGACATGAAGTGAATCCAGCAGCTGGAAGAATCTAGTTCTCTGGTCTAACACTCTCCACTGAGTTATGCTTTCTGCCATCATCGGAAAAGGCCACGATTTTGATCGAGGAGCACTCCATGCTCTGTCTTTCATTACTTTGCACAGCATAAGGCAAGAGAGAATTGGACAAAACAGCATACGTAGAAGCCTGAGTTTATTAAAACAAGTGGCAAAACTCAGGAGAGGAAATAGAATTTCACCTTGTACTTTCTTTAAATATAGCAGGTTTCTTTATCAATTGCTGATGCTTAAAATAACCATCTGCATGTGCTGTACAGTGAAAATTTTAAATCTTTGGGGACAAAACACATTTTTGCAAACTGACCATTTTAAATTCTGATTTACATCTTCTCTTCTCCAGTGTTCTGTTATGCTACTTAAAAATTAATTGCCAGATTTATTCTGTTACCAAGGTAGCAGTTTCCTTTTTAACTTTCCTGAAGAAAATGCTGAAGGTTTCATTCTTAGTCACCTAGCTGAACTGCCTAGCATAGCAAGTATGGCAACAGGCCAAAGATACTGTGATGGCTTTATTTTTCTTGGAGTTTTACCTTATAGCTGAAATAGAGACTGAAGTACCACCAATACAAAACTGATCTGTCATTACAGATGAATAAGGGATTTTTTTTTTCGGTCTTCGTTTTGCACAGGTGAGATGTGCTACATAGAAAGCAAACCCATTCACCTGTGACCCACAAGCAGCACCAGGGTCACAGTCGGGCAAAGCCTGATCTTCTCATTCATTTACATTAGCAGACATCGAAGCCATAGCTCATTACAAACTCTTTGAAACTGCCTGCGGCTTTACAGTATAATTTATATAAAAAGACAGCAACTGAATTTGACCTGCACTCTACACATAAACAGATCCAAATATGATCATGTAGAGTTTAATATATACTAAAGTGCATTCAGAAATACTGGTCTCTTCGTGATTAATAGCAGGATAAAATTTCTTCCTTCAAATCATGTAAACACTAGTACGGAAGTCAGTGGAGGCTCTGACAGCAAAGACTCAGTGGTAATATGTTCAAAACTACAGTTTTGAATTGTTACTACAATGGCAATCCCAGAGATTTTTACTAGTCTGTTATAACTTGTAACGCAACAGGGATCAATTTGGCAACTAAGCAGTCACCTGACCACACCACTAATTTGATAGCTGTAGTAAATTAGATTATTTTAATAAATGTATTAATGCACAAAACATAAAATTCAACTTTTAGAAAGGTAAGAACATGTCCAGCTTAAAGAAAAAGAATAGTCCCATGCAGTATCAAAAGGAAGAGAAAAGAAAAACTCCTTCATCCCGCAAGCAGCAATGAGACCCCCTCATTCAGCCTGAGTCCACAGGACTGTATCATTTTGTTCTTTATTATTTCTCAAAGCACACAGCCCCTACTTGGATCTTGCTGAGAGATTTAAGTAGATATACTGGAGGTAAAAATAATTCATTAATGAAGCTCATTATCTAAGAATGAGGCCATCTGCAGTTACCTCTTCCTGTGTAGTGTGCCTTACGGTTTCCTGCATTTCCCTGAAATGCCTACATTGGTCCTTAAAGAAAGGAAAACTCCTAAAACCAAAGCAAACAGAAAGACTCCATGTTCCAAACCTGATTATTTTTAGAATCTGGAATTATGTCGTGCATTGCTGATGGTTCCTCAGTCTTAAAACTGTAGGTCACTGTGAATTAAAAATAAAACTGCCATTAAACAATGGACTGATCCTATCAAGATCTGCAGCATTTGTTGCAAGCTTTGTGGGTATCAAAATTAAATCAAAGGTCTGTACCATAAAGTAGAAATTCTTATTAATAAATTAAAGTACTGATCAGCTTTCTTCCTACAGCTAACCTATATAGTGAATAAACTCTTTGACTCAACTATCGAAACAAATCCAGACCTGTTACACCTTCAGACAGAAAGGATTATTCTCTGCTATGAGGATATTTTATTTTCATTCTGTTAGCGGATGCAAATATATCTTTCAAACTGACTTGGATTAAAAGATTCCCAAGCATTCTCCATGAGGATAATAATCTGAATAATCTCAATTTTTTGTTTATTAAATTATTTTACTTTTTTACTTTCACTGCAATAGTATGGTAAACATTTAAATGAGTTACTCTGAAACATCACAGCACTGCTCATCTCAGTGAACTGACATGCCTTCTAAAGTCAAGACACCAAAAGATATAAATGTTACCTTTTCATAGGGTTCACATTCTTGAACACTTTTTTTTCCCCCACTAACAGCCATCTGCATCTAATTAGAAGTGATGGTATCAGCTGGAGAACATACCTATGTCATGGGGTGAAAGGTGGAAAATGATCCATAAACAATCTCAAAACCTACATCCAAAGTTTCCTGGAATGCAGTAAAGACATTATATTCTCCAATGGATGAATTTCAATTTTTTTTTTTTTTTCTTAAAGTCTTGTTTTCTGGAAAAGGGTCCAGAAGATTGTATCAGGTTTCAAAAGCTGTTACTTTAAAACACATCTTTAAAAACAGAATTACATTATCCTTATTTGTAGATATGGATGTAAAATTCTGGTTCTTTTAACAGGGGAATTATTTGAATAAAGTACTAGAATGGACTAGAAAGTTATTCATGAACATTTTTAAGTAATATGCCTACAGATATTATGTTGACAGACCCCGTGGAAAACCTTGAAAGAAATAGAGAATACAGAGAACCTATTTTTCATATAGCTATAAGAAATGTAAAGTCGTCGTCTTAGTAACATCAACAGAAATTGGTCACTACTCCATCCAAGTCAATGGAATACAGAGCTATGCATTAAGTGGTACCAGAATCAGCTTCATAGTGTTTAAGTGATCATTACAAATATATACATGGCTGTTAAGGTATGATGCTATTAGCAGTTAAAATTGTTATCATTTTGGTTGGCCAGAAAAGAAAACAATAGAAGAACTTAGAAATAATTCACATATGGCAAAATTTTATTTTCTTAGTTTTGGTTTTGGTTTTGAATGGAACAAGATTTTTAAACGCATGCTTAAAATGAAGCAGAACTGATAAAGTCAACACCAAATGCCAAGATTTCACTCAAAGGATCTATTTGCATAATTACAGGCATGATTACGGGACCTCTATGCATAATTACCTGAATGTGCCTCAAAGGAAAGAAGTAAACGGAGTACTGCAGCATCCCTATGGCTGCTTACTTTTCACACATTTAGATTTAAAACATTCCAGTGGGTTCACAACACGAAATGATCATTTGTTTCCTTAAAATAGACACCTAGCACTAAAACCATACAGTAAAACGCAGACCTTAAACAGGCAAAGACAAAAACTGCAACATTTCAGTGCCCCGTAATAACTTTCAGATACGCACACACACTTCCTTAAGCTGCCTTTCCCAAGACAAGGAAGGAATAACTTTCTGCGCAGCAGCAAGGACTGCGGCAGGAGGGGCGGCAGGACTGCACTGAGCTGAAAAGAAAAAAACCTCTGAAAAGAACCAGTTCCTCTGCACCCCCCGACGCAGGATCCCGTGCTGGTGGCGAATACCATGTGAAGAGCTCGATGCGATTAATCAGTGCTGAGAGCAGCTTCGTAAACAGGAAGCTTCTCCTCTCTATACATCAAAAAAATGACACTTAGGTATGAAATACTTAGTTATGAAACTAGCTTAACTCTACCTGGGTGGCATGCTTACAACTTGGTTCTTTTTAATGTATCTACAGCGTGATACCATTGGACTGGGAGACAACTTGCCATGTAATTCTGCACTAAAATTAAGCAGAATTTTATCTGCATCCCTTTGCGCTCTGGGACGCAAACATGACTACAGAGATCTCTAGGTCTATAATATTTAAACATAACTGACTGAATCACAAAAGAACTTACATTAAAGATAACCCATCTTTCAATGATTCTCAGATATTTTAATTTATACTCCTAGGAAGCAGAAAATATTGTTGAAATAGAAATTAACATGAGTTAAATGTCTGTAATGTGAATTAAATGTGTGTATGTATAAGCTTAAATAAAGTATGCGAGTTGACACCTCAGCTGCCTTTCTACTGCTTTTCTCCCTTTACTTGTGTAATATAAGACGTAAATGCCTTTTAAACACAGCTATCCCTGGGTACCTCAATGGGCCCAGATACCAACCACTACTACTAACCAAACAGTGCTGAAGCCCAGATAAGGATTAGCTTGTCAAAAACCTTCTAAGCACTACAGATGCTAATTTTGAAGTGTTTTTGTACTGACTGAACAGATTGCCAGTACCTCTGATTCACCTGATTGAGCAGTGTAGGTATTCTCCAACATCAGCTATCATTAAAAACATCCGTACTACTTAAAATAAATGAGTCACAAGCCAGATAAATTACCAAATGCATGCTGACTCCCTGTGCCTGCGTAACTTCTTTCCTTTGGGGTTATGCACAAGAACAAGGACAAAGGCTGTTAGCTACGGATGAGTCCCTGTTTTTAGGAGCCCAGTTCTCGGAAGACCTAACTTTCATGATCTCCTCCTCTCCTGTCTGCAGCAGCGCAGACCACAGTCCCGCTCCCCACCATCACCACACATTCACGGTGGCCATCATCTCTAAGGCTGCCGCAGCAAACGGTTACACAAAAAAAGTGGTATTGGAAAAGTATTCTTAGCTGCCATTAATTCCACTTAGCAAGTGGAAACTGGTGAGAGAGCCAACTCCATCTGATCAGCCAGCTCTTCTTGGACCACAAGCAAGTGTCCTGGGAACAGCAGCGGCCCACAGACCACAGTTTGGGAATCACTGTCCTAAATAACTCGCAACCCTCTTATTATATAACACCATGTTCCTTGTCTTGCTCAGGCTACTATTTTAGGTTTCTTCCTGCCAGCACAGCATATTATGATGGTAGAAACTTATGGCTCGTATCTGCTAATCATGCCCACACTTTTATCTGTCACTTGGTGGACAACTATCTAGCAATCAATGAGATGATTAACTTGCTGAAGTATAAATTCAGTTTTACCAAAATTATTTCAGTCTTTTTTTTTTTTTATTGTAGATTTATATCCCTTTACCCAGAGGCAGAATCTCACTAATAGTCAATTCTCTAGTTTCATCAGAAGTCAGAGGGCTGGAAAAGCAAACTCTATTCAGATGAATTGTAACAACAGCTAAGAAGCAAGTTATCAAATAAATTCAAGCTGCACATGGCTTCCAAATTTTCCTGTAATGCTACAATTTATTTTTTTGATACAAAACTTTCATTTCACTTCAAAATTTCACACTGATGGTACATTAATATTCTGGGATCACATAATCAATATCTTCACAGATAATTTATTATCCCTCCACCACTTCACGCTCTTTCCCCATATTGCTTCTTAAGGATGTAATTCATTTTCAAAATGGTCTGAAGGCACTACTCTCGCTGGATAAAGAGAAAGCAACAGAAACACTCTTTCGGTAGACTACAAATCAATCCCTACCCACCTCTTTTTATCATGGAAAATGAACTAAGGATAGTTTAACAGATTTTAAGGACACATTATTATCTTCTACGGTCCATAGGACATAAAAGATCAAACTAGAATTTTATCTTGTAACTTGGCTATTAAGAATGCCACTCAAATGTCCCTGTCATTCAGAAGATACCTAATACTGATTCAGAAACAAAACAACAGAAAGTTGAGTAGACAATCTGTTCCAAAAGATAAACACGCCTTGCTAACACAATAAAAAGTATTCGTATTGTGATTGTGTTTATCTCAATACTCATCTGTACAGTTTAGAAAGTTCTAGAGATTTATCTTTAATATAATTTATCATGTGACCAAACATTGTATCATTAAGACACGACTGATGACTACCCATTTATTAGGTATATGATATTTTAATGCATCAATTGTGCCTCTTTAATCAATTACGATATAAAACACACTATTCCATATTTCTGTAGCACTTGGCATACACAGAATACTACAAAAAAATCAATAAATCATTTAATTCTGACTTCATTTTTCATTATTTCTCAATCTTACTTCGTTACAAAAAAAACTATTTTGGTGGTCCTAAGGAAAAACAAAACCAGCCTGTGTTCTTCTATTCTAATTTCTGTCTGAGATGTTGTATTTCTTATTTCTTATCGAACCACAGCAGATGTCCATAGAATTAGATCATTTTAAGACATGGCTATGTACGTACACCTGCTGTCTATACAGCCTTTACTGGCAAAAGCCAACCAGAGTGCTAAAAAGGAGGGATGAGGGATGTGTTAGAGGGACTGAATGTCAAGGGTTTCCTATCTAATCTCCAAATTTCCACAGCTTTTAAAGAAATTTTGGGTGAGAGTGAGTCTTCTAGTCCTTAAAGTGAGATATTCATAACATAGCACTTGAATTAGCAATGTGTACAAAATTAGCAATGAATAATTTCAGGATTTGTTCATTGATACATGTTAGTTTTAACTAGCAGTTTGTTTCCTATCAAAAAAAAGATGGAAGGCTGTTGAAAAGCTTCCAGCTGGCTACTATTCATTGTCACCAGAGGATCTACTCCTAAACATGGATCTTTAGTCCTTCCGCAGCACTCAAGCGCTTCTATTCAACTAGATTTTGTGATATAAAGTATAGAGCTTCAGTCTTCACAATTCATAATGTATTGTAATGCCCACCCTCACAAGCTGAGCAGCTATACCAGCACTTTGACAGAGTAATCTGAGTGGGAATAAATATGGAGTATTTTTATCTTAATTTTCAGTTTTACCCTTTTTTTTTAAATCAAGAAATTTACAAAGTATTTACGAGTAACATTGTTTAGTGATCTAATTTCTTTAAAAAGCACCAAAGTACTTTTTCATTCTTTCCTTAAACTGTTTTCTGTTCCTGTTTAAGGGAAATCATATGTTTAAAAGAGAGTAACTCAACACAACTTATTTTCTTCTGATTTCACTACCTATAAAATGAAACATTCATTGATGGCTATATTCCATGAAAATATGACCTGCCTTTAGTCTTGAAACTAAGTCAAAAGACCACCCATTTAATCCCTAGGAAAATACTAACCTACTGATACTAGCATTCAGGCAGTAGCCTCTGTGTTGACAGTGAGGGCACTGAGCTATAGTGTACTTCTAACACATTCATATAGGAAACAATAACTTGCAGTTTAAATAAACCCTCACAACATCTAAGAAGTTACTTGGTTGGATGTAGCAGAATATCTTACCAGCTCAGAAATGTCAAAAGAGTTGTAATGCAAATTCTTCAATGGAGTGACACATGAAAAGAAGCTCCAGAACTTAAAAAAATAAATCAACTGTGGGTATACCTGCCTATTGTTTTTACTTTTAAGGAAAAGTTTGCCATATCTTAATTCTGATCTATTTGTATACATATTTCCTTTCTTATGAACGTGTCTTTATAAAGTAGAAATTAACCAAATAATGTGCAAATACCTGCACCTTAAGAAGACTTAAAATACAAACATAATACACTTGGCGTGGTAAACAACTAGAGTAAGTAGGCAGGAGTTTCGGTATTATAAAAGAACTTGTTCCTAGGTAGCATCTGTTCAAGAGGCACGAATATCTTAAACATTAGCAAAACTATGAGTCAAGGTCTCAATATCAGGCACTGAAAAAAGGCAACACTTTTACGATTATATAAATATTTATAAAGCAATACAGATTATGCCAGTTTTAAACAAAATAAGAGAGAGCTAGAAAACTGCTGCTGTTTTTGTTATTTTGCCTACACCTATGGATTGATGTTGGCCTGTTCTACAGTCACAGCAGTGTTCAAAACAACTGCTTTTGTAAAAGCTGAGGAGGATAAGTTGAAATTGAGGCATAACTTTTTTATTGCACTCACTGAGTAAAAATAGGTTTCAAATCTTTTTGCGCAGTGCATTGATTGCTAGGAGTAGAATTTCTGCAATGAAATGTTCAATTAATGTTGTGTGTCTCTGTGGAGCATAGCTTGCAAGAGCTCTCTGAATAGAAGGATATCATACAGAAGTAAAAATGAAGGGTGTAGCTTTGTTCGGTTTTCAAATTGCTATGTGACACGCTTCCAGTTAATTAGGAAGTAGTCTGTGATTGATGGCTGCTGTTGGAAAACTTGTGTTAGATTTTGAAAGTCTCAGAAAGACTATTTGATCTAAATATAACCAGGCATATTATTCCAACACAATTTGCTTAATTTTAAACCCTTTGTTACTTTACAGGCAGCATCACTTGTATGTTAAGCGTACTATTTAAATGCTTGCACACTCTAAATCAGTGGTCTCCAAAGTGGGGGGCATGCACAATGGGGTGCTGGAAGAAAATATTAGAGATACAATAGTACATGTATATAATTTATATTTTAAAAAAATATACTGGGGGTGCATGCTCAAAAAAGTCTTTTACTGATTGAAATTCTTTACTGATACTAGTGCATGATCAAAAAGTTTGTAGATCACTGTTCTAAACACATCAGTACAAATTCTTCTTTCCTAGTAGATTCCCCCCTCCCCCCACCTTTTTTTTCCATTTTTGTTTTGCTAGATTCCAATATGAAAAACTTGAAGAATCAATGGTGTCAGAGATTCAAACATTGTCTTCACCAATTTATGCCCCCCATCCTTCTTATCAAGAGATACTGAACACTCACAGAGGATTTGCATGAGGCTATTTTAAATGAAGCATTATGAAATGCCCATCAGAAGCATGAAGGAATACACAGAATTTTTACAATAACAGTTTTGTGCCTGGTTCTTTGCCAAAATATCACCTTCCGGTTTTATGTGGCATATTAATAACTGCTGTGGTTTTCACAACCCTATATAGTGGTTCTTGTTACAGGAACTTTGCCTGAGAAATCCAGAACCTAGAAGGCAACAAAGAGCTGCACAGAACAGAATTATCTGTCCCTGTGCATGTGCTTCTGTTGGTTCTTGGGGTTCTGGGTTTTTTTGCTATAATGTCATAAAATGTCAATTAAGAACTCCTGTGGGATGCAGGAGCAGAATGCATGAGCAATGAGTCCAAGACTCCCTATTCCTTTCGGTCACCCGGGAAACTACAAAGATGCTCAATTTTTAGTTTAGTGGTTTTGATCGCACCTTTATAGTCGATTCATGAAAGTTACACTTTTGGCAATAAATAAGTAAAAGATAGGGATAGCTATCTTCTAATATACAAAAGTTGCTTTTCATTTCTTTTGCATCATAAGGATGAGGGAGAATTACCCCAAATCTCTTTTCTCGCTGCACGCAACCTACATTGTCATAAAATGGCAAAATATAAGGCTTTCTAGACACTCTGCGCCTTCCCTTGAGTTTGTATAAAATAAACCATATTCCTTTTGTTACATTCGAAACTACTGTAAAGCACAGCGTATTAACCATGGCAACTGTACTAACATAATTATTTCCAAAGGTCACTAAGCTTTTCAGGGTTCCCTTAAATGACTACCTTGAAAAAGACTCCTTATGGAATATTCTGGAATAATGTCTAAATGTATACTAATGACAGGATGTGAGCTTCCTGCTCCTGTGCTCCTAATAAAATAAATGAAAAGAAATCTCATAAATGTATTTTCATTATTTTTTAAACTATCCATCAGTGGCTTTCTATGCTTTTCTTAGCTCCATCGTGCTACAGTAAGTTGCACCACTAAGTACGGATCCTGGTACATGACATTGAGAACACACAAAACGCCTTAATGGGTCTGGCAAGCAAGACCCCCAAGCTTAGCTGTGGCAAGAGTAGATGCTATTTAGTGAGAGCAACCAAGCCTGGCCACTTTCTGCATCCCCTTCCTTTGTGGTGAATCTCTCGGGCTCACAACCCTGCCACAAGATGGCACTGGGACCAGGAGCAGCACAGAAGGGTGGAGGTGGTCAGGTCCAAAGCAGGGATGGCAGTGCACCTGCACAGCAAAGAACCTGGCTCTTTCAGCAGCTGTTTACAGACCAGTTGGCCATTAGGTTGTTTTATCACTTTAAGTCTGCTAAGATCATTTGCCCACAGTACCGTGCTCCAGCTGCTAGTTCCCTAAATATTTTACCTGCTGCATAAATAAATACTTTCTTTTATCTGTTTTAAACGAGCTAGTACTATTAAGTGACTATTAGTTCTATTACTGAATCTGGTGTATTTTATCCTGCATTTACCTTATTTACTGTCATGATTTTGGAAACCTCAGTCGTGCTCCTGAGAAGCATTCTGCTCCCCAAACCAAAGAACATTTTAATCTCTCATAACAAGGAAGCTGCTTCCTCACTGTTGTTTTAGTTGCCTTTCCCCATACAATCACCAGCTTTACTTGAAATGTTCTTTGAGATGCCCAACAGAATTGCACACCAATACTCAAGATGCAGGTCCACTATGGTTATATATAGTAATAAAACAATGCCTCCTGCCTTGTCTGTAACACTGGTTATGTCCAATGTTTTGTTGACTTAAATTTTGTCTGCTGCTGTGCAATGAGAGATGGTATTAGAGAATTGTCGCTGATGACACCAGTATCTTTCCCGAGTTTTACAAAAGAATTCCAAGTTCAGGATCACCCAGGCACAGCTAAAGGAGATCTTTTTCGTCAGATGCATTAACTCATATTTATCTACCTTGACACTCATCTACCATCTTTTTGCCCACTAATTACATTTTGTAAGATGTTTCTGTAGTTGCCTGACATCTACTATCTTCCCACTAATTAACTGCTATGAAGAACCATCCACAAAATGAGAAATTTCACTGTTTACTGTCATTCCCCAGGTAATGGGTGAATATATTGAATAAAACTTGACACAGCACCAGTCCTTATGGTACTTCATTTCTGACCTGTCCATCCTAACAAGCTACCACATTCCTGAAAGTCCCCTCTCTCACAGGAGCACTGTCCGTGCAAAAGGACACAATGAAGTCAGTTGGAGGTTTGGTTTCAACTTAGATATCAGCTCCCTTTTTCCTACTGGATGCTCTCCTTCCCCTAGATTTACACTGTCCTTAGCAGCACTGGGACTGTCACAGTGGAAGTGAGACAGTTGTACAATATCCCTGCTGGCTCCATCTAAAAACCTCTCCATTCCAACTAGCTCATCCATCTCAAGTGACTGAACACATCTCTCACCATCAAAGGCTCTTTTCACTAACTACACACTTACAGACATGGCCCCAGGGCAGGTTATGAGACCTGCAAACATTCTCTGCAATAAACTCAGCTCCATTCAGTTGCCAGACTTCTACCTGGATCTCATGGTTAACATTGTATCAGAAATTATAAACCTAGGGATTTCTCACCTATCAGGAAAAAGTGCTAGCATTTGGTAGTTTGACACTTGAACACAATGACTGGCAGGAATTTTACCAAAGAAATACAGGTTTCATGTTTCAGTTCCAAACTTGACATTAAAAACCAATAAAAAGCCTTAAAAGCTCAGGTGCAAAGGTTAGTGAGAGAAAGTTATGCTAAACAGCTAAAACAGTTTCTTCTTCAAAATTTTCAGGTTACTTCACATTGCTGAACCTTGTGGTCCTAAGGAATCATACTGATTTACCGCAACATCACTGGAGCTTGACCAAGTCCAGAGGTCTTCTGACACGAAGCAGCTTTCAGGACAGGATTCGCTATTGGCTCCCCCACCTTACAATGCTGTACATTAACAATATCCACTTCAAGTTGGCTACCATGTCTTGCTGGCAATTTGCATATCAAAAGACTTTTAACAGATAAACAAGCAACCTTGACCCTGCAAACACCTCATACCCCAGTCTCAGAAAGATTTACTTGCTTCCTGGAAATTCACTAATTTAATACAACCGTTTTTAAATTCAGAGACAATTATGTCTCTCTTCAAGTACTCAATCTCTGAAGTGGACATTTCATTAAAATATGTACTTTTCTATTCTACTCCTCTCAACATAAACACATTCTAGATCTTCTCTATAACTTGTCTCTAAAGACTGCAATCAGCAAATTCTCTTAATAGCACTTATTTGACTGGCAAATCTAATTCACCTAAAAATACCCTTTTCCTCAATAACTGCTCTGCAGAAATACAATGGAGACATCTAAAAAACATGTCATGCTGTTTCTAGTAGGCACAAGTCTGCTGGAGGAACTGGGGAGGTTACAAATATTTGTATGTACAAGTTACAGTACTGTACCTTCTATCATTTCCATACCACTAGGAGGCTTACAATGTCCGGCATGGCTCACAACCCAAACAGGATACTGCTGATTTAGTCCACAATATAAGGCCTGTATAAAGGTCCTGTAATAACCTGCCAGTCCAGGGTTACCTGCCAAAAAACAAAACATACAAGCACAGACAATATTAACCTTCCAACAGCAAGCAATCTGCTTCAAAGCAAACTAAACAGCATTATACAGCAATTTGTTAATTTATTTTCTCTAGTACATTTCCGATTTTTATTTTCCCAATTTCAGGGGCTATACTATTGAACTGGTTTAATTCCATTGATCAATGGCACCCATGAGAAGCATTTTACAGAATTACTTCGAAATTGCAGAACCTAAAACTGAAGCCCAACACAAGAGAAAATCTCCTTGTCCATCAGAGGTCAACCAGTTTGCTTATCTATCACAAAGTTACAGATATGCGAAACCTGTGCAAAGAAACCCGCAGATCTTATAAAATATCACAAAGACTACAGCATGTAACACTTGATCCAGATGTCTGCCATCCAAATACCTTGATGTTACCACTTCAAAATTGGTACATGGTATCCTGACAATACAAAGGTCTGTACTGACCCTAAAAGAGAGGATGATTTTATTTTAAACTCATTGGACTAAATTAACTTTTTCTGCTTGCAACTCCATATCCTCTCTGTTCTCTTCCATGCCGCTTGAGAAGCTCTTTCCTTTTCAACCGTTGTGCTCTAGAACCAGGGGAGAATCTGTCCTCCCTCCTGCATCCCACCAGCTTTAGAGAGAACTTCCCAGAAGAGGCTGGTGACTGAACGAATCCAGCTTACCCTGAGAGCAGACCACCTTGCTCTAAATCTACTAACAGTGAGAACATCAAGAGTCAGGTACCACTGCTAAAGTGGAAACTGGGATACTGTCCCAAAGATAAATACATATCTGGTAGGGGTTTCAGGATTTCTCTATTCCTCCTTTTTTTCCTTCTCTTTTGGATATCAGTAGTTACTTAAGTTGGAGAGTAAATCTGTATGAAGACAAAGCAGACTTTTTTTCCCAATTCCCACAGGATGCATAAAAATTCCACACAGTCATAAAAACATACAATTTCTCTCTATTTATTTATTAATTTTGCAGAGTAATCCCCTTTGATTTCTTATTATCATTTAGACACCAGAAAAGCCCACTGTCATGGTTAGGATTGCTCAGCTACACGTCTTTCACTCACATACTAGGCAATTCTTAGTTTGGATATCATCAACAGCAAAAGCAGTATTGTGTAAGAAAGCATTCACTTTTTAAGATAAAGACATTCCAAACTAACACAAACGTATTACTGAAAGAGTATAAGAGAGGAAAAAACAAAACCTCACTAAAATTGTGTAAACTCCTTTACATCATTCTGACTGTACTGACAGAGGTTGAGCTGTGTAAGTACTGATAGTGACAGAGAAGAAGAATCCGAGCTGTAATCAAATTAGTACTTGTGGAAATGGTGTGTGGTGATAAAAACTAGGTTTATTCCACTTCTTGTCTTTCTCTAGTGGGCATTTTCATTTTGTCTTCTTCTACTTCAACCCTTTTGCTCTTCAGGTAACACACAGTCAGTTCATTGCTCTCCCAAGAGGCATTCCCTCAGCCCAGGACTTCCAGAACTCTGCCTACTTCCCGCGGAGCAGCAGTGCACCAGGCACCCAAAGGCACCTCCAGCACGGACTCGGGCGTAGGAGCCGATGCCATGGCTCACACCGCTGACGATACAAGACAGAGTAGGGAAGCGTTCCACTCTAGGTAACAGGTCACACATGCTTCATTCCTCACATGTAAAAAGTGTCTCTGATGGTTTTTAAACCTTAATAAAATGACTGATCTTAAAACATTGTTTTTACTGAAGTACACAGATTTGGAAAAAAAACAAAGACCAAAACGCCCAAACCCACAGTATCAGTTATTACGTGTTTCTAAGTATCTTTTTGGAAGCTTGACATTAAAGGAGAATTTAAAAAAAAAAAAAAAAAAAAGTTGTGGTATATATAAACTCCAGAATGCATGATCAAATTTTTGCAAACTGATTTCCAGAAAAACAATTTAAAATTCAGAGGGGTCACACATCCATACAACTGCACCAAATTTTCATACCTCAAAAAAAATATAATATAGAGGGCTCAGAGAAATAAAATCAAATCTAGACATCATCTGTCAAGCTCCTTCAATTGATGTTACATAGAGGAAACCTGTCTTTCAGCAAGGTCAAAGGTGAAAGTAGCAGCAATCCAAAAGAAAATGTGTCTTTTGTAGTACAAATGATCATGATGTTTTGGCACTATGCTTAGTCCTGGAATATAATGCAATTAGGGATTTTGAGATCAAGGAATCACAAAATTAATCTCAAAAGTAGCCTTTTTTCTTCACATTTTTCTCTCCTTTAATAATGCAAAACAAGGAAAGGGGGAGAAATGGCAACAGCTGTCTTAGACATTTCAGTGCTCTCCCATCATCATCCAAGTGAACCCAAAATGTAAATATTCTCAGGATTCGGTCATCAATTGAAGAGCAGTGAAATAAGAACAGTCATGCTTTGCATCAAATACTGTACAAAGCTCAAGGCACTCTAATACTTTCTTGAGGGAAAGGGGATTTTTATCCTGCGTTGTGATGTGTATTTTAGGCAGGTAAAAGAGAAAATACATAAATGCAAAAGAAACCACCTTTCCCCACTTTTCATAAGCATCTGCTCATGGTAAAAGACATTCTGAGGGGTCAGCTGTTAGAACTGCTACTGATACTTCAAAATGCCTTGAAGGGGTATGAATGAGAACCACTGACACAAATGGAAAGGAAAAATCAACAAAGATTTTAACAGCCAAGATTTCTATAGAGAAATCACCACATGTAAAGCAGCTATAAATTTATGCTTATTGAACTTTCAATTTCAATGAAGTCATTCCAGATTTGCACTGACTTAAGTAAATGCAGACTAATAGTCCCTGCTCTTGAAAGCTTGCATCTACGATATTTATAAGTAGAGAATGTTTATCTCCTAATATAGCTCAAACTCACATCTCTGCAAAGTCAGTCATTTTATGTGTTTTTACTTCAGCTGCTGTCACAACACTCTAAGAGGAGTGAACAAAAAACCCAAAAAGATTTTTTTTTTTTTCCATATAATAGAGTTACAGTAACAGCTAATGGAAATAACTGGGGCTTAATACGAACAGCAGTCTGTGATCAACAATATTTTGGGCTCATCTACTGCGGTTGAAATGTTGTTCAATTAAACTATTTTATTTTATAGAAAAAGAACTACCAGGTTCACCACAAAGGCACCCAGGCAATGCAGTGCTTATTTGTGCATTTTAAGGATTTCCCAGTACATTAAACCAAAACTGCCTACGTTCTTTCACTCAGCAACTAAGTGTCAAAAAATGGAAACCATAAGTAAATGCAGTGTTAACCTCCATGATTTGAAGGTTACTCCAGTTATTTGAGTGCCACATCAATCCTCAGACACCTCAGGGCACCTGAATCATTCATGCATGCCAGCAAATCTCAAGTTGCAGTCATCTGAACCAAGCAGCACATCTTAAGCAGTTACTCTCAACTGTGCTTAATTTTCTACAGTGTTTATGTTGTTTAGGAAGTCTTTTAGACAATAGCTGTAAATGGTGACCATAACAGAAAAAGACACAAAACTACAATACACTGCATATTAGTTTAATTTGCAAAAGGTTTCTAAGCATTTCATGGGAGGAATACGTCAAATGGACAACTTGCACAGTGCATTAGAACACCACGGGGCCACTTTATTTGGTGTATTCCTAAGTTTCAATAACCAAAGGACTCCTGCTACCTTCTCTGTTCTCTGTAATACACGACATTTTATCCAACTATTCTACATTAAGCTCAAAAATTCTTTCCATTTTTAATTTGAAGATGGGAATCCACTTCTTACTTTTCCAATCTGTTCCACCCACAGCTAAAGTAAAACAGTACAGAACGACTGAATGTGCAGAGGTGTCACCTTGAGCTATCTTAGAAGGTAAATACTCTCCACTTCTGTATACTGCAGATAGAGGCTTTCAAGAACTGGAACTACTACTCTTTAATTACCCACATAGTTAAAAACATGAAAATTACTTATAAACATGCATTTGCCTGCCTTTCAAATACGTTCTTGCTAATGCTTTTTCCATTAAATCAAGATTTTAAATGCCAACTGCTTCCTTCTTATGGAGACAGCTAGCAGTGGAGAGAGAACAATTTGTACAAACTAAATATCTGCCCCAGGATATCACTGTTAAATAACTTTTATCATGATTTCCTACACATGTCAAAGTCAAACTTGGCCTGTCTTAAAATGAAATACAAACTAATATCTGAGATGCTGCACTTACAAAAAGAAGTTATTCAGACTTGGGAAGTTTAAACTTATATATACAGTCAGTGCAATTCAATCAGCTTAATCCTGAATGCAAAACAACAAACACATAACACTCATTTAAAAAGTCACAGACCATAGTTACTACACCCCACAAGCAATGACAGCTTTTGTGGCTTACAAGCTGTCAAGCATTTTGAATTCTTCTGCAACAGAAAATATTAATGTAAAATGTAAACTACAATTAAGAGAACACTAGCATTAGATAACCCTGTGCAAAAATAATTCCCAGACATACTGAGGAATGTACAATGTAAACCACAACAGCAAAATGTTTCAGGTTACAAACAAAGGTATGCACCAAAACATATAGGAAAAGCCTTCTGTCCAAAAAGGGGTAATCAAAAATATATACAGCTTACTCAAATGAAATTGAGACTAAAACATGAAATGAAAATAATTCTTAGTAGTTCTGGAAGGGATATCTAAATTGAAATGGATTTATTTAAGCAGACTATAGTAAATGCCAAGACTGGTGGTGAGTGAAGGAGAAGAAATTCATACGTAGCTAAATCATCCCAACAAACAGCAACAAGGTTCCTTGCACCACTCTTTTGGGTTCTGTGCACTGTCCTGTGGACGTTCCCCAGTGTTTTCAGTCGTGTCTCCAGAAGTCTGACCATCTGCGGGAGCAGGAGCTGGCATTCAGCTGTGGTGCTTCACGCATTTCTCTAGCAGTTGCCTTCTGTCTGCTCTGGGACCTCAGCAGGACCATAAAGAATAAAGGCAGCTACATGAATAGAAGAAGGGAAATACACAGCCAACAGTGGGTTTACAGAGAACTTTGAGGAACTGGAAAATATGCCAGCAATTACCATGAGTTTAATTTTAGAAATAATCCACAGTTTCAGAATTAAGTATGTATGCCACAGCATTTACATGATAATCTCCTGCAACAAAATCAAATCCAGACTTTTTATTTATTTTTTTTTTAAATGAGCAGCCATAAATCAAATTTGAAATCCAGGGGCACACAGCAGGACCACACAAAAATCATTTTTGTGGCAGTGATTCTCACTGCCTCTTCGCAGAGCTGCCAAAGCTCCCAGCTCCAGCTCAAAGAGCCTAAATGACAAGTTCCTCACTCAAGGAAACTTAATCTGCCTTTGGCGTCTGACCAGCCACCATGGAAGAAGATGCAACTCCCCTATGTTAATGAATGGAAAGCAGCCCACGCAGATGTCAGAAGGATTTAAATGGAGCATGTAAAAAACACAATGATGTTCTCACACTTGGGAGAAAACTGCAGAAACTGACACCGTGGCTGATGATCAGGCCTTAAAAGGACACACACAGGTTTCTCTGACATGCAGGGTCAAGGGATTTCAAATAAACCATGTCAAATAAGATTTGAATGATCATCATAAACTCATGTCAATTAAGCCTTCACCTGTTTGCATGTCTAGGGGACCGGCATTCTTCGTCCTGTGTTCTGTTTATAGTCCATACACTAGGGAAGCAGCATCAGCCAAAGAGCAAACAATTACAAGGACATTATACAGAAACACATGTGAAAACTCTGATCCTCTCTCACTCTGGAATCATGAATTTGGCTGGAAAGCACCTTAATATATTTGCTTGGGTTGTGAAAATAGGGAATCTCAGAAGGATTCAGCCAGGTGCCTGTAACACAGCTTATTAGAGACGTTTTTCAAGAACATTTCACATTTTTTCCCTATATATAGATATATACACACACAGTTTTTAGTTTGATACAGCTATAAAACTTACATATAGGATTTTAAAATACACATTCTTTACACTCATTTTGCAAAGCAAATAAGCTTGTCTGCTGTTGTCGAACACTTTTCCACCTTTAGGACAAATGTGGGTTTCATTTGCCTCTAAAGAAACCCCATGCACGGTCTGATAAACCTGAATTAACCTAACACAGCCAGTTTTGCCCAAGTGACAATTATGCCTGAAGCCTGCGAACAAAAATTCCCAGCTAGAAATTTTAACAGTACATGCCTGTTTTCTCATATGAATGATTAACAACATCCATCCAGGCAGATAAGATACAAAATCCAGAATCCTGATTTCCCCCACTGGAAACCTACTGGACTTTGTGATTAAAGTGATATTGCAAGGGTTATAAAATCCACAGATGTATTTCAATAGTTACCTTTAATGTCTCAACCATGTCAAATAGGTACGTAAATAAAAAAAAGCCTTGATTTTATTATTCAGGGGGGTTTTAATATGTTTGTAAACTAATGGTTCTTGGAAGGGAGTTAAGATTGAGATATAAAACTGAAAATATTGAGTTCATAATGGAACAGCAAATTTTTTACATTTTTTAAAGGTAGAAACCAGGATTTTCTAGCGCTGACAATTAAATAATTTTTGTTCCATTTTTGTTCCATTTTCTCCATAGCAAATGAAAAATTAACACTTTTAATTAGCTCTCCTAGTACACACCTCCACATACACAGCCTCTTAAGCATCTGCTTAGGCAGATGGAGACAGATTTAACTACTTTTAACACTCCAGATGTGGTTGGTTGTTCTGATCCAATCCATCCTACAACTGATGCTGGCAGAGAAGCTGCAGTGAGCTCTGCACTGGGTCTAGAATTCCCAGTGGGAATTTTTCAGATGGCTTCAGGGCCTCAAGCAGAATTGGACCAGCAGAAAACAAACCTCCTCCTGAAATAAAGGGGGGAGAACAAAGGAAGTGCGCAAAGAGCAACATGAGACTTGATGTCAAATGGGTTCACAAGAAAGCCTATGAAACATCTGAATAACAACACAACCCTGATGAGACATCAGCAGCAGGAAAAAGACAAAGACAAGAAAAAATAAACAACCATTCAGAACCAAGATAACCACAAATTATTTGTTTTGTACAGATAAACAGCTCTGCAGATTTGATCACTTCTGAATAATATGCAAGGAGGAAGCAAACAATACATTCGAAAGGCACCAGAAAGTACATTTTCAGATCTGTATGAGAGATCTCCCTATGCTGTACCATTGGTCAGAGTTACAAAAAAGAAAAGCATAGCTTTGGAAGGTTTGGGGTTAGTTTTTGGTTTTCAAGATAGTGTTTAGAATAAAGTGACAGATGGGAAACAAATAGCAATGGAAAACATGAAGACAGTTAATTTCAGAAAAAAGACTGAAAACGTGTTTCTGCATTTTTTGTGTATCAAGACTGTCAAGAGAATGTAATATTTGAAACAAACAGTCCAAGGTGATTTTGCAAAAGAATTTTGCACTTACATTTGTTATTAAGTCTTCTGAAATGCAAGACAAAAACCCAAACTGTTCTGCATATGGATAAACCAAGATTTACCAATCCACAACCTTAGGAAAAAATTCTTTGCATTGACACCACTGTATCTCTGAGGAAAAAGGCTTCATAGTTGGGATATCAGTATTGGTCCTAAGTAGATGTTCCATGAAGGCTTCAACCAAAACACTTCATTCAGGCAAACACTTTCCTCATTCACAAACACAAGTCGCTTCACAAGCACAGATGTTTAGCCATTTAAGACCTATTGTGAAGAGCTTCTGCATCTTAAGGCAAGGCTGTGGCAACAGATATAAAAGATCCAAAACGTAAAGGTGGAAGGTGGTATAAAAGTACATAAGTATGCATTACTACATATTTATTTATTCTTATTGGAGTTTTAAAATCCATCAAGAATAACCAAGGATTGTTTTCAAAAATGGAAATCAGGACAAAAATCTTCCATCATTCCCATAACAGGGAAAAAAGAGCAAGAGCTATGACTTTCTGAATTTTTGAATTCCTCTTTCCTTGAAAGCCTCTACAGTTTTCCATAATCTAGATATTGAACATAAAGGGTCAAATTAATTTCTAATATAGCTTCAGTGATCCATAGGAGTTACTATCGGGATAAAATGAAGCCATGTGTTAACTTGAATCTGAAAGCAGATATTTATTTTTTATTATTTTCAGAGATAACTAGGTCAAAATATTTAATACCAAGGCAAATCCATATAAGCTCAAGTACTTCTGGTAGCAGCTGCCAGGAAGGAAGAAGTATATTATACAGTGGTGCTGTAGCTTTTAACATTTTAATTGCATTATTTGTACACGATGCACATGGAAACACTGGATTTCCTTCATAGGTAGGTCCTTCAGTAAGTAATTTCTTCTTCCCTCCTGCCTCAGACATCACATGAAGAGAAACAGATTGTTTTTTAAATGGTCAAATCAAGAGAAGTACCCTAGAACACAACTTTTCCATAACTCTAGCCAACTCAAGCCTCTGCATGCTGCAGGAGCAGGACTGCTTCCTCCCCTGATTACGCAGCATGCGGCCAGGCAGGAAGGATCCATGCTGAAAACAAGGCCTCATTAGCAGGGAGAGGACACCAAGAGAAGACTGCGGATTGAGAAATTTCAGTAAGTCTCTTCAGTAAGTCACATCTGCCACCCAGATTTAGTGGAGGGAAATACTGTCAAGCACAGTTGGATGTTCAACCATCCTGTCATTACTCTGCCTCCTCAAACTTAACAAGCTCAAATGTGCCAAGCCCCCATCAGAGGTACTTCTGGAGCACTGGGAAATTCAACAAAAGTGGCATATTTCAAGCCTAGATCTGACATACAGGCTCCTCTTTGCATGAGGAAGTTTTTATTTTTAATGAAAGATTTTTTTTTTCCTTTTCTAAAGACAATGGAAGCTGGTGGGCTGACCCAGTAAACAAAGCACAACTGTCATCGTATTTTAAAATATTAGTCACAAACAAGTAGTCCATAAGCAGCAAAAATAATGGAGAACAGTGTCCTGAGAACTGAATATTCTAATATATAATATGGGATAGAACACACTTACACCTTGCCTTCAGGGGGTACTTTACCAGCATGTATGTCTTCTAGCCAAACTCTTACTTTTTGCAGTATCATTTTGAGTCCTCTATCTCTCAGAAAAATTTAGGGAAAATTGACCAATGTATTCAAAGTTTTATGGGGGTTAAAAGTAGAAATCAAAGAGATGCAGCCAAATTAGTGTTATCCCCCAAGAATAACGATGTTCTCAGGAAGTCAAACTATTTAGCTCAGTGAAATAAAGGGGAGAGCCCTCAAAGAACCTTGGTGTGAGTGGAGACAGCACATCCCATTGCCAAGTCCTCAAGCACTTGACCGAGACAGATTTCGTTATTCCCATTTTATAAATGAGAAATAAACAGACCAAATAATCTATACATAAAAATTAAAGCATTACTAACCATTAAGAAGTCCACTAGTTAACAGTACCTTACATTCATGGCCATCCAAGAAAATACATGCTCAGCTGAAAATAAGACTGATCTCATAATTAAGCCATGAACATTCATGCTAGAGATAAAGATATGGCAAGAAAAGTTGGCAGAAGCTGCTTTGGAAGTATCAAGAAGATAGGGTTAAGATGGGGTTTTTTTGTGTGCTTTTGCTCCTGTTCAAGTGCAAATTTACAAAATATGGTCACGTATAAGACACATCCCATGCAAGCATGTGAATCAAAAGTGTTCTGCTGTGTTTATGTCTCACTGAAACAGAAAGCTGTGCTCTTGCTACCTTATCCACTGATAAGAAGACCTATAGCCATAGGGAAAGGAAAAAACATGTTAGCTTGCTCTATGTAGACCCATCTACCTGGATTGCTATGCTACACAAACTTTTAACTCTACAGTATAGTTTGTCCTCATTGACTGCTTTTGCATCACATATACCAGTTACTGTGGAGAGAAAGCTCCTTTTCCACTGTCAATTTTTATATTCAGGAAAAAAAAAAAATTCAAAGCAGTGTAAAATACCAATTCTCCATGTCAAAAACTGAGAACTCAGGTTCAAATGCAAAGAGATGGCAGCTTCATCTGGAGTGGCAGTGCAAACAAAAGCAGAAGCCTCAAGGGTGAGGCATTCTCAGCAAATCACTACCTCCTGGTGTGACTGGTAGAGTACCAACTCCCTCCAGAGAAGTCTCAAGACTAAGCGTGTGAACCCACATATATGTGCTGCATGTTGTGGAATGACACCATAATTTAACAACAGAAAGTTCTGCAGCAAGTCCAGCTGAAGGAACTCCCACCTTCTCCCTTGACTGTCATTCCCACCCCCCTACCATGGCTCACCAGCCCCTGAATTACACTGGCACAACTCTGCGGGGCCATGCTGTGAACCCAAACAGGGAATCGTTCCAGCTTTAAGAAGACCCCAGAAATAAATGTATGTATGTATTTAATTCACAGCATGATCTCTCAAACTATTGTTCTGGCATAACCGAGGGGTGGAGTGGCACAGTGTGGTGGGAACAGGAATACCTTATGCCAGTACTGTTGACAAACATTTTGGATTGGGAAATAGTGGCCTTAGTAAGTTTTCTAAGTGCTCCAAGCACTAAGCTCTTAGATTTCCAGTGCCTGGGAATATACACTGCAAACAGTTTCTAACTTCCACACTACTTTAGACTCAGCAATGTCTACTTCATACCTTACTTGATGGTTTGAAAAGCTACCTGCAGGCAAGAGTTCTATGACTAGCCCAGTCCTGCCACCCAGTCCCCTTATAAGCTGCCCAAATCCAAACATAGTTTCAATTACGTAAGTCTCACCTGCTAACAAAGCAGGGAATGGTAGAGACTTTCCAGGAAGACTCCGATTACATAAAGTTGATCACATAAGGTCGTAACCCAGACAGGTGAGACACAGGGAAAGATGCTCTTCAAAAGTTCAGGAACACCAGCTAGCTTTCCCAGAGCCAGTCTGAAGAGCAGCCCCAGCAGGCAAGCAAAACATTTAAAGCATCAAGTGGTTGCTTCACGTCCTATGCTGTAGTTGTGCAGGAGAAGCCGTGATAAAAGCACATAGCGTTTCTCTCTCCATGAAAGCGCTGCAGATGCAATGCCATTCTCTCCTGGCTAACTCGTAGTCAGACATGACGTTCTACAGTGAATGCTCTGCTTCAAGTATAATATGTTCAGGACTAAGTTTCATTTCAAGCACTGCAAATACCACAGAAGAGATGAATGCTGCTGCTGAGACAATACGTAAAAGAGGAAACTTTCTTAAATAGAGTGAATATCTGTGTACATACAAAGAGGGGATCCTGCTCAGCTGTTTAGATATAAACATTTAGCTCAGGACAGAATTTTAGATGCAAAATTGAGACTTTTTTGGTTCCTGCTGATTAGCCACATGTGACTCAAGTGCGCCAGCTGGACTAGACGCCATTCTGAGCTGTGTAATCCTCCACATGCCTTGTCAAGTGAGCCAAGACTCCAACCAAACAAGATTCTTAAGCTGATTCCCTGGACCAAGTGTGTTAAATAACATCATCTTCATTTGTGAGCACCTAAATTTCCCTCCTCTGCTCTGCTGCTTCGGCTTAGGATGGCCAATAGCAGCACTGCTCTACTTGGTAAGGTATGGTCAAAATAAGCAAAGGTAATAGAACCCATGCAACTTCCTGTATCTTACACTAGTAGAGGTAGGTGAAGATAAACACATAAAGCACAGTATTAATATGATGGAAAATACACATCCACAGGAAACACTTTTCAGCCTCAGCTTTAGGTCATCAAAACTATGTGATATGGGATTAAGCAAAATAAAGTGCAAGTTAATGTGTAAACGGGGGTCCTATGTAGCTTATTTCAACATTAGCACCAGTGCAGTTACACTCTTTCATCTAAAAATTCTCATTGCATCTAAAAGCATTACTTAATTTAAACCACCAAAATCCAAAGTTAAATGAATGATTCCTTTAATAAAGACTTTAACTACTTAAGTGTGATTAGTTATTTTCCTTAATGTCCTTTTGGTATTTACTGCTCTGCATCAGAAGATGATATATGTCCTGGCACAAGAATTTCACACAATCAGTAAGAGCGGAGCTGCCCATGGAGTTGGTCAATGATTTAAACATTCCAGGAGAGGAAGTATTTGTTGTCTCACTCTATGCAGCTGTGCTTTTTTTGTTAATTTATTTACTCAGTGTTAGCTGATTGTAACTATGATTGTAGCTATGTGAATGCTAGCTTAGAGACTTGGATGATGGATTATATAAATTTTGCAAATGTGAACGAAGAAGATTTGTTTGGTGGTTTGGTACAAAATTTGTGAGAATGACTGGCCATCTATTGAAAAGCAACCCAGTGGAAAGGCTGGTAACAGAAGCCCCAGCACTCCAATCTTTATACTCTCTAACTGGACCTCCTTTATTTCACTCCTAATGCAAGTAAAAGGCATTTTTATGATCCTCAGCAAACAACATAACCGATTAATCACTACTTTTTTTTGTGATATACATACAGTAGAGAAACAGTCAGTGCTTACCTATGCATTCAGATGAGAGCCTGAAGTCTGCTAGTACATGGTATAGCCGGCCACTACAGCAGTAACCTTTCTAAAAAAACACTATATATTTTTCTAATCTTTAAAACAGCTCCCTCTTCTGGCATACTCTTTCTATACTATGTTTAAGTACCATACTTTATTCCTTACCAGTTTTTAATTCTGTTTGGTTCCTAACACTCAACAAACCCAACTTCAGTGTTAAGGCACTTCCTATGCAGTATGGCTGTGAAGGCAAGGAGAGGGTACCTTAAATTACTGCTTTTGAAAGAGCGGCTAATTCTAATCATGTATTTATTTAAGATTATCCATATACTTATCTTTACTACCTTTTGAAGCTACCCCCAAATCAACGCAGATCAGAATCCACAACCAGACAAGGAGCCTGGATGGCAAGTCCCTGGGTCACATTTACAGGATCACTGAAATTGGAAGGGATCACCCGAGATCTCCTAACCCACCACCTCCTCATGCAGGCTCAGGCAGAGAAGGTTGCCCAGGTATGCACCCAGTCAAGCTTTGATTATGTCCGCAGCTGGAGACTTCACAACATCTCAGGGCAACCTAACCTCTCAGGAGGCAGAAATGCTCATGGCAATGCCCATTCCTAGCTACTGATTCTACAAGGTACCTAGGAATTTACGCTCCTTACTTTAGCATCATAACTAGGCGTTTACTATTAGGCTGGATGAAATTGGGCCTTAGAGCCCCTTTCTGAACTAAGTGACACGGACCCAGCCTGACCCTGCAAGAAAACCAAACAAAAACTAAGAAAACAAACAAAAAACTCAAAACAAATCAAACGAAAAAAAACCCCAAAACCCAACACCCCACCCCCCCAAACCAAACCACAGGAGAGCTCCCATAACCAAGCTGATAGTGACAAAACTGCAAAGGTAAAAGATGAGATGAGGCTAGACACACATTTTTTCTACTGCTGATGCTCTGGCACTATTCAGTCAAAAAAACCCAAACCGCAAAACCACAAAGAAGAAAAGAGCAGCTTTTACTGCCTAATGCATTCAGAGAGAACAGGTTCTCAACTTTGTTCATAGAATTGTTGCTGGAGATCATTCAGTGACTGTGAGCACAAAACGTACGGAGCAGAACATGACCTAGAACGCAGAAGTCCCCTTGCCCAGGAGGAAGAAAGTCATCTTCCCTCTTAAACTGGCTGTCCATTGCCAGCAGCATTCCCCTTTCTTCCAGTTATATTTCAAAAGCAAATGGTGAGCACTACTGTGCACTGGGGGAGGATATACTGGCTGCTGACTTAAAAAGTAGCATGAGAGGATGGAAGTACCTTCCTTGAGTACTCTACTCAGTGGTCTCTACTCCGAAACCAGATTTTGCTTCACATAAACAGTTCTGTTCTATCTTCTTTTTATTGATTTAATCACACATTAACTACCAACATTCATATACAGGATTCTGGTTTACGTTCTGGCCAAGGTTGCCAGAAGCTACATACTACAACCTAATCTGCTGATACTATGAGTCTTTTACTAGATCCAATGCAGTTCTTGTAGATGAACGGTTAACATGCAGATTATGTACCAACGAGCACATTTAATCACATAAAGTTTGTATAAATCAAAGCACATTCTAAAACCAAATTGAAGGGAATTTGAGTAAACATGCTTTACACAGTTTGTAGAATGAGGAAATAGATTATTTTATTATTAAGTAAACCCCTTGGTCTCAGTGGTGACAGTAGACCTCTGGAGACCTATTCATTCCAGTGACTGCTGAGCAGAGTGAATGATTAACAACTTAAAAAAAGCTGGTTTAGAGGGAGCCAAAAAAACAAAATACAAATGAACTAAGCTTCAGGGCTATACAATTAGATGCAGTGCAAAGTATTATTATACAGTGATTCTTATTATAACTTTTCTTATGTAAACGTCGAGGGTGATGATTGTTAAATATCAAAACAGCAGGTGAAGACAAAGCCAGATAATATATTGAAAGCTTTTCAGAGTCCCTCCATTACAGTCAAAAATAGAACTTCAAATACTTTGAAGCTAACAGGAAGTCTCATTTCAAGGGAGAACACATTAAAGACTTGTCATAATCCAGGCAAATTGTTTGCACTATTTTCACTGCTGAAAAATAGTTAAGTAGTCTTCAAGTGACAACAGTCTTGTTGATGTAAGTACTTCTAGGAGAAGATCAGAATCCAAGCCCTCATTTTCTGTTGTGCAGAAAACCATAAGCAACTCCTGACTCAGAGGATTAGCTCAGGAGATTAAATCTTTATACTTTAAAAAAAAGTGTCTGTTTTAAGTCCTCATAGGCTTTAAAAATCACCAAGTCACTGCACAATTTGGTAAAACAGTAAGATGATCCAGTAACCCAGCAGCAATCCAACTGCATGCAGGCAGATCAAGAAACTTAGCAAGCATAGGGAGTACTCTGCACGCATGCCAAAGAACTGAATTCTGAAATTACTTCTGCATATTGATGAATGAAACTTGTATAGCATCTTTACCACAAAAAATGTTATTTACATTATACATTACAAAGGGTGAACTAAGCTTCCCAAGTACAAGACTCTAAATAACAGAATTGCCTAGTTTACAGCAATGGTAACAAAAATTATGAAGCCTGGAAAGAAGGTATTGCAAAATGCACTCCTGCAATGAAATGCAAGAAAAACTTGATGAACAGCAAAACTTCATGAGCTAAACAGCACAGTGGTTTTAAAATTTGTACTGTATTTATTTACAAAGTTAAATGTTTCATAAATACATAGACACAAATAGACAGACACTCTTAAAACAGTAAAAAAATATTCCATTTCACCTTGCGGATCCTGGTTTTCAATGAACCCAAGTAACGCTAAATATTGCTGTAGTAGATTTTATACTTCACTGCTAATTTTACACTAAACAAACACTGGAAAAGGGAAAATAGACCTTTATGACACAAGAGGAAAAAAGTAATTCCTGCCCTTTCCATAACGCCTACATTTCCAGAAAACCATGGACCTGATCCTTCAACTGTACATGTTTAATTTTACTCTCATGAGTAAATCTCATTGGTTTTAATAGAAAAGAATTCATATTAAGAAAGGCAAACAAGTATATGCATATATTCTGGACTGAGGAAAAATTGGGCCTTTTACACAGTAATTACTTCAGTAAACACATTATTACTCCTATACAGAGGTTTTGCTTACACAAGGAAAAAACATTATGGAACAAAAAAGTGCACATTAAACATTTCAACTAATATAGTAAAACTTTACTAAAATTGTAAGTTTACACAAACTGCTATTAATAAAAACATTAGCTTGTTGTAATTAAATGAGATTGAACTCCACTGCACATTCTGTATTCCAACTGCTTCAAGCACAGTGAGCTATCAGTCCTAAGGAGGCAGAATCCTGCCTCACTGAAAGTCAATGGGAATTTTGCCATTCATTTCAGAGTAGAAAAATGTTTTGGAGTCAGCTTCTTCCTTTCCTCCCCTTTTTTAAAAAAAAAAAAGTCAGACCAGAGAGAAATCCTCCCCATTATGAAGAAATTTGACTAAAACACCAACAGAAAATAAGTATACAGGATTTATTCTCAACTCTCTTGCAACAATTCAATTCTAGCAGAAGCTGAGAATTTTATCATCTTTCTCTTCTATAACCACCCCCAACCCCGTTTTGTTTGATTACATATAAACAAAGTCATACGCATGAATTTCATTAAGACTGGAAAAGTATGTACCAGAGCAGTTTAATACGCAGAACAATGTATCACATGCAGTAGGACTAACCATGTTCAGTTCAGATCACTTAACA
Source organism: Aviceda cuculoides (assembly GCA_035590195.1). Classification (NCBI taxonomy): domain Eukaryota; kingdom Metazoa; phylum Chordata; class Aves; order Accipitriformes; family Accipitridae; genus Aviceda; species Aviceda cuculoides. The sequence continues at coordinate 20,309,870 of JAVJGG010000017.1, forward strand.
CTTGGCTGTGCATACACTCCTTTTTGAGTGAGAGTTGCCCTTGTCTGGATATTTCTTTCCTTGACCTGTACCAAGCTATGCTTTTGCCCCTGTTTCATTCCATAAAGAATCTTAGCTAGGGATACATGCCTTTCAAGTGTGAAAATTGCTGGACTCCAGAAGGGCTCCACATTTCATGCTTGGGAAGTTACAAAACCACAAGGGGAATGCTATCTAATCCTAACTGTTTAGGTACATGAACATGTTGCCAGATGACCCAAATGTCCGGATCACTTCTAAGGCTGTGTTTTCTGTGTTGGCAGACAGAATTTCCCTTGAAGGCTAAAAATGAGGCATAGACCAGTAGGAAAAAAACATTTGATTTATGAGAAGCAAAACTGCATTGTTATGCCAGGTCCTAGTCAGCTCCCTGCCAGCCACAGCAAGGAGCTTGGGTAACTTGATTCACTACTGAATTTGGATATTTAAAATGAAGATAGCACTATTGTGGTTGCTGTATTTTTTAATTGTTTTCTCAGTGACAGAACTTCTAGTTTGTTACCAATATAATTTTGAAATAAGAGCAAAACCATAAATCAGCTACTTGCTAAAGCTTGCAGACCATAACAGAAGCATCCTGAATATTTCACTGATGTCTATTTCTGTATACCTATCTTATTAATGTAAGATGTTATTAAGGGGTCTTTGCAGAACTGTTCTGCAGGAAATAAGCTCCATGTAGCCCTGTCACTACGTTTTCTTGCATGAAAAGTTTCCTGTGATGAGTGTAGAGCCCATAAAGTCTGTGTGACTCGGTACATTTCGAACAGAATAACTTATGTGCCTTGCAGAGGTACCTTGCCTTGGAAGCTAACATTTGACTTTGATGCTCTTCCCCTACAAATGATTCTACCAACATGCTAGCTTTACAGATTTATCCTAGTTACAGGCTCTACTACCAACCCAAACACAAAGGTATCACAACCTAAGACAGATGAAAGCTCCAGAACTTGGGGGAAAAAGAAACACTTAACGTAGCTGTTCATTTAAGACTTCCAGAAATGCATTAACTGGAAGAAAGCAGCAATTGAAAATTATCAAAGCAGGCTTGTACCTATGGAAAACTGACAATTTGGATCTGTACAGATAGTCTTTTACTAAAGAGTTACACTATGCAGTATCTGGCTTAAAAAGTAGTTCCCATGAAACAGTAGCAAGATGTATCATAGGAGGCTTATTTCTTCTTTTCAGTTAAGGAAAGAATTGAAACTTCACTGTCACTGGGTTAAAAGTTACACTATTATTCAACTCCAGGAGGCAAGGGCATAAAATCATTGTGCCCAAAGAAACTAACATAAAATATTCCACAGGGCTTCCAAAACCTTGCAAAAAAACCTGAAAAATGGACCCTGTGCTCTCTTTCACCCCTAAGTAAAGGCCAACCCATGCACCGGCCCATAAACAGACAGAGTATACCAAAGATGTGGATAATCAGAAGAGTCATTATTTGCACCACTAAGTCTTGGGGAAGCAACAACAGTATGCAATACATCCAAATAAACTATAGGAAGCATTAGAAATCTGCAAACTCTAAGGCAATGAAACAGTCACAAAATCTGTTCTTGACCAGGCTCAAGCTCTACTTTTGCTAATGGAAGAACTCCTACAGTTCATTGGCAGACTTTAATGAATTTAGGACTTCTCCATTAATTTTAACATATGCTAAACGAAAGTTTAGAGCTGTCATTTTACGGTGAGCAGATTTAAATATAACTCGGAACTATATGATGCTCATTGAGTTCAAGGGGCTTACCATAAAAATTAATGTGCAAAAATCTAAGTTAAAAACCATTTACTTTTTAAAAAAACACCTTTAAAAAACTACTGGATCTAGAAGTTTCCCTCAAATATTGTAACCTTCATCTTTTGGTTGGCACGCAGCTGACACTACAGTATCACTTCAATGTGCAAGAAATAAACGGAAGGAGAGCAATGGAAAAAAAAAAAAAAAAACACAAAAATACCCACAATGCTGTCAGCAAACCACCACAACATAAATAAGGCATCCTAATTTCTCAGTTTTACCTTACAGCACCATTACGAATACAGATAACAGTAGTAATCAAATATAACAAAGAAACTTCACTGTTGCCATACTATTGATTTTTTGGCCATATCCACAGGCCAAATTCTACTGCTTATCTACTGAGATTATTGAAATTGAAACGGAACATACCCTTTCAAATCATCACACTTCTAAACTTAAATGAAAAAAGACCCTTACCAGGAATAATCATGAATAAGAGCCTAGGTAGACTTTTACTTTCATCTTTTGAGAGGTCTTTCCAGGGCCCACACTTTAAGACATGGGTAGCAGCTCCACAACAGTAGATAAATTCTTCATGTAATGGGACTGGCTCTTCTGACGCCGACCTCGTGTTTGCTGTTAGACAGAATAAGATACTGTTATAATAGATCAGCAAATATTTATATAGCTGGCTCTTTGCCATTATACCTTCCCACAGAATAACTGCAAAAAACCCCAAACAACCCCCCTCAAACAGCTGTCATCTCCAGTAAACAGAGGTTCAATTCAGTATTTGATGTTTGAATAGGTCATGGAAGTTGATACATGTTAATACTGTATGAGAGAAAACATCTTTTAGTTTTTGTCACAGAAATATATGGCGATGAATTGGACAATAAGATCTATTCTACCTTAAAGGCAAATAATTTTAAACTTCTTATTCGCACTGTCCACTGAAAAGCTTCAGCCGAAACCTATTCCAAGGCAAACAAAAGAAAAAATACCAAACAAACAGAACGTCTTGAATGTCTTCTCAAGTTCTGTGTGCCTCAACTATGGGAGCACAGCATCACTTAAAAACAACCACCAAAAAAACCCTCAACAAAAAACAACCACAGTAAAACCCAGAAGAAAATACCAGAGGCCAAAAGGAACATGCTAACTATTAGACTGCCTTCCAGTACTAGGTGGGCTCCTCGTTTTAAGTGCAGCATAACTAACTTCTCTAAAAATTTTCAAAGCATTAAAGGAGGCATCTTTGTCAGTTAAAGCTAATCAAGATTTGATCAATTCAGGCAAACATTTATGCTCACCTTTATAACTTTTCTTAAGTTATTTGGTTATCTGAATGCAGGGATGCGAAATAAATCACTATGCTGCCAAATAAACAAAGCATGTTCATCAGTTCATGTATTTATCATATATGAAATTATTAGGCTGTCACTTTGGAACTGGCTGATTGACCAAACTCCTGTACCTCTCCTTCAGTAAAAAAGCTCCTTCATCAAATTACTACTTATGAATTAAAATATCATCAAGATGAACTAAAACATACACAAGCATCTGTCAAAATAACCATTTACCATTTGCAACTACAGGTGCAGTTACCAAATGCAGAGTCAGAAGCCTGCCCTTGTTGGAGTATGATCACACACATGCATCGCTTGGAACACAGACCAGTTCTTGGTAAGTCCACAAAGCTGTTTGTATCAACTTCAAGGGCCATTTAAGCTCTACAGAGTATTTCCAATCTTATAAGAACCACATTTCAGGCTTCTGAAGCAACAGATCTGGCTTAAACAGACTTGAACAACTTGGTTAAACTATTACAGGAATGACTATGCATTCTTTATCCAATATAAGACCATCTATAACAGAAAAGGCTGTCCAACTTTACTGTTTTCAATTTAATTAAATTGTAATTCAAGGCACACACAAGGGAAAAAAAATTTAGTCCAATGACTAATCTAAAAGATTAGCCTTTAGTGTCTCTACCTAGTACACCCCGAAATATGTTATGATTGAAATATGTTATACAAAGAAAAAAGAGCCATGAGATAGAAGGCAAAAAATCCCAAGATTATAGGCCAGCAATTCTCAAAAGGAACTCTCAAGGACTTCACATGCAGCCACTGCAGTAAAACTTTCTGGTAAGTCTCATCTTGAAATTAACAGACAAAAGTGCAATCACCTTTCATGTTATTCAAGAAGGCGATCTTTTCCCAGTTCAAAAGCCACTATGTCACGTATAACTTATATAGCAGCAATCCATCAGCACATAAAATTAGGATAAATAAACAAAATGAGAATATGATCAAATAAGATGCAACAAAAAATATTACAATAAATCTGGATATTGTTGCATACCAGCAAAGTCTTTAAAACACCAAAAACATATAGTTAAGAATAACATTAGGCCTTTCAAATGTTTTTGCTTAGTGAAAAACAACTATTCATTTTTGAGTACAAATTCTATTTCCTAGTCAGTTTGTGAAGTTTTAGGCATGTAAACTGAAGCCTAAGATCTACAAAGTTTCCAGGATCATGGGGTGGGGGGCACCCCTTTCACAAATAGTCACTGGAAAATTCTCAGTGCTACACAATTTCAAAGGAACAGATCTGAATGAAACTGTAAGTAATGACACTTGACTACATTTAAAAAGTACACTTGTAAAAACAACATTTCCTTACTTCCCCCAGTTTTAATCTGAAGTTTTGAAAGGTTTAAGTTAAAAAACAGGTTATGCAGAAGAGACAGGTAATGTTTTATTTTGAATTAACAAGTACAACCTTCAAAAAATTGAGTACAATACAAACAGTAAATGCTTCCAGAGGGAATGGGGAAGTGTGTTTTAATGCTTTCAATTACAGCACAATTCTCTAGATAAAACTTTTTTCTGCCTCCCTACTCTACCCC
>JAVJGG010000017.1:20338011-20425511 GCA_035590195.1 Aviceda cuculoides
GGGTCACAGCCTCCTTCGGGCACCCACCTGCTCCGGCGTGGGGTCCTCCCCGGGCTGCAGGTGGAGATCTGCTCCCCTGTGGACCTCCCTGGGCTGCAGGGACGCAGCCTGCCTCACCACGGTCTTCACCAGGGGCTGCAGGGGAATCTCTGCTCCGGTGCCTGGAGCACCTCCTGCCCCTCCTTCTGCACTGACCTGGGGATTGTTTCTCTCACATGTTCTCACTCCTTTCTTCAGCTGCAATTGCTGGAGTTGCGCAGGTTTTCTCCCCCCTTCTTAAATCTGTTCTCCCAGAGGCACTACCCCCATTGCTGATGATTTCGGCCTTGGCCAGCAGCAGGTCTGTCTTGGAGCTGTCTGGCATTGGCTCTGTTGGACATGGGGGAAGCTTCGAGCACTTCTCACAGAAGCCACCCCCAAGGCAGGTGCATTTACTATGTAATTTGGAGTACGGGAGGGGGCGAGGCCAGTTGGTGTGGTCTTTGTTTGTTTGCTGCTCTGGGATACTTACCTATTTAAAAATACAAAAAATGCAGCAATGATATAAATGTTAGTCTGTGGCTTGCTGGCACATGACTGCCAACAAACTCCTGTTAAGTTACAAGGTATATTGAGATAATAAAAACAGACAATTCCATTTCATCGATACTCTGCAATGTTCTACGGCTATTTTCTGTTACAGTCTTGGGGAACCTGTTGGGGTTTTTTGGGGGAGTACATTTCAAGTAGCTGCTATTCTCAAGACAATGATCTTTTGAAGTAGCACAGAGGTGGGGTTCAGCTGTTACCGCAGCTACTGAGCTCTCAGGTTTTTTGCTGTTGTGGCTGTTATGCTGTTCATTGTATTTGCAAAGTCATTGGAAACTGGATTCAGCTGCCTAAACGTAGGCATCTGGTGCCATTTGAGATGTTCTTGTGCATCTAAGACATCTGCAGGTGTCTGGCACAGATGAGATGGGACATATCAAGCACTATCTGGTCTAGCAGCTGGTGTCCGAACATCTCAGGAAACAGCAACACACACTAGGACATCCTGGCTAGCACTTTCACATATGTTTATGCAACTGAATCCTATCCTGGCAGTCAGCCGTCATTAAGTGAATTCCAGTGAGGAGCACCACGTTATCAGTTGAATTAAAAAAGCCTCTAGAATTAACAACATTTCCAAATTGGCCAATAAGTTCACCAAGCTACTATGGCTGAAAGAGGGCAGAAGATGCATACATGCATACCTCCTCTGTCCACCTACATGTGTACATGCAGAATGTGATTGCATATACATTGGGTTGGGATTTTTGGGAAGTCTATAAAGAAGTCTTTAATAAAATTACGTACGACATGGGACAGAAATAAAAAAGACTGCATATTCCATTTACAAGCTGGGAAGGATGCGCACTAGAATGTGCTTTAGACAACATGAAGCATTTTCTTATAATTGATGTATTTTTATTAGTTCTTAATAGCCTATATTACAAAAGTGACATTCTTGCACTGAATTTGAAAGTGTTAACTAGCCTCAGCATATATGTGCGTTAAAGCTGCCCTTGTTACGCCTGTAAGTGGAGCTGGGGGCATTGTACTAATGCAAGTGTCGAACTTTCTCTGCTAATTCTTGGGCAGGAGCCCTGCAATCCTCTGGGAAGATGTTTTGACAGTCCGTTTCATTGCTGAAAGCCGTGCTGAAAGGAATTTCCTGCCTTAGATTTCAGAGGTCTATTGGAATTGCTTGCCTTACTGGGTAGACTGACGCTTCAGCGGGCAGGAGGGAGGTGGTTACTATAGGGCAAGGCTTGCTCCATGAAACTTGGCCTCACTGTGGCTTCCAAGAAAAAGAATGGAAATTGGTCACTTCTTTCCTCAGACTCAGAAGTCAGCAGCTTGAGATCCCATAGCCTTGCTCTGCATTTTTAAACCTTCTCCCCTTCCCTTGTATTTCTCTTGTGCTGTCAAGTGTGTTCAAGAATTTGCTATCAGCTTTTTCTAGTTCATATTTCTGAAGACCTCACAAGCGTCATGCTGCCATTTGCCAAAAAATTAACATAAGATAAAGTGATATTCCAGTATATGGCTGGAAGAAGTCCAACTGAGTGCAATGTGTAAACAATCAGACTTTTAGCTTCTGCCCTTTACTAAAGGTGTTTCCTTTGTTACAACCAGTTCTTTATTATTTGAATATCTCATGCCATTCTTTTGATCACCAAATTCTCCATGCCCCCTAATTTCTTCCTTTCTTAAATAAAATGGAAAAAAATGTATGTTTTGATAAAATGTACTGGGTTTAATATTAGAATATTTTTATAGGGCTTCATATTAATTAAGCTTGCAGTATCTCTTTTTATTTTAAATCTGAGATTGCTGAAAAATAGGAAAGAAGTCTAGAAGTGATAAAAATTAACACTTTTTTTGACTGCTGAAATTCAAATTCGACTAAATATAAACATTTAGGATTTTTTTTTTCTCTTTGAAACTGAGATCATGAGCAGGCAACCAAATCTTTCACATCTTCAACTGACTAAATCTAGCTACAGATTTATTTTAAGCACATAACCCTGTTACTGATGAATCTTTTATATGTTTATCTTCACAATATCCCTGTGAATGTAGGAATTGCTGTTGTCTCTACTTAGAAAAAAAGGACATTGGTTGCATTAGGTATTGAAACAACCTTAAAATCTAGCCTGACTAGAAAGCCCAGATTTTTATATACAGCTAGCTTCTTGCACGATTTTTCAAAAATTTATTTGAATTATTTGTGAAAATCAAAATTCTGTAATATTCCCAGATATAGAACAAAGTCTCTGAACTCCCGTTATCATGAGTTAGTTAATTCTTCCATCCAAACCACTACAATGCTGTGAAACAATTCTTTTATTGTAGCACTGAAGGGAATTTCTCAGAATAAGGTTTCCCCTGGTTTGGGGCACATATTGTAAATCTGAAAAGGAAAACCTCTCTTCCCAAACTACTATGTTCTCTGGGTACTCAAGCTGAGTCTTGCTTGGCTACAACTGATCTCTAATTTCTTTTCCTATCTGTACTTGTCTGACAGATGATGAGCCCTAGCAACTTAGCCAGCTGCAGTCTCTTATTTGTTCAGTTAACCCCTGTGCTGCCAGGTATCAGCCACAGGAGCACATTAGTATTATTTATGTAGGGTTTTGTTATAGCTAGCAGATACTGAGCATTAGCAAGTTTTGAATCAGCACCACAGGCCTCTGATTGCTTATGCTAAAATCTTCACTTTGGATGGTGAGAACAGAAATTAGCAAAATAAGAGGTTTCAGATGGTTGGGGGAGTCTTCTGTTTCAGAGGTTGCCTTTTCTTTCACTTCTTTTTAGAAAAAATTAATTAAGCTTTAATATTCTGGATAAATTTTTTAAAGTGTAGTCTATGTTTATATTATTTGTCTAATAGTATTTGTATGAAGTGGCTGCCACCTGCATTTAATTTATCTTGTGACATGTCTTTCCTGCCTTGATCTAAAATACTTCAGAACACAGAATAAATTACTATTTTCTGCTTGGACTTTCCTGGCTAGCTCCAGTTTGATTGTTGTGGGCCTCTCAGAGCCTAAACAGATAGCATATACTCAGCACACGGGTTTATAACTAATTGCTAATGTTCCTAGAGCACTTTGAAGAGAAAAAGCGCAGTACATGTGTTAATTATTATTAAGAACCTAGCTTTGAACATCATGTTCTGATATGAAAAATGTTTAGTAAGTCCTCACCAAATTGTGGCATTATAAATGTATTTCATTAAGAGATCATTAAGACATTAAAAGACATCATTATTAATCTATACATGATCTAAGCTTGGCAAACCTCTGTAATCCAGACTCATTATATTAGCATGAGTGCCTTTCCGGCCAAAAAAGTGCTGAGATTTTGCATGGTAGCGTTTCCATTTATCAACGATATTACAGATGAAATAAAAACTCTGATTTTTGGAAAATATCCCTTTCTTGTCCCATTACTTTTTCCTGGGCTTGATATAGTGCAGTTGTTGTTTCTGGCATTAATGCCTTTTAGGTTCAGCATTGCACACATTATTTGAATTGAGTAGTCTTATACATGAAGTGCAAAAGATCTTCAGCAGGCTCTATCCAGGGGTTTCTTGGATGTGCATCAGTGGATTTTGTGGGAGAAAAAATCCTTCTGGTAAATAAGAATTCTATGTGTTCTTTGATAATGTGTTCTAGAGAAACTGTTAATTTTTCTAAATTACTAATTGTGATGTGTAGCACAATAAATAGACTGTTGAAAATCATAGTGATTTTGCTCAAAGTATGTACGATGAAAAAAAGATTAAGTGATGAACTCCCAACATGAAAAATCCTCAAAGAAATCTGCTGAGAAAAATCCAAAAAACCCACTAGGCTGCCTTTTCAGTTTTCCTGCTAGCTTTTATCTGTCATTTATAAGTGCACAGTTGTTTCTTGATTAGAGCTTTTCTGCTTTGAAAACTAAGTGTAGCCAGCCACTGACATGTGAAGAATAATCCCAGTTTTCTTCTTATTGCGATTAATTACTCTAAAACACAATAAGTAAAATGAAATCTTTTCTTAAAATGTGAGAGCAATTTTGCAAAAGGAATTTGATGCTTCCAAATGTGACCATGCATTTTCTGGGATAATTTGATGTACTATAAGAAACCATTAACAAATTTTTAAGAATATATTAAAGCAGTCTAAAAATGTGCCAATTTAACATAATGACTGAGATGCACAAAACCCCTCTTGCATGTAATTGCACTGTATCATAATGATATTGTGCAATCATCATGTCAATATTCTTGCTTATAAATTCTGAAGTACTTCACCAAATTCATCTACTCCTGCCAATGTATTTACTTCACTGTAAAATTCATTTTATTCAGAAGAATGCAGATTTTTTTTAGTCCTATGCTTGCAGACTCTCACATACTAGGTCCTTTGATGTCATCACTTGATATACTGAAGGACCAAAGTGCATAGATATGCAGCACTGGATTTTGCAAAGCTTCTAAGTATCTAGTTCTAGGTATATAGTAAAAATCTAGGGGTTTTACCACTGACTTCCTTTAAGCTTTTTGTAATAGAGTTCTCGTTAATATGCTGGCTTGGAAAATGCTTTCCTTCCAATTATGGAAATTTATGCTTAATATTAGATGTCAAGTCAAAATTCCTGTTGGGATTTAGATTCAGATTCAGATGCAGGCATCTAAATTGAGATGTCTACAGTATAGGTATCTATGTAAGACCTAGGGAAGTAAACAAAATATATGCGCTTGATTCAGTTTTCCACACTTAAGAGTCTGCTGCCACTTGAGATGCCGTTGGGCATTTGAGACTACTGCTTCTGACTGGCAGCTGTGATGCAGGATCTGTGGGAGCTACTTGGCCTTCTGGGGAGGTGGCTGGAGCCCGGCGGAATACCCTGGGCATCGTAAATGCAGCCCGTACATAAGCAACTGACCTAGGTGTCTACTGTAAGGTGAGACCGCTCTAGGCTGTAGTCATTTTGGGTAGATCTCCACTGGCTGTAATAGAGGCTTAGACATTTAGCTCACTTGTAGATACTTTATATGGTAGACATCTTAAGTTCAGCTGTCTGAATCTGAATCCGAATCCCAATCCCATTGCTTGGGCTCCATTCAGTTGCCTACAGATGTATACACAGCTATTTGAGATGCTTTCCAATATCTGAGACAGCTACATTAGGCTGGCAGGTGAGACATAGAGTGTAGGGGAAAAAGGTGCCTTACTCAAGCAGCATCTACATGCTAGACAGTAAGTCCTGCTTCATCTACACTGACAAGAGCAGCTTATGTGTGCACAGCTGAATCCAGCCCCTTATATTTATAATAAAGATGCATTTTTTTGTCATCAAAGCACTTTCAGTTTCCAGACAAAAGCATAGTCTTCCATCAAAACCTGAGCATAGTGTGAAAGTTTACTTCTAAGTAAGTGGTGAAGAGTCTTGCATACAGAGAAAAATATTTCAGGTCCTCAAGAGAGCATGTCATTATGATACTATTGAGATTGAGGCAGTTATTTTGGAAGCTGTGAAATTTCAGTGTTTCTCCAGTCGAATAACAGGTCTATCAACCACAGAATTCGGTATCTGCACTATAGTTTTGCAATGTAAAAAAAAATCCACTAGAGGCTCTAGTGGTACCAGCCAAGTGAGTTTAGTCCTATTTTCAAAGGTGACATAGCACTTTTAGGTTAAGGTTTTTATTGTTGTTATACAGTGCCCTATTAGAGATTCTTGTGTTGTTTCCAAATAAGCTGGCAGGGCTGTACAGCACAGCACTTTTGAAAACTGATACCCTTGTAAGTCTTGTGACTTTAGCCAGACACATTTTGACAAATATTCTTGAGTAAGGAAAAGTTAACGACTGAAAAAGATAATTATTTTCTGTCAAATGTTATGCTACAAGAAGATTAGTGACACCTACAAAATAGAAATTGTGAAATTGATTATTCTTTTTATTTTACTTTCATATTTGTAAAGAATATTAAGCATACAATGCAAATATGATCAAAATAATACCCTTTATTATTATTAAGAACTATTTTATGATGCAATGTTAACATTTTCTATCAGAACTGAGAAGCTTTGTGCAGAAGAATACCCACTCAGTGTAAATAAGTTGAATATATAAGACCAGTTACGGCTGCACTTTTTGGTTATCACAAACTGACTGACTGACCCATTTATTCCAGTCAGATCAGTCGAGTCATAGTTCAGTGTTACAGAACACACTCTCAGGTTGAGTATCAGATAGCAGACTAATATACTGCAGATTACATTAATCTTACTTGTTATCTTTTCCTCTCTGCCTGTTCTTTCCCATTTTTGTGGTTTTGATTCTGTGTTTGCTTTCACTGTTCCATAACAAAGATTATCTTTACAGGACACAAACTATAATTATATACACACATATTTCCTATATCATTTACTTATGACTGGTGCTTGAACTCTTAGTTTCTTTGCTGTATTATATACATTTAGTAAAGAATAATTAAAAAACCCCAGACTTTACTGATTTATAAGCTTTTATGCTTATCACTCAGAACAAAGCTCAAGAGCGCTTGGCTATGATATTAAACATCTAGTCATGGTCAAATTAAGACTTCCTCAGTCAGCACTCACATTTTAGTATCTTAAGCCCCTATGCATCAACCAATGGAGCAGCGGCAATGTCTTTTGTACAGAAGTTTCACAGTTTCACAGTTAAGGTGTTTACCTAACCAATAGGGTTGAAGGGACTGGGAAGTTATCTTGTAGTCTAAGAAAGTAAGCTAACCATCAAGCTGTCTGGCAGATGAAGAGAGAAGGACTAAGTAAGATGGTTCATACCTTACCTCTCTTGGTGAAGCTAAAACATTGTGCACCTACGAATGAGGATGTCACGGTGGCTGGAAGGAGAAGAAGCATGAGGAAGAGTGACTTGGCAGTTTACTCAGTATTCACTGCTAAGGAATATGGAAACTGGTTTTATGTTATCCAGTGACTGTCTAACAAACATATAAACAATCCTAGGGTCAGCATCTACTATCCCAGCAGAATGCTCCTTTCTCTTTGCTGTTGGGTTTCCTATCAGTCTTTCTTGTTAGAGCAGCTACAATTTGTAAGATGACCAAATGTTCTACTGCTTTAGTTTTGGAAGACAGTTGTCCACATCCTAGTTGGGTATTTCAACATTGGCAATGAAGAGTCAGGTTTCATGGAGTCACTGACTCACAGTACGGCTGAGGTTGTCAGAGATCTCTGGAGATCGCTTAGTCCAACCCACCTGCTCAAAGTAGGGTCAATTAGATCAACTTGCAAAGGGCTTTGTGTCCATTTGTATTTTCAACATCTCCAAGGATGGAGACTCTGCAAGTTTTCTGGATAACCTGTTCCAGTGTTTGATCACCTTCACAGTAAAAAAAAAAAAAGTTTTTTTTTAAATGGAATTTCTTGTGTTTCAATGCTTCTCATCTTGTCACTGAGTTACACTGAGAAGAGTCTGGCTCCATCTTTTTCACTCCTTCCCATTTGAACTGTTTGAGCTAATAAATGTAAGCTTTTAGGACTATAAGCTGTACAGCAGACTTCTACATACTAAGCTTATTAAAAAATTATTGTATTTCTGCTCAAATACAAACACTCATCTTTTCAAAAGGGCACAGCCAAAAGCTTGGGAGAAATCTTGAGGAGTGTCTTACGAAAAGTCATACCTCGTCACAAAAGTGAGTAAAAAAAGATGATGAATCCTGAACCTGAAAATATCACTGAAGATACCATACTATTGATAGACTTTGGTGTTTTAATCTGTATGCTCTAATGTCAACCCATGCAAGTAAGACGGACCGTTATAATGCTTTATAAAGAGAGGTAATGTATCAGTTTTATTTGACCAAAGTCACAGGGGTTTTGTATCCAGAAGTCACTACATTCAGTTCCTTCTAGAGACAAAAATAAACCTGAGGATCCAGAAAAAATAAATGATTGAATGTATTTTCGCTTGATTAAATGGACTTTCCAAGGTGAACAATATTCATGAGTACAAAAGAAATAAGCGGACATTTCCAATAATTTCACTGACACAAAGCTGAGAAGTAACCCCAGGACAAGGAGAATCAGAATGTTATACAAGAAAAAAAGCTTGACTTGCTTGAAACACTATGCAGTTTGAGTCATATGTGTTTAAGAAAAATAAGCACAGTCTGGAACACAGTCATGGTAATAAGATGAGAAGATGATCAATTACAGGAGCATCTAAATAGATTATTTGGAAAAGGACATAATTTCTATCTCTAGCTGTATCAAGAGACTGACTACCAAAGAGGGAAAAGAGCTTATTAAACTAAAGAATAGCATAAGGACAACTGGATAGAAACAAGACACAACTAACTTATGTTGGGCATTAGAAAGAGACCCGTGGCCTTTGCAAGAGTCAAGAATAGAGAGCAGCCTGCAAGGTTTCAGGTAGTTGGGGCAAATAAATTTAACCCTTATGTTACGTATTTTAAAAAGTTTACGGAAGGAATTTGTGATATGCAACCTGTGTCAACAAGTGACTGAATGGGGTTACTCAGCGTGTTCTTCTAGCCCTGAAGCCTGAAAAGGTGTGAGATGACTTCATGACATGGAACTTGAACTTGAAAGTGGTCTTCCGGTAAGAAACAGCAATTTAATTTCTGGATGAGAAATTATGAATGAACATGAATAATCCTGTATTCAGATAAATTGTCAGAAAAGGCTTGTAAAAGGCAGAAAGACTTTATTGCTGTCATCTCTTGTATCAGTCAGGATCCTACAGGCTTTGATCTTGAGAGTGAATAAGGATGTAGAAGTAACTGTTTTGCTGCAAGAAATGATAGTCATTGAAGATTAGAGCTGGACAAGATTTTTCAGGTTAATAGATTTGTGCTAAATGCAGTGCTGAGCTCTTAAAAATATTCAATCTGAGGTTTTTCATGTTGAAAGATCATTATGGTCCCCAATTTAATTACATTTGATTTAAAAGTAAAAGCAGAAAAATCACTTTAAAAACTCAAATATATCTATTATTATGCTGCAAATATAAAGCCTAACTTTTTTTTTATGACATGACATTGTTAATTCTCCTCTCATGGTGTCATCTGAAAGCATAATAGTCATGTTCTGTCTCCTATTATCCAGGTCATTAATGAAAGTATACAATGTGGTGTGCTACTCATGTGCTTAAAATTAATTGGCCACATAAATGTTTGCAAGACAGATTCCTTTGTGGTGCATCAGGCTCAGAGGTTTTGGCAATTTTATACTTTTTAAAGCAGTTGAAGCTTTTGGGTTGTTTTATTTTTTTTTTAATAAAGCTATAAATTGCAAACCAGGCTTTTTAAACATTTCTGATATTCTCTTGTTCTGACCCATTTGAAAGACTATATAAATCTTATCTGAAAAGTTTGGAATTTCCCATTAATAATAATAATGAAAGAGAAAAGAACAATAAATTGTTCAAGAAGAGCCTGGAATTTTTCACTGCAAGTTATCCAATAGAGTAGAGAACTGAACAAAGATATAAACATCAAACAAATGAAATTTTGATTGTCATTTATGAGGAGAAAACATCTGTAATGGATATAACGAGCAATCTTGAATCTTAATATTCAGACTTTAATGAGTAAACAGATATTTCACCATCTTGTAAAACAATAGTATTATGAGCTCAATCTGGTTAGAACTACTCTGGTGCTTAAAGACAGGCTTAAGTGTTTTTCTGGATCAGGCCAGAATGGTCAGCACCCTGCCAGATTAATTCTTGGAGGAGTTTACAAAAAATAGTGAGAAAACTTCTTGTGCATAGCAAGAAATCCAAAACAGTGACCAAACTTAATCTGCATTGACAACAGGGTAAACCAAGTTCTTGAAGAGAATGATCTGAGGTACAGAGCGTCAAAGAAAAGATGATTTTTCTGTCTCTTTTTCTTTAGTGGCAAAATTTTTGTCCTCTGTGACACTTGAATAGATTCCAGGCCAAAGGAGGGTTCCAGAACTGTTTTGCGTAAAACAGCAGGCTTGAAAACCCAGTTCCATTTGCACAAGTGGGTGAGTGAGCTCACTTGTGGTTGGGTCTGTGGGAAATGCTAATGTAAAGAAAATCACCACTTTCTCTCGTAAAACAGTGTAAGAAGCAGGGAGTGTGCCTAGATCTATGGAAACTGCTCAAAACTGGAAGAACTTTGAAATAATGTGCCTGACTTGCTGTCTTGATAATTCCTCTTCGTTAGAAGGAAAAATTTACACATACTGTTCACATTGCAATGTTTTCAAGAAAATGTTTATTAGACTTCTAATTACCCTTCTTGCATTACAGCCCCCTTCTTTTCTCCCCACAGAATGCCAATTCTGTATTATTGTATGATGATGATGAGATCCTTCACCTTCATGAAACGCTTTACTTTGTCCTCCCCTGCCTTCTTGTGGGGTCACTGAAGCTCTCGCAGCATGTTTTTTGTTGGACAATGGGATCCTCATTTAAGTCCCTATTTACTGGTAGTTGGTGACTCTTCTAGACTCTTCTTCCTTCCACAATTCATCAACCCAGTTATATTTGAATTAGACTTTATTATGTATTTACTATCCAGCCACTCAGAGAAGTTCTAACTTCTTTTTTTGGTTTGGCTGTACTGGGTCTGCTTGGGATGGAGTTAATTTTCATCACAGCAGCTTGTGTGGTGCTGTACTATGGATTTGTGGCTGAAACAGTGTTGATGACACACCAGTGTTTTGGCTCTTGCTGAACAGTGCTTGCACAGCATCAAGGCTTTCTCCCCCCTTCCTTGCCCCCAGTGAGTAGGCTGGGGGAGGGCAAGAGGTTGCAGGACGACACAGCTGGGACAGCTGACCCCCACTGACCAAAGGGATATCCCATACCATATGACATGCGGCTCAGCAATAAAATCTGGGGGAAATAAGGAGGAAGGTGGGATGTTCAGAGTTACGGCGTTTGTCTTCCCAAGAAACCATTGTGTGTGCAGAGGCCTTGCTTCCCAGGAGGAGGCTGGACATCTGCTGGCCAATGGGAAGCAGTGAATTACTTTCTTATTTTGCTTTGCTTGCACGTGCAACTTTTGTTTTCCCTGTTAAAACGCCATTATCTCAGTCCACGAGTCTTCTCACCTTCCCTCTACTTTCTCCCTGTCCCACAGGAGAGGGGAGTGAATGAGTGGGTGGGTGGGTGTTTGGCTGCTGGCCAGGGTCAGCCCACCACATTGGCTAGTTAAGTACTCGAATTAAGTGGGAACCCTTTCATTGTGAAATCTTGGAAATTTATCAGTTGGATTGATCCTAAAAATATAGTTCACCATAAAGTGCATAAAATCCTAAATTTTTTTGTTCATTTTACCCAAGCTTTGTTCTATAATATTTAAATTTCTGTGTGTTTCCAAGTCTGTAGGAGAATGTTATGTTGGCAATTTTACAGGCTCCAGCTTCAGTAACATATTTCATGTTTTCAGAGTTCTTTCACTACCTACAGTACATCTGAAGACCTTGTCAGTTTGTATCCAATTTTACACATGTTTTTGCACTCTCTGGGTAGACTTTGGCCTATTTTACAAGAAGAGTTAGATGATCTTGCCTTTGAAGTCTGGAAGCACTACCGCAGAGATCAACTATTAAAGGAAAGGAGGCCCAGTGCCTGCCATAACCGGGTTTCAGTCCTCATTGATCTCTTTGACATTACCAGAAAGCAAATAATCCTGATAACATGACTGATCCATCCAGTGTAGTCTTTAAAGCCGATCCAGACTCACCAAAGCAGAGAGGTAAACTCAGTGAATTGTATGTATCCTGTATTGCCCTGCATTTACTGAGCTCTGAATATTACAGTGATTACTTGTGAGGTTAATGAATATTGAGGCACTTAGATAGACAAGCCTCTATCACTTAGAGTACCTTATGTGAACTTGAAGTAAATGTTCATTGAGAAGCCAAAAATAATTAAAATATCTATAATTCTTTGACTTCTCTGAATTCAGTGGTTACCAGAAAAGCCAAATATTAGTAATTTGTTGCGCAGTATTGTATAAGGCACTGGAATTGTTAATTTGTTTAAATGCAGAAATAACTACTCTACCCGTGATGGTTCAGTTGTTGCAAGCAACCGTCAGTAATCAAGGAAACACCAATAATATATCCTCATGAACAAAGACATAGTTCTGGCGCCAGCAGAGTCATTGTTTTATGAATTTAAATAATTTAAATAATTTAAACAATTTAAATATGGTGAGACTTTAGCTTAAGAGCATAAGATAAGCAAATCTTCCTTTTGGCTACCAGCTCTGGATCAAACACAGCAATTGTTACTATTAATTCTTTGAACAAGCATCGTGTGATGCAACAAAACATAACAGAGTGCCTTGCCATATTATGATCTGCCAACCTTCTCATCATATTTTGACATTAGTGTGGAGCTTGTTAGATGAATGGTCTGAAAATTCTGGAAGTTTTATCTTACTTTTTCTAAAAGATTTTATTTGCAGTATATCCCACTGAAACTTCTATGAGAGTTCAACTCCGTCATTCTGTAATAAAAATAAATCTATTTGCTGTTACTCATGATGCGCTTGATAATCACTATAATAGACAAATATAGTAAGTCTGTATTCTCAGGAATTTACAATATGCAAGATTAAGATTATAGAAACAAGTTTGTATAGCTGCTTAGTTTGGTTAGTACAGCTCTATGTAGTTCATCTACAGAAATTCAACAAGATGTTGCACTGGAAAATATGGTATACTGCTAATTAACAATCTCATTGTGAAGTTACAATACAGCTACATTCTCTGACTCCATGAATCTTGATAGTACCTCTTAGCTTCTGCTCATCACATAATCCTGAAGTATACATAAGCATCTTAAAACCCAAATCCATTAAAATGTGCATCTTCGCAGAGGAACATACTCTTGTGATGTTTAAACCAGTAGTATCCTAAGAAATTTTTTTTCTTTTCCATAACTATGGGAAGAGATTAGAAACTCAGGTATATAGGAACAGGTCAGCTCTGTGCTGCTTCTAGCATCTCTAGAAGCAGCCAAGTGCAGAAACAAACTTTTCTGAGTAGGAGCAAGTAGCAATGACTCTTTACTACAGATTCTGCTTTTTACTTCGTAGTTATCTGTAACATATTATTTCTTACCTTGTTAAACTACATTTTGTAAAGATTCTGCTCTGAATCATTGACATTGACTTATCCTAATATATTTAGTATCCTTCTGATATTCTGATGCTTCCTTGGAGGAGACAGAATGCTTACCTGCTTTAGAAAAAAGGTTATAAAGAAGATAAGAAGACCCTTGTGGCTACTATGGTTTTATTAAAATATCAATGCTTGACATAAATATTAGAGTTGTCTGAAATAGCAAAATACAAAAAAATATTTAAAGAAGACATAGATCCTTCCAACTGAATGCTAGGGCATCCTGACCGCAGATCTGGAACTACAAGAAACAAGTCATAAACCTCTGAACCTTGGAATTAAGAAATCTGGCACAAAAAGGCAAAACCTATCTGTTCATCCATAGTTAATAGTTGCGCCTTTTTCACAATTGTATATGCAGAAGCAAAACACTTCTTGTTAAATAAACAGTGCTTACCTCAAGCAAAAACAACTGATGCAATTGGAAAAGTGTGAAGGACATTGAGGAATAAAATTATCATCGAGCTGGAGAGAAATGTGAAAAAGAATGCATACGAGACAACCAGATCCCCAGTGCTTTGACCATTAGGCTTCATTTCATTTATTGCCTTATGCCATGCTCTAATGCTAATGTGTGGGTACAGTGGAGAGTGAGGTACAATGGAGGGTGAGGTACAACAGAGAGCCTCAAAAAAAAAACCCACTGAAAAGGAAATGGGAAATAAAAGAAACTAGGCAAAAATGAACATGAAGGAAAAGAAAATTGGATAGTGCTAATAGGAAATGAAGAAAAGTAGAAATCAGGAGGAAGAGAAGGCGAATTACGCAGAATTGTGCGTAAGGGTAAGGAAGATGGTGGAAAGTAGAGAGAACCTGCGAAAGGAAAAGACAAAACTAGATAATGAGAAAATGGGCATATTTTAATTTTCTAGGGTGTAAGGGAGAGAAAAACACAAGACATAAAGCAAAAAGTAGGTAGAGTACCATTGAAAAGGAAATGGAATATCAAAATACAAGAGTAAAGAATAATTGAGCAACAGCACTAGAACTAGAATCTGCTTGAAGACCTGCAAGTAGATGGAAATTGAACAGACAAGTGTATCGAATTGCCAAAATATCTGAAGGGGACCACACTTGCTAAGTAGCAGTCCTTTCTGATGATGTAGTCATACTTGCTCCTACACAAGAAGTGTAACTTGTGAAATTAAGTTTCAGATGTACCACCTTGCAATTCTTCCTCCTCATTACCAGAGGCTTTATCTAAATTATTTGCCTGTGTATGGTCATGCCAGTAAGACAGTCAGGTTTCAGTAAGCTTGCCAGGTGGCCTTCATTCTCAAATTCTCTGTGCCTAATGGTGAGAGGTGCTGAATTGGAGAAGACTAATAAAAAAGGGGAAGAATATGCTGGTGCTAATTTCACTGCATATACTTCCCACCTCACCTCCTAGGAGGCTGGCTTAGATCTGAAATGCAGTGTTGGGGTCTTGTTGGTGTTTTAAGCAAAAAAAAAAAAAAAAAAAAAAAGAGTAGTAATTAATACCAGGCTGCACTAGGCAAGTAGTAAAACAGATCAGTAGGTAGAAAGAGCAAAAATAATTCTAGTGTGCAAAGCAGTTCCTCTAAACAGGAAATCCTGTGGAGAGAAGTACCATTGTTCATAAATTGTTTCTGTTTCTTAGCTAATTAAAAAACATTTTTTGTAGTGTGGTTAGGCCTTAGCTGGCAGGGATACAAAATCCAGTCATGTGAGGCTTGATGAATTGAAGTCACAGTTTTTCTTGTCTATTTGGCTTGCAAAATTTTCCCCATGTTTCTCTTATTTTAAAAAAAAAAAAGCTTGCTTTTTGTAATATTTTGTTTTACGTCGATAGCAATGAAATAATTTAGTGAGTCTCTATGCTGTCTTTTATCACTGATTCCAGCCAATAAACTATGTATGACTTCAACAGATGTTTCTTCTACTGCAGACAACAAGAAGTTTTGAAGTCCTCAGAAGCAAATTAATGTAAGAAGGAGAAGTTTAGAGAGTCGTATGGAAATGAGAGACATTTTTTCCATGCAGATTCAAAAAAAAATAAACTTTGATGTCCTATTTAGGCCTAATAATAAAAAGCTGAAAGATATTCAAGTAAAGACATAACCGTGCATAGGAAGGAAACATCTACTACATTCACAATTAGTCACAGTTAATGTTATATCTGCAGTTTAGATGCACCATGCCAGATTTTCCTTTGGTGTTGCTGTAGCTTCTTTGACTTTGATAAAGCTGGACTGACTGTTTTATATCAGGTGAGAATCTGCGCCTCTGAGTCATGTTGTGAACAAGAAGAAAAGAAGGGACAAAACTTGAAGAAGGATTAAAAGATGTCTGGTTTTTATATAATTTAAATTCTGATTGCTTTTCCAAAGCATCACAAAGGCTTTTGTATTTTGTGATGTCTCATGCTGTATGCAGTATTATTAAAAGTACCTGTAATGTAATTCTCCTTTAAGTAGAAGTTATTTTGATTCAGATGTTAGATACATATTCAGATATACAAGAAATGTGTCATTACATTTCCTTCTGTTTTCCTAGCTGGGCTTAGCCCAAAGGTTTGTCATCTTTACCCATTTCTGTAATATTTTAGGCTTGGAAGGGTGCTTAATCATCTCATGTAAAAATGTTGAAGCCTCAGAAATGTAGGGAAAAAAACCTCAAATCCTGGACTCACTGTTTGTAGTATTTGGAGGTGAAACTACACAAAATTCAGGTATTACTAGCAGCATTAGTTGTAAGATCTTGTCCATGAGAACACAATGCTGCAAAATGTCATCTAGTGAGACTGATGTGGGAAACAGCAGCACATGTGAAGTGACCAGTCATCCTCCAGAGAGGAGTGGGACAACTGTGCTAGAAGCAGAAATGATCCCAGACAGAGTATAGAGGAGACTAAGGAGGAGGTGAAATGGATTCACTGGGCAATTATGTTAAGTAAATTCCCATATAGCAGAGCTCCTACCAACAGTCCAGGTGTTTTTACCTGCTAGTGGATGTCAGATCAAAGCCTGAGTGGGGATGGAAAAATGGTGTTAGACTGTATGGATGGGATTCATGAGACATCATATGTGAGATCCCACCTGGCTTTCAGTTGGTGAAAGATGTGGCTTTTCTGTAGGTTCTGTTTAATACCTGTCAGCACCATGCAGAAGTTTTGGATCTCTAAAATGGCTTCTAAGATGGCTTCTAGTGCCTGGATCCCACCATAAGACCTTGATTCAGTTGCATCCTAGCTGGTGGTGCAGAAGGCCCGAAGAAGGCTGCAGAATGTCCATCACCATGTGGTCATCTCAGACACAATAGGGAATCTAAAATGACACTAGACACCTACATGTAGGCAAGTGAATGTAACCCCAGGGATCACCATCTAATTCAGCTTTATGAAAGTCTATTTTCAGTGAAGAGGAATGGATACTTCCTCTGTCCTATTTGACACATGTCTATTTGGACGAGATGAATGGATGTTACTCTCAGAGGACCCTCATGCTTCCCGATGGCAGCGGATGCCTATGTTTAAGTAACTGAATCCTACTCTAAGTGTTGCGGGTGAGTCGCATTGCTGTTGCAGTGCCATTGACTGTACTGCATAAACTGGAAATTCAGATTATAATGGCAATATAATTGTTTCCTGAGTGACCTCCAGCTGCTGCTCCAGAAGAGTGTTAATGGTACATCAGAGCTGCCAGCTCTGTGGGTGCATTGGGTCCCCTACTGTACCCTAGGTGTTCAGCACCTTCACCTAAGTACACCTAAAATTAAGTGACTGAATCAACTCCCTAACATTCATTAGTATTAGAATTAGGTGAGAGGAATCACACCCTAAATAGGTGTCAAAGCATAATTCTTTAAAAAGAGAAAGATACTTATATCATAGAAATTTTGGTATTTAGATATGCCCTTCTAGTTCTAACGTACTTCATGAATAATATTTCTATGAGATATTATTTATGGTCCTCAATAACTGAGGTCACTACTGTTTCTTGGTTACCATGTTAATAACTGTATTAATATATAGTACTATAATGACTAAATATAAAAGTGGTCACAGAGTTTATTTATTGATTGCCATATCTAATCACATTACAGGTATAAGTAGGGAGGTATAGAATAGTTTTTAAATACTTCACAAAACAAATAAACTGATCCCTTTATCAAAGACACTTCCAGGAGGAAAAGACTTCATAGCATGTAGTCAGAATTGAGCTATAATTGTTTGAAATTAAAATACATAAGGAATTTTTTTCATCATATTATTTTAGAATTATTTTGGTTGACACTGGAACAATATTACTGACTGTTCTTCATAGTAAAACTTCCCAGAAGATGATATAAAAACCTGATCTTGCAGTCACCACATATATGACATAAAAATTGCTCATTAAGTAAGCAAACTGAGTTCAGTAGCACTGGAATTGAAGATAGTGGGACTGGAGCTGAATTTTTTTTTCCTTCCCCCACCCCCACCCCCCCCAGAAAAAGCTTTTTCTTTCTCCAAATGTACAATTTAAGTGACTGAAACTTCTTGGAAGTGTATTTTTGGTGAAATTTAGAAATAACTTTACAGCAGCAAAAATTACTGCTCTTTTTATCATGCCTTCCAAAGAAAGTATTACAGTATTACTACTACTACCACCACCATTACTTAAAAAATATTTGAGTATTATTTTACCTCAATATTTTTGTGTAACATTAAAAGCAGCAATCAAAATTGTGAAAGGAAATTAATCCTGATTCTTTAGGCTGATTGAATAATTTTTCTTCAACCAGAAGGAAATTTCAACTTTTTGAATACAGTGAAATGTTCTGAAGAAATATATATGGAGTTAATCTGAATTTTTCGGTTTGTCCATTGAACTAAATTAATCATGTACCCTCAAAGCACCAGCACAGATCCCTGTTTCTAAATGAGACTTTGTGAGAATCAGCCTGATACTTGTTTTATAAATGTCTTTTTATCTTTGGTGGATAAGTGTATCTGACTCGGTATATAAACATACAGCTTTTAAGTTTTCAGGATTTTATACAAATCCAAATCAAACAGAATTAGGTAACTTTCAATTGCAGTAAAATGTTGCTAAATTAATACACAGGTGTACTGGCTGGAAAGAGGCCAAAAAAACCACTTGAGAAGTTGCACAGTGAAATCATAAGAATTTGCAAATGGTGATGGGTTGTGCTTTTAATTATACAAAGAGGTATGCATATAAGCAGGCAAAAGGGGTTTTAATCATGGCTGACTGAGTTTGAGGAAATGCCATCTTGTTTTAAATGTTTCGTAGGTCACAGATCTCAATCTTTTTGTTGTTTGGTGTTTTTTTTTTAATAACTCAGATTGTTACTGACGTCCTTTTAACAAATAACAGTTGCTGTCTTTAAGGTAAAGCTTTTCGTGAAGCAGGAGAGTACAGTCTGAGGACTAAACAGGTATAGGACTCCGGAGAAGTCTGAATGTTTACTGAATTTATTTGAATAACTTTGTCCCATAAATTTGGCTCATATAGAAAGACATATGGGTTTAATCCTCCACTTCAGTACAACAGTTTTACGCTGGTGTAACTTCGTTAGGGTTGCAACAGTGTACAGTTGGAATAACAAAGTGGCGAATCAGACCCACATGTGTTTCATATCCCCTGAGAGTTGTATATCACGTGCTTCTCAGATCTGGTGCATATGGAGTGGCATGTAATATCTGTGGGACAGATACTATATCATGTTAGTTCATGAGAGCCAATATATTATCACATATGTTGTACTGGATAAAATATGTACTCTGCAGGTTCAACCTCTGAAAGGGGAGGAAAAGTACTATAAGGTTATGCAAAATCTGCAGTTGATATAAGTGGTAAGTGCTTATAGCTCTGCATGTGTTCAGGTATTTGAGATACGCAGTCAAGGCACTGCTCCAGTGGTTAGGGATGGTTCACCTCTACAAGCACAGCAGTGACTGAACCTAGTACTTATTTTCAGCGAGTATAGAGAAGTGAAGAACTTTACTTATGGAAGGCCATCACTGCTTCTAAAAACCATCTGAATGGGTTTTTGAGGGTTTTTTGTTTTGTTTTGTTAAAATCCCAACCAAGCTATGACCCAGCCCACGCCTGTTTATGTTATGAGACCTGATGGGTCTGTAGCACATGGGAACAAGACTTGACTAACATTGCAGAGTCCTGATCTCTGTGCAAGATTCACAGCATATGTTAAATAGTTATTGTGTACAATGGAATGAATTTAATTGTATTTAGCCATGCTGTAATTTGCGAACCAATTGTTAAAACATGCTGCAGGATGTCAAACTCATATTTTTAATAAGCTGGGCAAACTATCAAGTGGTCAATGTTCTTGTGCTTCAGCCTTTTTTGATTAGTTGCCTTGCAGGCGGATTTGGACAGTTATATGGAAACAATACAGGGATGAACAAAGAAGGAACTGGAGTGATAATTTGAGAGAGTAACTGGGAAATTGGTCAAAGGAGAAAAAAGCATGATGTAGATGGTTCACGGCATGTTGCTTTTTATCCTGTTCACTTAAAAACAATGTGCTGTAATTTATGAGTAGACAGACCTAGTTAATCCTTGCTTGGTTTATGTAGATGCTTGGGTGTCCAAAAGCCCTAAATCAGTTTTATAGTATGCATTACATGTACTGTTGACTGGCTGACCTGAATAAAATGAAGTTTACAAACTGGTTTTGATTAACCATGTCTGAATGTAGACATTTAGCCTATTATTAAATTTAGAAGCCATTGGTTTATATTTTGTTTTATTGCTAATCATCTTTTACATTACTGTCAGAGTTTCCATAATGTCCAATTAAAAAACAAACATTGTGCACAGATAAATAAAAACTCTTCAGGCTTGTGAGAATAGTGTACACTGTGGAAAGCACCCGTTCAACTGCATTGTATTACTATGGAAGAATTACTGCCAGGGACAAAAGATATCTCAGTCTCTTTTCTCTACAGCAGACTGGATAGATGGTCTGTTAGTTTGACCAATACAGCTCCGCTGAGTTAATTTATGACAACAAAAACTCCTAGAAGCGCAGCTGCCCTGACCATTCATCCTGATAAATGAGCATCGTCCTAGACATTGCTTGTGTGTTCATTGCAGTATCTCTGTTTGGAGGCTTAGAAGATAAGGCACCCAAAAGCAGCACTGAAGGTCTCCCAGTCTGGGATCTCATGGCTACTGGACAACTTGACATGAAATAATTAGAGCTAGGTACATTGGGTGCGTCTCTACTAACAAAATAATCAGTGCTGGCATGGGTCCGGGTGTTGCCACATGGTGGTCTGTGTTGTTTGTCAGCGCACAGTCTCAGGCGTGCTTTCCACTTGTGCCAAGAAGCTGTCTTCCAGGTGGTACTTGAACAGAGACTGAAGGGTGGCATATACCAGAGGTGATTGCCAGAAAACAGTTTGGAGGTACCACCTGGTTTGGGGGGTAAGGCAGTTCACTTGTACGGATGAAAGCCCTGCCGTGTCAGCTGGGCAGAAAATAAGTCATGGTTCATTTTCATTACTGCTGTAAATGGGGCCATTAAGATGCTTTCCACAGTGAGGAACAACTGAAGTTCCTGAGGTATGTACTGCCTTGGAGGAGGCCCTAAACGATCTGTCTGTGCGTGTGCCTCTCTGAAAGGGAAAACATACAGTCTGAATAGCTGTTGTGCTTCGGGATGCTTAGAGGGGGCTTAGCTTCCATCTGAAATCTATTTTTCCTGATTCTGTACTTTGAATATGGCAACTCATTAAGGTATCAAGTATCTTAATGTGTGTTACCAGCAAAAATACAAACCGTAGATTAAAATCTGGTTTGCGTTGAACCTGTGGTATTGAAGTATTCCACTCCAACTCCAGAGTTTATTTTGAGTATGTGAAAGGGCTGGGAGGGATCATCTGCTAACAGACTCACCTCACCGTATCTCAAGTTGATTTCTAGCTTCCATTTCAGGGGAAATAACTGAATATTTTCCTAATAAACATAGTCAACAGAGAAACAAAACAGAAAGTGATGTGCTAACAATTAAGGAAACATCCAGCTAGAATTAAGAGGGGAAGATAATGGCACATCACATACACCTTTCACACAATATGAGTTGACCAAGTCTTATTGCATGTACCTTCACAGCCACTGGTCTGGCTTGCTTTCAAGTCTGTAATTGTGGAACAGGACATACTTACATTTGGAGGAAGGTGGTAAAAAAATAATTCATTGTGTGTGCCCTGGATCCTCTGCTCACTGACATTTATCAGACCTTTGTGAGTATTGTTTGCAGTTCCCTTGAGACGTGCATAAGAATGCAGCCCTTATTGCCTCCAGCCTTCACTCCTCAACTGAGATTCAACTTGCATATCTCAGAGTAAGTCTCTGTTAACAATACATCCCCTCCAGCTTCTTGACATCCAGAAAATAA
Source organism: Aviceda cuculoides (assembly GCA_035590195.1). NCBI lineage: Eukaryota > Metazoa > Chordata > Aves > Accipitriformes > Accipitridae > Aviceda > Aviceda cuculoides. The sequence continues at coordinate 20,360,128 of JAVJGG010000017.1, forward strand.
ATACTGCATCCCACAAAAGAAACCAAAGCTCCTAGGAGGAGCAATTGCAACGAGTCTCTTACCTCACTGCAGCCTGGGATCTGCAGAGCTTAAAATGCAATGAGAGTTGGGAACACAATTCTTCACTAATAGGTCAGGAGGGGATTGCTATTTCTGTGTCACCACACCTGTTGAGTGCAAACAGGACCTATTCCTGCAAACAGGAGAAACATGAATGCTGCAAGAGTAAAAGAAGTTCTGTTTTCCATCTGACCGTCCAGTAAAGTAGACCTACCTTTACTGTCCGTTTACATCCACCTACATCCTATCCATCTGCTCTGGTTTCAGCTGGGGTAGAGTTATTTTTCTTCCTAGTAGCTGGTATAGTACTGTGGTTTTGATTTAGGATGAGAATAATGTTGATACCACATGGATGTTTTAGTGGTTGCTGCGGAGTGCTTTTACCCTTCTGATTCTCTCCCCCATCCCACCGGGGGAAGTGAGCGAGCAGCTGCTGGTGCTTAGCTGCTGGCTGGGGTTAAACCACACCACCATCAACTCACTACCTCACTGGAGGCCGTAGGGAAAGCTGAGGTCTCCCATTCCTGCTTCTCTGAGAAACAGTCGAGCAGTTAGTTAGTCAATCTGAGGAGAGAAACATGCTGGATGGAAAATGGGCAGATAGATAGATAAATCTGATTGGGAAAAAAAGGTCTATATTCAGTAGCTTTTAGAAAGTTCAGGAAAAAAAAGGGAAAATTTTGTTTTTATAGAAGGGTCAAAATGTGGAACTGATGAATTCTTTTACTGTCATAGAAGCAAGTTTTCTCCTGAGAATGCTTCATGCACTTCTGCCCAGCTGGATTTTTTTTTTTTACCTTAACATCTTGGCAGATCGTCGTTGGACTGTGTCAAGAAGTTCAAATTTTTGTGTAGAAGGTTTTTTTTTTTTCCAAAAATTTGAAGATCAAGATTTACTGGTCTTGCCTTTCTAAAATACATTTTACTGCATCAGAATGACATGTGAATTTCAAAATAAATTAATTGTTATTATTGTAGACTCCAATAAGTACATCCTATAAAGTTCATGGTATTCATGGCTGGAATAGTGTTATATTATTCTATATAATTATATTATGCAGTAGATACATATGGCAAATTTCAAACATGTACCCCTTCTTGCATGTGATACCTTGTGGTAGGGTAACCTGCAGTTGCAGGAAGAGTCTTGATCTAAAGATACAAAGGGGAAAAAAAGATATCATATTGCTGTGTAATTTGTTCCAGTAAATACTTTTGAAAATGAGTACTTTTTCCTAACTTTGAATTTTCTGCCTTATGCTTATACTTATGTGTAGGTAGGTATGTTGTCAAACAAGAGCTTGCCTATTAAAGCTTTCAAGTGTTCCTTTTTGACTTTGGGACTTGGCAACTTTTGAAATACGAAATTTTGAGATATTAACAATAATATAAAATAAAAGTTATAAAACTCATAAAAATATAGTGGGATCATTCTCATAAGTTCAGCTGTAGCTCAGTTATAGAAAATTATTATCTGCCCAAATTAAAATTCACTTAGTAAATCTCAAATAGAGCAAATCCCTTTTCCATTTATGAGAGTACAGGCAGCAGCAGGAAAAAGAGCATCATCTGACAGACTTGATTATCCTGCAGTAGGCCTGAAAGTCATAAGTCTATATTCCAGAGAGGTGCATATGATGGGGTGATGTCAAAACACCTGGGTGAAACTCTGTCAGCTCCTTGTCTTCTGTTTGTGTGATTCCTGTGTGGCTGTCAAAGAGGCTGTATAGTGTGTCGGTTTTAATAAAAGCAATGAGTGAAGGGAATGAAGCAATTGCAGAGCCATTCAGTTGAAAGCGGGTCCTACACAAATGATTGGATAATTAAAAATATGAATGTAGGTAATCCATGTTGACATTTTTATAGCCTTTACATGAAACAACCTTTAAGGGTATGGTGGAGTAGAGAGATAAGGTTCTATGGGAGGACCACTGGCAGTTGATCACAGAAAAAGAAGGTATCATATGAAGAAAATGCTGGTTTAAATGAAGCATAAGAAAATAAACTGGATGCCTAAAAATAAACATCAATGGGAATCTCCTACATGAAAAATTAGTGCTAAAGTAGTTGTATATATAATGATGAATCCATAGCAACAAGCAGTAAGCTATCCCAGGAACGACTCAAGTACAGAGTTGCACACCCTTAGGTGACGTGGAGACTGGCAAAGAGTGGGCAGAAGTGAGGACAGTACACTGTCTTTCTATCACTCATGTAACTTCTGCACTTAATACAGCCACTTCAGGCATGCTCTGTCCATTCCCCATGTCCATATTTTATAAAACTACAAGATTTAAGAAGAAGCAAAAAAATGGTTCACGATTTGGAAAATAAAGCAGAAGGGAGTTCAATGATATGTAAACCAAATTAACAGATTTATCAAAACACATTTGTGTGTACAGAGAACAAAATATTTAATATTCCAACATTCTTCAGTGTAACAAAGAATAGGGGTGAAAGAATACCACAGAATTTGAAGACCAGGAAAAATACATAAGTATACAGCTTGATTTTCACAGTGATGCAATTCACAGTGAGTGTTGTGCAGTGAGGGCTGTAATGGGTTTAACATCATGTAAAATAAATAAATAATGGAAGTCTTTCTAACAAATAAACTCCAGCTGTCAGTTGATAAACTGTGGGGCTTGGTAAACAAGCTCTGGTGCTCCATAATGCTTGGTATAAAGTATTTGGCCTGTGCTATTCAACAGACGAAATCTTAATACCATGCTTTGGATTCTTTGTCTTTTGGTATTGTTCATGCTTATGGGACATTAAGACATCTGAAATCAATCAGACAGAAAGTCTGAAAGAGGATGTACACACAGGTTGTTTCTAACCAGTGTTAGGGCATATGAGCTGGTAGTGGTTGGGGACCATTGGGTTAGAACAGCATAAAATCTTTAGTGGTAACGTCAAGAACTCTATGAAAATATAAGTGACAAGGGAAGGACTCTCAAATTCAGGAGGATTTTTTTGTCTTTGCTTGATCCCAACCATGCATTGAACTAGCCCTTGAGAATAATTTAATATATCAAGAGATCTCCTCAGCTGCCCATGACCTGCTTGCTCTCTTAGTTCATCTTAGTACCTGGAGTGTGTGCTGCTGTGCTTATATCCTCTCCCTTTCACGTCTTCCTGCAGATTAGGCCAGGCTCTCCTTCCAGCCAGGGAATTTGTTGTCACTACAAAATTAAAAGCAAAGCAAGCCATAGTCTCTCTTGGTTGAATTATGTCGGATAATTCATAACAATAGTCAGTGAGAACTTGACATGAGTCACCTATACAGAATCTGAACTGTCACAGGGCAAAAAATGAAAAAAAAAGGAAAACAGACCAGAAAAAGTTATTCTTTATAAAAGAGGTAATGAAATTCTGAAATGTGCTGCCCCAGGATGTTGTGGAGGCAGTATCAGCAGGTTCAAAACAGCATTAGTCAAATGAACAGCAGTCCATTAACAGATACTAGAAGGACCAGACAGGTATGTATTCTCTGGCATCCCTCGTGTGATGGCTATGGGATATGGGAGTTTTTGAAGAGTATGTACGACAAGAAGTAGCCACAATCATGTGCTGTCATGTGTGTCTCCTTTTGCCACTGCTGGGGACAGCAGGGTTAGATGCTCTGAGGACAAGTTCTTTGCTCCAGGAGTGCAAGAAAAAAAATAGCAAGGGAACGCTCATATTGAACAAAATTCTTCTTTCAGTATTAATTCAGAAGAAGACTATAAACATGAGGAGAGGTGAAATAATTTTTCAGTTGCCAATAACTGTGGCATATAAACCAGCACATCAAAATTTCAAAGAATATATAAAAAACGTGGCACAAAATATCCCAAAGTAGAAGTTCTTCCCTTTGAAGAAACCTTGATTGTATTCCTTTAGAAGGAGTGACTTCTATATGCATAATATTCTCCTTATTTTTTCAATATAAGAAAAAGAAATAATAGGCCATTTTTCATCTGTGTAAATTGACAGAGGTCACTTGAATTCATTGTAAATATTCTGCTATGCACAAGCTGAGCAGCTGGCTTAAAATTTTTAAGTCCACAACTCTACGTATTGCCTCTCAAAGGTATTAATCAACTACTGAGCTAACCCTGAAATCATGGAAACTTTGACAGAGGGTGGATCCCAAGAAATTTAAGTGAATTAGCCTCATTTCATGTGGAAAATTGGAGGGAAATATGCATACATTAAAGAAATATGCAAGCTAATGTTCTAGATGTTTATTGTTTCCATGTGTTTATTTCTAAACAGAGTAATTTAAGAAACTCACTTTGGCATATGGAAAAAATATAGCAAAAAATTCTGACTTAAATATAGGGAAGCAAACCTAAAGTGAGAAGCTTTTTGAGCTTTTTCTTCAGCTCTTTCCATCTACAGGAGTGATTTTTAATACCAAGTTCCGGAGGCTGCTGATGTTACTGATTGGTGTGCTGCTTGACCATCTCTCTCTCTGCTTTCTGCATTTCCCTTTCCCTTCCCTTCCCTTCCCTTCCCTTCCCTTCCCTTCCCTTCCCTTCCCCTCTTCTCCTTTTCCCCTTCCCCTTCCTCCTCTTCCTTCCCTTGTTCTCCCTGCTAGCTCTCCGGGTAGCACTGCAGAGCCTTCTTCCTTGGCTATCTCCCGCTCTTTCACCCACTTTGGATTTTTACACATGCAGGGAAAGATTTTGTCCTTACAGCAGAATCAACCAAAGCATAACCACTTGCTTTCCTTCCCACCTGTCAGCACCTGCAATAGCACCTGCCCACTGATGTCTGTATGCACACAGTGGATGTTATTTTCCTTATTTTTTTAATTCCGTTCTGATCATTGTCATTACTTTCTCTCTTGTGACTTCAACACCCATTCTTACCTCTTCATCCAATTGCCAAAATATTACATCAGCCCTGCTTGCTTCTCCTTTTCCTTCACAGCAGCCACGCCAAATACGTTGCCGAATGAATTTTTGCCTAATATGAACAGTGAGAGAGTGGGAGTGGTATGGTTATATTCCACAAATGCTATCTATGCCTTTTGTTCTTCCTTGGGTGTGACCTATGACTTTTCTAGATTCTCTGTTCTCAAGCATTGGCCACTTGATGTCTCGGAAGTGAGGTGTTTCCTCTGTGGTAGAAGAGAGGGAGTCATTTAACTTCTCTTGTGGCTATGCCATATACAAATCTGCTTCTAGTTAGTGGATGCTTTCTTGTTGGTCAGGTGGTGTGGTCTCCTACTTCTGGTACTGAAGAGGATATTTAGGAATGACTTCGAGTTGATTTATTATGAATGGTATTCTCAACTAAGTAAATAAAAAGAAATTTTGTACAAACGTAACTAAGGAGGCAGGGGATGCCATAGCCCGTGTTGTTCCTGATAATAATGCCCATTGATCTCAGCTTTGTGCTGAGAAAACTGTACTGCTGGACTGACCACACAGTCAACACAACCCTAGTAATGTGAACTGTGTGAACAATATTGAAAGGATGTGGAAAACATGAACTGTAAAGATAATTCTTTTCTTTCCCTATTTTTATAGATTTGCAACTAAAGCACACTGGACTGAACAACAAAGATCTCATTGTTGGTTACAGTATTACTGAAACGTTTGAGATCCTTGGGATCCTGTTGTGCTAAGTGCTGTAAAACCAAAGAAAAAATACCTGGAGGAATTTACAGTCTGGTTATTAGACAAGACACAACAGATAGCTATAGGGGAATGGGGGGCACAGAGAAACTGTAAAATAATTTTGGTCATCATGACAAGCAGTGATCTCAGCAGTCCAGCATTCTCACTAGCATTAAGTGTTTTGTAGACATCATGGAAAATATTGGGTGGAAACAAAACTCTTGTTTGTTATTCTAAACAGAGCATTCAGAAATCTTTTTGTGGTCTGCTACAATTGTAGAGCAATCCATTTAAAATTGACTGATACCAAATTTCCTTATTGTGTAGCAATGGGACAAGTAACTTAATACAGATAAGTAGAGCACTGGGGTTGTGAGTTTTGTCTTGCAAACAAAATTACAAGTGAGATACACCAGAATAAGGCTTCCCGAGCAAAATGTAACTTTGCTGATACGTAAGCATTGGGCCAGGACAAGGACTGTAGTTAGGACCATGCCATGTGATAGGTATGGTGTTATAAAAAGAAATGTTTTACAATATGAAATTGTAGCTCTAGATAATTTTGTAGAAACTAAACTGTGTGTGTTATTTGAAATGCCTGGGACCATGGACTTTGGCTGCAGGTTCCAGGTCCACGCGGAGGGGAGAGGGACATGGTTGAGTCAGAAACCTTGAAGAAACAAACCTTGTTTCTTTTGCCACTTATCACAACAATATTGGAGGGACCAAGGTGGCAACTTGCCCTATCAACAGACATGTTATTACTATTTTCTTCTCAGCACACTCTATTCCCCCTGCTAACATGGGTCTTGTGCTTCCCATGAGATGAGTCTTCAAATGATAAAACTCCATGACTAAGATCCTAATGCAACTGAATAGCAATTTTCTAATACACCATTTCACCATTTTTTGCAAAGGAAACTGTTTGCAGGTTTTCTGTTTCACTTCATTAAAAAAGCAGCAGTTTTTAGCATAAAATTACTCTTCAAGCTATGTATAGCACTCGGAAAAATATTCCGGATGATCAAAAGAAAAGTGAAATATTTTAACATACCCAATTTTTCTATCAGCATTTAAATTCCTGGACAGGAGCACGTACATCCTAAGTGGTACAGTAATGAAACTAGTGGGCTCAGTTCAGACATCTCTCTGCTCAACTCAGCAGAAAATGTAAAGCACTGGGGCACTGCAGGAGTTAACAGCAGGAGCTAAAGGTCTGTTAAGTTGTGGATGTCTAAGATGAGATCCAGAATAACATGAAGTTGCCTGCAACACAACTGATAGGAAACATCTAAATCCAAGAGTAATAACCAGGATTGTTACAGGGTCCTAAATATTCCGGTAAAAGCTTTAAGTGTCTACAGTTCAGCTGCAGCATGTGCTTTAAGACACCTTTTGCTGCAGCTGACTGTTTTGAAACCATGTCCTCAGAAGGCCGTATAGCTTTTACACAAGAAAACAACACATGGTGCCCATGCTCCCTGATGCATAGGCAATGTTAAATCCAATATGGAGCATAACAGCCACAGCTACACTTAAAATGCAAAGTCAAGGGAGAAAATGGGAAATTCAGATCAGCAGCTTCTTCTACTTCCCAGGACCGTGGGTCACCCAGCAGATTACACAATCAGACTTGGTTAAGTGTCTGTCTGGCCCCATGAATCTTGAATTCTTGGCTGCTGCACAGAACAGATTTCAACACCTTCCCCTTTTCCTCTCTACGTGTACATGCTTGCATGCTTGCACAAACAAAGTGTGGTTCATAGCCTGCTGTTCAGAGCACTGGGAAATGGGAGCTGAGGATTCAGGCTCTCTGTAGCTGAAGAGGGAACTGAACTCCAGGTATGTTCCTCCTGCTTCTGCTCTCTCCTTACAAGGCCATGGTGTTGTAACAATGAACTCTTCTCCAAGATTTCAAAGTGAATGAGGCAGTCACACTTCTATGCGTGTTATCAGGAACAGGTGAATCTGTATTTAAAGGAAAAATTAAGAGTGACACCACAGCTGAGTTAATAGCTTCAAAATAAATTCTCTAGAAAAGAAAGCAAAGGTCAAATAGCCCGTGTGTCACACTGAGCTTGCCACGCATATCTGAGTAGGGTAGTCCAACATATGAATACAGTTACCAACTGATAGAGTTCTGATTAGTGCAGCTGACATCAACCTATGGCTGAACTGGTTCTTCAAACATTGTCAAAGTAGCCCTGGTCTGGGTTGTCAAGTAACTCTCCAAGATCCAACAAAAGCAGGAACAAAGCACCAATAATTGTTACCATGTTTATTTGATGTTTCTTAGTTTCATAAAATAATTATGTTCCAACAAAAAAATACATGCATAAAATATGTGAATTCAGGATTAAGATGGGAGTCTCATCAGTGCAACTTTCACAAGGTAAGACAGATACACAGTCCAAATGCAAATCCTAGGCAGACGGCAACTTTTTTTCTGTTTGGTCCCTGCTTATCTTTCTACCCTCAACTCCCCATCCTCCTCTGTCTCTTCTTGTTCCTCTGGTTAGGATCCTGGATCATCTTGGATATGGTTTTTTAAATGGCTGGAAAGGGGCAAATGCTGGACCAAATGAGATGGCTAATTTATTCTAATCAAATTCAAAACACTTAATTAATGCACAGTTCAGATTACAGAAGTCAGCCAAGTCTTTGTTTCTCTTGGAACCTTAGCGTGTAGGTTTCTTGACTGTTTATGATTTTTAACTGTACAAGCCCATCAGAAAAATATTCTTCCTCTCTATTTCCCCGCCCCCCCGCCGATATAAAGATTAGGGCTTTGGGGGCAGAGGAGGGGTTTGGGGCTTGCAAAAATGAGGGGAAAAGTTTAACTGGGAAAGTTCATTGCCTTTTTGCTAAGAAGACAGAAATTGAATAGCCATTGCTGGCTCTTAGTGTCACCTCCTGAGGGGGAACCTGTTGTGCCATCCATACGCCTACACCCAGGAAAAGTTCTTACAGTAGAGAAGAGGCACTGTAAAGTCAAGCTACCATGTTCACATTTTATTTACCACTACTAATAGCAATTCACCAATACCTGATACCACCTCTACTGTCTGGTGTTAGTTCAGGTTCAGATTCCAGCATCCACTCATGCAAAGCTGTTCCTGAAGAAATACAGTCCGATGGGCGTGATGCGTCGGAGCAGTGCAGCTTGGCAGGGCTGAGCCGCTGAGCAAGGCTTCTCTGGGGGGGTGGTAGGCCATGGCCAGGGACTTTGTGGTGGGGAAAGCCCATAAGCCTGCTTGAACATGCCCACAGGCATGATCTTGGCCTGGGACCTCATGATTTCTCACTTGAACCATGGGCAAAAACTGGGTTCTCATGACCGTTCCACCCTGGACATGGTAGGATTATGTTCCCTCTCATTCTTGCAAGGGCACAGGAGGAAAGAGGAGAGAAGGAAGAGAGTGAAGAACATTGCCTGATACAGCACAGCCTGATCCTTCCTTTTTGTTTGTTCTCTGCAGTACAAGGGAGAAAAAGCAGCCCAGAAGAATGGGAATGTGGTTCAGCTATTGCATAGATTCTGTTTCATCTTCACAACTGTGAAAAACACTCAAAAGGTGCCAACATAAAGTATCCCAGCTTTTAATTGAGTTCTGTGTGTCCAAAGTCCTAAGGGTTTTTGAAAATCACAGCCTTATTTTCAGCATAGAGCTCCAACGTAACGCTCAGAGCTGAACCGAAAGGCTAACATGGGTGAGCCTGATTTACTTAAAGGAATAATAATCTACTTTATTTAAAAAAAAAAAAAAAAAGGAAAGAAAGAACAAGAGCAATAACAGAGCACCTCCCTGCTCTACAGCTGCAGACTCCTTCTCTGACTGATCTCTCCTTTGAGAAACTATTGCGGGCTGTTCCTGTCCACCACTCCTGGCTAACTGCTGGGGCTGACTCCCTCCAGATGGTTTCCAAGGATCGCTGGGCAATTAGCCTTTGTCTCTTGAGCTAATATCAACACAACCCACCTGGATCTTTTTGACAGACCTACACGCTACTGAGGCAGCGGCAAATGCCCGCAAGAGTTTCTCAAAGGAGAGATCAGTCAGAGAAGGAGAAAGAAATAAAAGGCAAAGCGATCCTTTGCATTCTCGTGTGGTACATTTTCTCGCCCTTCCATGCCATGTATAATAATTCACTAACAGAAGGCTGCACTGGGGAGGTCAGCAGGATAGACTCCTGCTTTAGCACAATGAAATATAACAAGAAGTACAAATCATTAATTTTTTTTCATAATAAAAAAGAGTAACCCATATGATGCATGAATAATCAATTTCTTTTGTTTCATGCAGCACAAGAAATATTTGAAATCCTAAATCACCTTCGATATACTGATGAGAAAACAGCAGTGAGCTCAGAGGTTTGCAGAATACTGCAACGATTCAGTTAGGTAGCATCAGTTTTACTTACGGCTTTTTCAGAAGCCCAGAACACAAAAGAATGTCTGGGAGAGGCTTAATAAGCAGAGGGACAGAACTGTATTCTGTGATAAATTGTGTACATAATAAGTAATGACAGCGCTTTTTGCTTTTTCTTTTCATTTTGTGTCACAAATAAGCAAAATAATTAACCAAGTCCTCTCAAAAGGGAAATTTTTTTTTCTCAGTAAGCATCAGTGAGGACTGTATTTTTTCAGCTGCACTGATTCAGAGTATTTTGTATCACCTTTTACAAAGCCAAACAAAGCTTAATGGTATTTCCATTAAATTTCAATTGAAATACTTCCAAAACAGTTCTTCCATAAAGATAGGCTATTTGTCCTGATACAGCTCTCTGATAAGACCTTATCTGGAATAGCGTGTACTGTTCTGGTAAGCATTTTCAAGAAAGCAGAAAAGTTAAGTACAATAAGGGGAATTAAGTTCTTATCAGATGAGATGGAAGTACCAAGCTTATTCAGTGCAGGAAATAGAGGCAAGGGGTACACCCTTGCTGTTGAGTAGTGTAGCAGAAAGGGATGAATACACACAAGGAACGTATTGGACAGTGCTGGCCCAAGAACAAATTGAGATTAAATGGTCATGAAGTCAGACATGGAGAATGGAAGGGTTTTAAGCATCATGTTCTTGGATGATATTCCAGTGAATATAAAGGGCTTTATTTAGTTTTAGGGCAGAACTTGCTCACTTCGTGAAAGAAATTGCATAATATAATTACCTCTGTTGAAAATGGATGTTCGTCTCAGTCACATGTCCCCAGTGGTAGCAAGTCCTAATGAATGTGTTCTTTACCATCTCCTATCTTTTTAAACCAGAAATAAAGATTTTAAAGCGAAGCCAGCCAAACTGGGCAGGGCAAATATTGACTCTGAAGAGAACACATTATTAAAAACACAAGCAAATCTGTCTCTCTCACCATGCAACCATTCCATGGTAAACCAAAAAGCATCAGGTTGCATCAAGGAAAAAAGAGGAAACTGATTTAATGGCTCTGTTTCTCTTCCCGTTGGTGTTAATAAGTAATGACTGTGAAATAAATAGAATTATATCAATGAGACTAGAATAAAATCCAGCCTTTGTATGAGAACAAAGTAGGGAAAAAATTATCTCTTTTATGTGTGATACATTTAACTAACTAGTTACTGAAATTGGTGAAATACTTTTGTCAATTGGGTGTAAAATTATAGCAGAAAATGTTGTTTACACTATAAAATATTGAAAAAAATTGCAGTTAGTTTTTTTGGTGTGACATAAAAGATTACCGAGTTTGATCATGTCTTGCTAAAAATTTGTCTTTTGAAGACAGGCATTTTAATGAAGAGAGTTCCATTAATTTTCAGCCAATGCAATTAACATGCAGGACTTCAAAGTTACATACGTGTTACTGGAACAATTTTATAAAAACTTGCAAAATTGTCAGTTCTTGCAGGTAGACTTTGTGATAGACTAGCAGCAGCTTTAAAAAAAAGAATTAACCCTCAATAACTCCATTTCTGAAACCAATGGTCCCCATAGGTACTTTCCAGACCTTTTCCTGTTTCACATAGACTTTATTCTAATGTATTATATAGGGAAATACTGTTTTCTACCTTAAATTGTAAGTGAGATTATTTCTCAGATGTTGTTGCCTGTTAATGTAATAACTGGAGTAGGTTCCTTGGCAAAGACAAGATTTTAGAAGCCATTTGTTACCATGAAAATTGTCATCAAAAGAACAAATTTAGCAAGACAGTATTTGCTATTTTAGAAAGACAGGGAATGTTATTCAGTGATACGCTGACAGTCCTCTGGATCAACAGGGTTTTTTATGCCGGCTTTGCGAACTAATGGCTTTAATGAGGTGTGAACTGATACTCCCCTTAAAGTTTTTAGTGTAGTAGTTGAACAACAAATCAGAAGTCCACAGAATGTATTCAAGTAGCATTGTGAGCTAACACATTGTATTGATACCTATAATTGTTTAATAGTAATGTGTGGTTAATATAAAACATAGATATCATATCCTTCACCATCCCCTCTGACAACTACCACAGCAAGTATTCAAATTAATGAATCCAGAATTTCCTTTATTCCTTCAAGTTTGCCTCATCTTGTTCTTTCCTCTCCTTTCTGTCTGTGATGACTCTCAAGCCTGCGCAGGGCATGGAGAAGGGTGTCACTTTTCACAACAAAACTGAGATGATTTCATAGTATCACTCCCTAGCTGTGGGTCAGAAAAGGGCTGCACAGGTGGATGGGTGAGTGTCTTCCATGTGTAAAACTGTGGACAACTTTATTTGCGATCTCCTATCATATAACCTAGCTTGCCTAAATGCCTTGAAGACTAACCACAGAGACTGCCTGGAGCAGATGTCCAAAATCTGCTCTGAAGGAAACACCCTAAGAACGTTGTACAAGGCAGTGGGATCAGAGTTAATGCAGCACTGCTTTCACATGAAGTGACATGGATCTCTAACGTCCTTTCACTTTAGAAAATGTCCCTTTAGCTCCTAAATCAGGAAGGTGATTTCAAAATTGTCATCCATTACTTGGAAAGATAATATATCTTCTAAACCATGCTTTTCCTTTAAACGTTGTACCACAAAAGTGCTGGATCTTTACAGCCCTTATAAAAGCAAAACTGAATTTCATTTAAGAAATAGACCTTAGGTCTCCTCATTCCACCCCTGTTCTTTATCCAAAAGAGTCTTCTCCTTGCTCTGACCCATGGCAGAGAAATTGAAAGGTCAGTGCAGTACATTTTAGTATCTTTTATAGTATTATACATTGACCAAAAGCTCAAATATGGAAAGTATTACAGTACTATGCTATGTTACATGATTAGAAGCACATTTTGCTGGAGATATGATCTGTGTTACCAACAAAATAAGTATGTATAGGATCTGGTTTAACTTAGTTATCCTTTTGTCCTTTTTTTCTGCTTATTGTTATGTAACAGTTGTGATGGTGAAATGCATAATGACTATTCCGGACAGTATGATAGAGCATCATATGGCATTTATATTGGAGGGTAAAGCATATAAACATATGAAAGTCATTTAAAGATACAATTAAACTTCTAAACAAAGAACTTCATAAATATTTCATTTGAAAACTCAGCATCAACCAACTACCTGAGGGCTAAGGGGACTTTTTTTAATACACCATAATAAAGATTTAATAAAAATGCTGTTGTTAGAGGTGCAAGTGTGTTAACTCTCTCTGACAGAGGGCTATTAAAATGTATCCTTCAGTCAGTTCCTTCTTGCATTTTATTGAAACCAGCAAGGTCCTGTGAGTTTACTGACTAGGATTATGGTAAACAATAGAAGCAATATTTACAAGTTATATTGGATTGTATATATCCATATAACCCTTTAATTTAGATAACTCTTTTCATCCTGGGATTTTCTGCTAGTTGATATGAATTCTGAACCATCAGCCATAGCCTGTGATCAGTTTTATTCAAGTCAATCCTGTGCTGCACTCAGTACAACAGAACAGACTTTGTGGGTTTTCTTTCAATGTAGGGCTAGTGCTGGATCATCTATTTTTCATGACAAATCCACAGTTCCAAAAACATGGTATATTTGCCATTACATGAAGATTTTAAATCCAGAGTGAATATGATTCTGAATCATGTTCTGTAGCAAATAAAAAAATTAGGTGAGTAATGCAGAAATTATGGTGGGACATTTATGGTATGTTATGCAAGACAGATTAGGCAGTCATAAACCGCTCTTTGTCTTTAAAAAGTAGGAACTATTGAATAAATGTGATTTTTAACTATCTTAAGCACTCCAAACTGATATTCTTTGAATATCACTGCTGTATTTAATTCCAGGACAGTGTTTTGTAATAAAATCGTTAAAAAGTCAGTAAAAGACATTTTAAAATTTTGAGGTAAGTCCTGGCCCACAATGCTGGAATCCAGGGCAGTCAGATGTTCTTCGATGTTTTGGGTATTGACAGAATGTGAAAATGAGAGAAAGATAGGAAAAAAGAGGCTTCACCAGATTGTAATACACAGAGAAAATGAAAATATATTCTCTGGAGATTCATTATGCTACATTAAAGCAGCCAGAAGAATGTCAGAGGTTACGCCCTAGACTAGCCATGCTTTAATATAGGGAAGCAAGGAAGCTCAAGGACTCTAACTTAATATTTACTTTTCTTTTTTTCCTGGCAGATTAAAGTTATGTTTTGTGTTTTTCTGTTTTTGGACTGAGGTGAAGAAAGCTCAAGACACTTACTGTGTTAAGGTGGAGAAGTATATGTGTCTTTATTTTTCAGGGTCAGGATGTGATATTTCATATTTTTGCATGTTTGTTTTTTCTCCTTTTCATTTCACTAGGACACTTTTTAGTAGGACTTTTCTTGATATTTGTTTGCACACATAATATTTTGTTATGTTTGTAGGTTTTATAGGTGATAGAACTGCATATTATTAAAATTACCTAATGCTTCCTATTATGAAACCTTGATTTTGTCTACTTATAATAGTGCCAAACTGTAACTGTTTTGACTGAAGTTCTCCATGCCAAGTAGCTGTCCCAGGCTGTACTCTTCTGGAAAGCTCCATCCAAAATAGTTCTGCCATTTCTAGGAATGATGCGAGGAAAAAATATGTATTTTTGCCCATGTGACTGAAGCTCTTGAAACCCGTGCTTTGAAATGTGCCAGTGCTCCTAAACCTAGGGAAAGAAAAATGAAAATTTTCAGGCGGTTGGTTTGGCAAGAAAAGGTATGCCTTTGGTGGTTTTTTTGCTACTTCAGTGAAGGTGCAGATAAAACCCCTTAAGTTTTATGGATTAAAAACTCCAAAGCATCCTCAGATGTCTCAATGTCTCTAGATCTTTCTCTACTCAGTAGGCACCATCCCTCACCAAGAAACTGAACATGCCCTAGCTCACAGTGATAGAGACAAAGATGGACTTCTGGCTCATATGGGCACTAAAATGAGAGCAAGGAACTGGTCTTGCATTAAACTCTTTATGACAATTATCTGTTTTCAGCTATAACCCTTCTTCTATAACAAAAAGCTGAAGAAGGAACCACATGTTCAGATACAATAGAAACAAAAGCTGAAGAAAGAAAAGGGCTGGACTGAAACAACGTATCTAGAGAAACAAGGACTCAGGGATGTAGGATAGAGCTAAAGGAAAACAAAGAGGAAACTAGAGAGAGGAAATTGAGATTACCTGGACAAAGAGTCAATAATAGGGAAAACTGGAAGTGAGAAATGTGCCATTATTAGGATTGAAAATTCAGGGCTTCAAAGAGTAGGAAATTCTACTTTAAATGTTTGCCTATGTATGATGGCACAACTTTTAGTTAGAGATCCATATGTTTTTACTTCTAGGATCTCTGTCCTGATGAGAGGATGGAGATTATCTCTCTGGAGTTTGTGTCACAGATAAGGTTGTCTTCATCACCCATTTGTTGCAGGAGTTGGAAGGAATGCAAAGCTGAAGCAAGAGATTTCAGTAAGAGAAAGGGAGAGCCTTATAATGAAGATGTGGATGCTAGTCTAGACAATTGAATTCTCTTCCCATCTCAGCTCTACATATGTGATACTGGGAAAGTAACTTAAAATTTGCATAGATTGCTGCTAACAGAATGTGCTTCATCTTCTTGATAACCACCCTCAGACTGCGGAAACAAATTCGAAGAAGTGCTGAAGACTCCCAGCTGCAACTTAGGTCAATGGGAGTGTAAATCAAACCCAAGGTATTTCAAACTGGATACTCAAAATTCATGGATGTTATCATCTGTAATCTCCCTTCTTCAGTTCCACATCTATAGGATGTACATAAAGCCCATCATCTCACATGGATATTGTGGATATAATTAATATTTGTAAAGCTTTCAAAATTATACTGATGAGCATCATAAAAGAAAACTCATGGGGAAGTTAATAAATGTCTTTAGAGAAGGGTTTGAATAGCGTGCAACAAAGATGGCATGAGGCCATCCATTGAACAATGGGACCATCTATTGAACAATGAAGTAAATATTGAACAGCTGTTCATTAAGTAAGTACCATCCAATCTGAGTACTGAAATGGCTGGGGTGCTATGGAAAGAGTTTGTGATCATATAATTAAAGCCTGTATCAAAATGCGTATGCCCAAGATAAATCAGTTGAGCTTGCATGGACAAGCTTATTTCTGGCATGGTCTCACTTTTGCGTATGACTTTGAAAAATTTTTTAATGTTGTTTTTTATACATGCATGTTCAATAAAAATATATGCTCACCTGTTGATGAAAACAATAAGCAATAGAGATAAAACGATATGGAAAATAGAAAAAAACATGGAGCTTATGCTGAAAAAGAGTGTCTAGGAATGGAGAAGAAGAATGAAGTGGATGCAGAGAAAGGGAGAATATGGAAGGTTGTGCTTATCAGTGCCTGGGAGGTCTGTAGGAGAACATGGAAAGACTTTCATTCTCCATCATATAGATGCTTCATATTTCCAGTTGAAAAGTGCACTTAAAGTAATGGTTTTCAAATCCACTTCTGAAAATGAGATGTGGAATTCCCATTGATTTCATCGACTGTAGAACTTTTTAGGCAATGTTCAAAAAATCCCATCCTTAGAGTTTTCCACATCCATGCTGACTTCCTAAACAGTATGGCTTTTCCAGGAGCTTAGCAAAAGTGACTACAAGTTCACAGTTATTCACTTATCCATGTGCTTCTATCTTGTTCAGCATCTTCCATCATGTTTGAATGACACTTTCTTGTCATCTTAGATTTTATAGCTCATGCTAATGCAAATTAATGCTCTTAATTAATTAATTAATGCAAATATTTTTCCCTTGCCTTTTACTGTGAAACAAGTGAAGCTAAAGTAATAGCTAAGAAAAAAGTCTGAAAATACTTTGCAGAATAGTTGACATTGGAAGGCAGTAAAATCATGTAGAATATATTACAGGGAGCTCTCCATGGGTTGTCCTTTGTAGTCAGAGAACTGTGTTCATTTGTGTTCTTTTCAAATACACATTTGTAACCCTTTTTCTTTGATCACACACTGTTTTGCAGATCAAGTATGAATGGCCACTGAGCAATTGCTGTCCATAGTCCTCTCACTGTTATTCTATGTTCTCTGCTTTTTGGGCTCATTAACTTATCACCTCATAAGGCGGGTACTCTTTGGTACCCTTATTGTGGTTTTTAAAAGATTTTATAATATACAGTTTGACAAAGTTGGAACTTCTGACTGCTCTAGCAACAATATGTAAAAAGGTTAATCCAGAGTGAATTTGTTTCAATAATTTTTAGACTAAGACTAAACTAAATATTGCCCAAAATTGTTCTTAAAGGTAAAGAACCAGAAGCACAAGGAAGAGTAAAATAAAGTGAGAGATGGACTGGGTGCAGTTGCTGTTCATAAATACTGATATTCTGTACACATATCCCCATGATATTGCTATGATTTGATCTTTCAAGAGTGCATTCTAAGTAAAAGTTATGCTGAAGATACTAAAATATGTTTCTTGACCTAACCATTTAATTTTAACAGAGGTAGGAATGATCATAATGATTTTGAGGGTCTCTGGGTCAGAACTAGAGGATCTTTAATAAAAGCTTTTTACTTCACATAGCTTGACCTTTATACTGGGGTTTTATTGTTTCTATAACATATCCTTTCCTTATAATTACTTATGTTTCTATAAAATGCTAACCTTGACTGTTTGGAATGATAAATTGTAACAATGAGTTTTTATGGTACTGCTAGAAAAATAGGAAGAAAAATCTTTTTAAAGAGTGCTCTGTATTGCACTCTGCAACACAGAGCACTGTATTAAATACATCAAATTTCCCTTAAATACACATGGTACAACTTCATCGTTAAACTCCGTTTGAAGTTTTCTTTACTTAACTTACATTATCTCAGTGGGCAATCATTCCCTGGAACATTTTGAATCGAATGGTAATTTCAGTTCTAACCAGCACACAGTCTTTCGGAAAACACTCTTCGCCAATCATCATGCCATGTTCTGGCCTATAATTTTAATAACCTTATCAAGCTAGAGAAGAGAAATTCACAAATCTTGGGAACACAGTATATTCTGATTATATAAATGAGCACTAGCAATATTATTTTTTGTAATATATAACCCACAAAAAGAAAGAAACTACAGAATCAAATAAAAGAAGATTAATGAACACATGTGCAATGGGTGAATAGTAGGGTAAGTGCAGTAAAAAACACCCATACTGCTTCAGAAACTTTAATTAGGCAATTATCCGTGACATGTTTCTTACAAATTTATTGAATTTTTACTTCCTTTGCAACTTAAGAAATTTGGAACTCTGAATTCAAAGCAGAGTTTGAAGTTAAATAGAAGCAATATCAAGTAAAATAAAGATGATAATTGTTTCTTTAGTTTATATCAGATCTCTCAGTAAATCAAATTACTTAAAACAATAGGGCTCAACAGTGTATTTATTCTGATTCTATAGAATTCTAAAGTAACAATTTTCGTATTAAAATGAAACTCGAAATCTGGCCTCTTCCGTCCAGATTTTTATTCAGTTTGTGAGCATGGTTTTAATGTGCTTAGAATTTATGACACTATGATCCCATAAATAGCTCAATCAAATGGAAGTCTCATGATTGAACATTAGAAATTTAAACTACTTGAATGAGTTCAAATATACATTCTTACATAGTAAGAATATACAACCATGATTTTTTTTCCGGTAGACACAAAATTCCACAACTAGTATCTAAGGTCTAGTTATTGGTATATATAGTATAGTTATTTGGTATTAAGTATTCTTTTGCAGCTGCTCAGTAAATGTTTACTTAAAGCCCTCTGGTCAAAATGATTCTAGAATAAATGAATCTTCTTAGAAATTACCTAAGAATAAAATCACCACGTTTCTAAAAATTGCATAGGTAGGATTATTGATGAGTGCTTATAATAGAATACACCTCAATTTCCCCAGGTAAACAAACCCATATTTTGACTTTGTGATTAAAAATCCTTCTAATTTCAGCTTTTTAAATTTTGCTTTGCTTTGGTTTAACTCACTGGTATGTAAAACTGCCAGCAATTTACTCACATCTCGGTTTGGTATAATTCTTCTTTTACTTGACGAAATTTTAAAGCAACTGGGAATGCATTAGTTTATAATTCATACCCTTCTTAATTCAAGATTCTTTGAGAAGCAGTAAGTTTCAGATGACTGTACAAGTGTCTGGAGGGGTCCTACCTTAAATTTGTGTGATACAACTTTTGTCATGTGTCTTCGAATGCAAATACAGTTTACAGTTAAAGAAGTGTTATTTAGAATGTGTAAGACATTTCCTGCATTCATTTTTCTCCAGTTGTTCAGCTTATTAAATTAACATGTTACCTATAAATTAATTATAAATTAATCTCTGAAGGTTTTGAATGGCATCTGTCTTAAAATAAGCATGTTAACTCTTCATAGAACAGAGGTACTCAAACTCTACTCAAGTCACTGGAGAGTCTCCTTCATAATATTATATTGCTTAGGGAACTCACATCTTCTTGAGGTTGAAGACATTTGAAACTGGTTGGCTGTGTGATTATGAATGCAAATGTCTTGAAAAAGAAAGAAAAAAAGGCAAAAGCAACTTTCATCTTCACCTAGCTATTAGAATATGAGTGGAACAGGGAACACAGATGATATCTGATCTCTGGACCGCTTCTATTTCTTATATCTAGAGATGGCCTAATGCAATGCCGGTTCTGAGGAATTGGATCTGGGACCCCACATGTGCTCCTTCCAAGGGTATTGCTGGTCATCCCCTCCTCTGCCCTTCTGGTCTTGTGACTTTTGTATTCCTGCTTATACATTGACTCAGCTCCAAGGTAGACATGGAAAATTTTGAACAATCTGCTTGAGGAGAGTTCTCTTGAAACACAGAAGATGAGGCATCAAGTCCCCTCAAGTTTAACATGGGGGTAAATTTCCTATACAGGAGGCAATTCTGTGTATGGCAAGCCGGGTGTAGAGCACAGGGCAGAAGAACACAGCTATTATTGACCAATTGTGCAAAGAGTGCCTCACTTTTAACATCTTGAGTGGAGCCTGAACCGAGTGGAACTTAAGCATTTATGCTGGGAACGCTAGATAACTCTTCCAAGGCCAGGTATCAGCATGCAAGCGAGGGTCAACTACTCCCTAAGGGCTGGGTAGCTGGGACCCATGGCCAGCAGGGCAGGGGCCTTGCCAGCCCTGTCCCACTGCCTCCAAGCAAGGGAGCAAGGCAGGCCTAGGGATGGCAGCTGGGATCACCCAAGAGTCCAGATCATCATTCAGGTCTATGGTGACAAGGCAGGCCAGGGTGAAGCCAAGAGCATGAGTCAGGGTCAGGATCAGGGTTGGTGGTGGTAACTAGGATCAGACAGACTGATCTGATCAGGCTTGGACCCCCAGGCTGGTCCAAGATTAAGCCAGGAACCGGGTCCACAGGTCTGTGTCCAAATCAGCAGGGTCCATGGTCAGATGTGGAGACAGGTACACCTATGACACGGCTTCATGGAGGAACTGAAGGCATCAGCCTGAGCTGGGGCTCCTGGGCCCATGGGCAGGAGGTAAGGGTGACGGCTCCAAGTGAGGCCATTCAGGGCCCTGACACCAGATGTTTGAAACTGAGTCACATGTGAACCTAGGATACGTGCCCCAACAAAAGTATTGATCAACAATCTTTGCTTCATGCCAAGAGGAGTTTTCAGCATCCCGCCACTTGGCCTCATTTCCTGACTTGGTCCAGAATGTTTTCCTGACTTGGTCCAGTGGTCTACTTGTCCCTTCCTTTAAAGAATCTGAAAGGAACTGATCAGAATAAAATGCATGCTTTGCATTGAGTGGCACAAACCAAATGGATCTGTAGGTGTCATAGTTTTGTCAAAAAAAGAGATTTCTTTTATGTTCTCACAGCAGGAATTCAGGCCATCTAACTATAGGTACCAAGCTTTGTGACATTTTTCGTTACACACACAGTGTGCAGTGTAGTCATGTGTCTGGGCAAGCGTGACTCCCTGGAAGAGAGGAGGAATTAGAAATGCATGCTGAAGCAGCGATCAGTCAGTGGATAAGTTGCACCCTTATGCAACTTATGGCTGTCATGACAGAGTAGGGTTCTGTGAGTATCGGTAATATTCATATTCAGTGGTGGTAAAGAGCAGATGGTGACCAGTCAGAAATGAAGATGTGGGAAGAGCAGTCCACAAGACATAGTGTAGGAATTTGTACCATTCCACTTCAAGTGTAATGAATATTTGAAGTTAAAAGCATCCCACAAGATGTTCAGGACCCTATATGAAAAGACATGGGTGCTTACTGTCCTAACTGTAGCAAGAGGAGAGATAGACAGGACTAGGCATTACAAATCCATGCTCCTGCAAGTCCTTCTCTAGACTCCAATGAAGAATTCAAGGCAGAAATGTCACTTAGATGCTTCTAATCATTCTGTGTGGTAGTCTGTCTTTCTTTCTGTTGACACCATAAGAAATCCGTAAGTTAGGTGATAGAAATACTGGTCATTTTGAAACTTTTCATATCTCTGTATGTTTGTGGGAATTGTAGTCTTGTGTACAAAATATTAATGAATTACATTATTGTAATCTAATCTACATCTATGCTATGTGTCTTTTTTTGGATTTTCTTGCTTTGCCATCCCCTTCTGTAAGTGCTTTGTGGAACTTCCACTAGGTCTTTCTTTTCAGATTAGTGTAAGTTTCTTAAAATCCCCATGGGCCTTGCGAGGTTAAAATTTTTTTTGTCAGTAAGTTTTATTTCTTCTTAAAAAAACCCACCATTTTGAAGCTCTGTGGAATTTAGGGAGAGTCCTTCCATGCTCTTTTAGTTGTATTTAATTGTTTTCCTCATAAATCACACACTTTGTTTTGATGCAAAACACAGCGACAGAAGAGAATCTGACATTTTATGTAACTGGCATGTCATTTATAAGATCTCCATTAGACAAAACGTTTGTTTAGATACTCTGTTATTCATTTATTTCCATGTCAACACCAAAACCAACTGCAGAAATGAACAGAGATGAATAATAAGACAAACTGTTTTAGTATCAATGTACTCTGCCTAAGGCAATATACTGTGCAACTGGTGAAGAATGCTTATTTCCTTCCCAAAACCTCTGCTGAGAACCAGCTCTTATAAACAATATCTTACTCCTTTGTCTTAAGGGACTATTTTCAACTATCTCCAAGACAAAATTTTAGTTGATATTCCACTTAAAAGATTTTTATGGTAACTTGATAAATAATACCTATCAATTACAGTTATCTTCTCTGCTGTTGCATTCTCTTTGTTGTGTCTGCTCTTTGCCAATTACTCTTCTCAGTGTAGTAAATAAAAAAGACAGCATAGAGGAAATAAACAACAATGGTCTCATTAGCAGACAGATTTGACAAGATATGGCTTCTGAGAGATATATGTAAATCTGATAGATATTACAAACAAAAATAGATATTTCAGCCGATCTACTGCAGCAGTAGCAATATTCCTGTCATTAGAGCTGGGAGGATAAGGTCTTTCTTGAAGAAGGATGGTAGCTAGGAAGTAGTTGAGGTTGCCCTCAAAGCATGTATACCCCCAAGTTGCCTTGGGAAGAAAAAGGCAACCAGGAGTAATCTGTCCAACAGTTAATAGTAGAAGTAGCCCATTCTCAGACATCATCTTTGACAGCCAACTAAGAACGCCCAGAGACTTCTGGGTGGTCTTGTTTTGGGTAATGTACATGCAGTAAGTGTGCTGGTTCCAAGACCAGCATGAATCCAGGATTCAGGTATGTGGAATTAATACATGTGCAGTTCAGGTGATTGACAGATGTGCAATACCTTTGCTGCTTTCAGGGAGCTCTGCACCTATACACATATAGAAATTGAACATGTGAAACAAGTCTTTTATGGTAAGGCATATGTGTCTCCAAATGTTGTTGAAAGAAGATGTGACTTACCCAGCCAGATCTGTTAAACATGAGTGATCTAGTTATTCCCTTGAAAAAATTAAATTATTCTCTGAAGAATAACTTTGAATAGATTAGGCTGCCCTATTTAAATATTCGGAGTCCTGACGCTTCCTTTACTTTTTTTGTAAACTATTCTGTGGTTAAATAGGTCTCTCAGTTAATTTTGCCTGAATTATCACTTTCCTATTGCAGTGCTACTTCTCCACTTAAACTAGGAATACCATCCTAAATACTTTTGTTACAACTTCAGTGTTTAGGACTTTAAAATATATGTATGTTGTTATTATGTTCTCTCTTTGCTTAGCACTTAATCTTCTGATGTTCACACGTTAATTTTAAATTAACTACTATAAAACCTTGGACAATTTACGTACTTTCCTGTGAATTCCCTCCAATTTGTCAATAAATTCAAGGACCCAGGTGGGTAAGACCATGGAAAACTGTGGGAGATAAAAGGAAAAGAACATTCCTTTTCCTATATATGTAGTTCAAAGCTATACTTGCCTCTGCTACAGCCATATAACTTTGTAAACGTACACTGAATTTCCATTTGCCTCTTATACCAACACTGAATTTCCATTTGCCTCTTATACCAAAGTTTTTCCAGCGTTACTACTTGCTAGGTATCTTCTTCAATGTGAACTGAGTGTCTCTGCTCTGAGTTATTTGTTCTAAGAGTTTTTTTCGTGTTAAATAATACTTTTTTATCTGTTAGCATGATTTTTATTTTCCACACCCTTGTGTTAATTATGTGCATTCAGAGGGTCTTGAAAAACTTGTTAAATATAATGATTAGAAAGTTTCAGGAATAAATTTCTTGCCAAAGGCCTCAGATGGCAATTGAAAACAGGTATGTGAAGAATGGAAGTCTGGTGAAGTATATGTTGGGGCATAGGGAAGTTAAATTCTCTTTGAGAAAGAAATAATAAGGAGCATCAATCTTAAAAGAAGAAAAAATAGAAGAAAAGCAAAACCTAATAGATGTAATAGTTTGGTGGTAGACAGTTCACTTGAGTCTTAGCTTGTGTTTTCTCTCTACTCAAAAATTACATTTACTTCATGACCACTAGGCACCAAAATGGAGAATGTCTCACAGATACTCATGATAGCCTATAAGAGGCAAAGGAAAAGGCTTACAAATAGAAAAGCACATTTTTGATTCTGAAGGCTGTTACTTGCCTTCTTGGGTGGGGATAGTGTGTCTGAGTGTTTGAGACTAGGAGTTACACCCTGATGGTATTCCTCTGCGTGTAGATGTTGCAGTTACTACTTCTGTGGATCACTGATAAACACACTGCTATTTCCTTCTCTTATTTTATTGTCTTAAAAAATAATTAAATTAACAAATTCTTCCCATGAAAAATCTTTTGCAGCCATCTGGCGTCCTACTGAGTAAAAGAAAGAAAACTCTTGCTGCCAGTTCTTCATATGAACAGGAAAGCCACCCACACTTGGAAGTGTAGCTTTCCTCTGTCTGAGTTTCCTTATGATGGCAGAAGGTTCAACAATCTCTTTAATAAGGGCAGAGAATTTAACTTCCAGATTTGGGCCAGGTAAGAAATAGTCCAAGAGTAGCTCACTGACTTTTACCGGTTTAGCCTGAAACATTATGTTGGTTTATGCTGGTTGGTTTACAAATCAAGGTGGAGACCAAGGAGGAGAAATTACCAAACTATTCCAACTTTCACAAGTTTATAGAAGAGTGTGAGGTTCCTGCTTTGTCATAAAATAATTGCTAATTTCCATATACGCTGTAGGCCTGAAAAAGGTGATCAAAACTGAAGCTGAACACTTAGAGACCTGCAGTGAAGGACATTCCCCCAAAGAATTCAATGACTTGAGTAATTAACTTAAAGCATGCTCAATATTTCTGACACAACTTTGTTCAGCATATAACTATTATCTCTGATATATGTCCAATCTATATTCAGGTTTTGGGTTGCTACTTAATGCAGATTTCTTTTTCTATATGTTTATTGTTGAGGAGTTTATAAGAATCGTGACTGTTGAAGCCCTATTTATGGCTGACAAGGGTGGATTTCTATATTGATAGGGATTCCTCCTAAAATCGATTGGGACCAATGGGATGCAGAAATCATTCCACCAACTCAAGCTGAAGTTTTTCCTTTTGATGTGTTGATTAGAAATGGTAAAATGGAGAGAAAATTCCATGAATAATTTATTTGCATTTAATCATGAATCTGTGTTGATCATCCCAACTAAACAGTGAATGTGACATTTCAGACATTTCCAACATATCCATAGAATGCAATTCAGAAAGGTGCTTTTCAAATAATAAAGTCAAGAAGTACATGACTGTCAGGAAAAATGCCTTCTTTGCTTAAATAAACTGCTCTTTGTGTTTTTTTACACATGTACATATGCCCATATTTTATTCTGTACAGTACAGAAAAGTCAATAAAGGATGTAGGCTTTGCCAGCTGGAGGGACTTTTAAGTAGATGTGCAGTAGATAGGAACTTGCTCGATTTCCAGATGCTTTGGGTAGATCAGGTGGTGGCTATGTTCTTCTGACAGATGTATTTTTTTTTCCTTATCTTTGAAGACTGATGCATAAGTGTTCTCAATGGAATCTAGTATTTGCGACACAATTCTTAATTGTGCTTAAAAATAAGGTGGAAAATTCTTCAATACTCATAAGTAATATTTGTAATAACTCAGATTAAGATGTGATAGCTTCTTTGTATCATTGTAAGTCTTTCAGTCAAGACTGAATGTCTTTCTAAGGGTGATAAGTTCAAGACAAACAGTAGTTAAGAATATGATGTACTAGCTATTGGTGAAGCCCTTTCACCCGTATCTTTTGACAGTTCAGACCAGGGGCTTTTCTTCACATTCTAGATCTACACAAACTGTTGGTACAGGACAAAATTGGTGGGTTTTTAAACAAGAAATGACTTAGAATGTTATGTATGAGATGTGCTAATTAGATAGGGAGTAAAAATCATAAATGCAGTGGCAATAATGAGATCTCTTTTAAGAAAATTAGTTTTCTAAATACTGTTTTTAAGTTAGAAGTGGTAAATTTTCCCACTCCTAGTGCCATGTTTGGACATAATTGGGTATGACAGAGTTACTGCTCTCTTTCACTCACCATAGAACTTCTGCTTATGGATTTTCCTCTATACCATTTTCTACTTTCCTCTTATCAGCTGTTTTCCATGTACCCATGAAAAGGGTTGAAATTGCCTCAGCTGTAGTTTTGGCACGGTGGTAACATGCTGTGGTTGCACCTGTATGAAGTGATGGCTTCGTTGAAGGATTTCCCCCCTTTGCCAATAAAATGCCAAATTATTTCCTACTCTCCTGATTTGTTTAAAAAAAAAAACAGATTAATGTGCGGTTACATTTACTTTCCAGAATGTGACCGCTTTTTTATAGTATGCTGGCTCTACTGCTGATAAGTTCTTTCATGGTTTGAACCCATTCCCATTGAAATCAATGGAGAAGCTGCCACTTCCTTATTGAAAGTAGTATTATAGTCTTGCTTACTAATATGGTGAGTTTTACCTGTTTATTACAGTCCCGGTGCCAAACCTCTGTATTGGACTTGTAGCTCTACTGAAGTCAACAGAGGCATGTGGATTCAATACCAGCTGAGAAGCTCTGTGCCTGGCAGTCATATCTTGCTTTTCTTCACTGTGCTCTCCCAAATATTGTTTTCTTTGAGAATATGGTTTCCAGCACTAAGCTCTGTCTTTAATTGGCTATTCACTCTGTACAAATAGAAGGAAAGAATTTTTTTAATGACTGTACTTAGTGTTTGATATGGTGTCAAATTGATACTGGGAAGAAGTCTACAGTTTAGCTCACCTGCTGTCCCAGCTGGGCTTGCTGTCTGTCTGCCAGGTTTTTTTTCCTTTTCTTTTAATAAAAGGAGACCAAGAAAATGGAAATAAAAGTCACAGTTATCAGAACAATAAGAAACAAAAATTCAGTGCATGCATATATTAAATCCTGTTGTACCTAGAAGTTAATGTTCCTTGGGCAAAAAAAGCAAAGTGGTAAAAGACTGAACTTGACCCAACAGATTGTATACACCTTATCTGGCAATATTAACATGCACTTGAAAGTTATTAGTGCCCCAAACCTTTCAATACCAAAGTGTGCCCTAAATGTTATTTGATACTAGATGTTACATAAATCTGTATTTTCATTACTAAGCAACTTTAGGATATGTAGTGTGTGTTTGAAAAAAGGCATGGTAATAACTCACTAATAATGGGTGCCATGTGGGGGGAAAAAGGCAATATTACCTACCTAAGAAATATAAAACATGGTTTATATTTTCAACAGTTTGAGAATGAAATGAAAACAGAATATTTGGTGCACCTGTAAAAACATATTTGATCATAATGGCAAGTACAGCATTCTTAGTGTGGGATTCATATTTCATAACTCATGTTCAAACAAGAAAAATGATTATAATGTTAAGTATTTCCTGAGTTTATTTTGATGGATGGCAGAATAAGTATCTTTTACTCATTAAAATACAGATTGGTATAATTTAATAAATGAATTTAATACACAGATGTTCAAGACTGTTTGAGCAGAGTGCATATTAATCAACTTCTCTATAACTGATCCTCTTTTATATATTTTAAAAGAAATTTGCAGGAGCCAAAAGTTTATTAGATCTGTATGATCTTGGTCTGGTATCAGATATCCAGTATGTTGTTTGAATCATGTCAGGTGATCAAAGTGTTCCTTTTTGATTGATGAACCTGTAAACACCAAACTATTTGAGTGGTCATTGCTTTTGCATCTGTTTGAAACACTGACACATTCTTTGGAAAAATGGCCAAGATTTTTAAGAGTGACTTGCAATACTGGGAACTTCAATTCTGGGTGCCCTACAGAAGACTGATTTTTAGGCAGTATTAAGTACTCTGGTTTGAAAAGCTGTTTCAAGTTAGATACTTCCAAAATAGGGCCCCAGAATCATTTGTCACATATGAGAATTGCACATACCAAGAAATGCAGAGCCTGATTTTTCCTATTGTTTATGCACACTTTTGCCTCGCTGGTTTCAGTGGAGTTGCACCAGATTTACATGCATATAAATGAGCAAAGAAATAGGACCACCATTTTTTAAAGCATATATTATGGAAATAGGTGGAGCTGCAAAGTATCCAAGTGAGCTTATGGGAAGTATTTTCAAAAAAGATCTCGGATGAGACTTGGCCTAAGATCCACAGAAGAATGTCACTGTCCTGCTACCCTCAATGCAGCAGCAGGAGCCTGGCCTCTTGAATAGGCTCCATAGCCTTGAGAAGGTCCCCAAGCACCCTGCAGAGACATGCTCTGGAGTGAGGACCTCTACATACAGCACTGTGAGCTGCCTTTGCTTGCTAAATGCTGAACACCTGAATTGACTTAAAAAATCAGGCGCTAGGAAATTCTACAATGGGGATGATTGAATTTATGCCACTTTGCACACAGGACTTCAGGCTTTCTTGTGCTAAGAGGGACCACGAGTGAGTGTGATTCCCTACAATCATGTATGGGTAAGTGAGGATACCCATCCTCCAAGGATCATTTCCCCTACCCTGATTTAGAGTTTCTGCCACTGGGAAACTGAGTAAAACCAAAGGAGTTCTTCTTCTTTGTTTCAAGAAAGGTTTTGGTCTGCAGCATTCGTTCTGGTTTCCTTTCTTGTAGGTGAGCTCTGAGGTTACATCTCAGCTTGTAAATGTAAGAGTGCCAGGGCTGGCACAGTCTGGCCATGTCCTGTTGAACAGGATGGTCAGATGCAAATCGTATGTTGGGAATGTTTCTTGGCTTTTGCTAACTTCCTGACTGTGCCCAGAAATATAGGAGAGTGCTAGTTGGCCTGGGCTATAAGTATGCCAGGGAGTACTCTAATAAATTCATTGAGTAGCTTATTGAATACCATTATGTGTGCTGATGCTGCTTAAGGTACTAGTATAGATGCAGCCACATGGTTACTCCTGGATTAAACACTGCAGGTAAAACTAACTGGGAGGTATCTAGTTTATGAAACACATTTGAGCTGAGATGTGAGAGACTCAGGTATATGCATGCCCCTTAGGGCAAGAAGCTGAATGCTTGGCAAACTGGAAAGGAGTACCACTGAGTGTTGCCAGGGTGTCCTGGTTTTGGCTGGGATAGGGTTAACTTTCTTCTAGTGTAGCTGGTATAGTGTATGTTTTGGATTTAGTATGAGAATAATGTTCATAATGCACTGATGGTTTTAGTTGTTGCTAAGTAGTGTTTATACTACTATGAGAAGGCTGAAGGGGCACAAGAAGTTGGGAAAGGACACAGCCAGGACAGCTGACCCAAACTGTCCAAAGGAATATTCCATACCATGTGACATCATGCCCAGTACATAAACTGGGGGGAAAGCTGGCCGGGGACTGCTGCTCAGAAACTAACTGGGCATTAGTTGGAGAGTGGTGAGCAATCGCATTGTGCATCACTTGTCTTGTGTATTTTAATTCTATTATTATTATCTTCCTTTTCTGTCCTATTAAACTGTCTTCATCCCAACCCAGGAGTTTTTACTTCCCCCTCACCCCCCTAATTGTCTCTCCCATCCCACTGGGTGGAGGTGGGGGGGTGGTGGTGAACAAGCAGCTGCGTGGTGCTTAGTTGATGGCTGGGGTTAAACCACAACATGGGGTTAAATGGCAGCTAAGAAGGTTCCAGTGTTCAGGGCAAGTGTGGTAGGCATGTATGTGCATTGGTGATGTTTGATCATAAGGGACAAACTAACCTTTTACTCCAGGCTTTATCTTTAAGGGGGAATACCAGGTTAGCGGCAGAATGGAAACAGAGGCATGTATTTTCAAATTATTAGAGTTCACTGTTCCACCTAGTGACAGCATGCTCCTCTAGGTCCATTCCCTGTGGTCAGGTAAAGTGTCTGGGAAGAGGACCCTAAGCAAAAGTTTTAGGCGATCACAGAAGTTTCTCTTCAGTTGTGGTTAAGCCTCTTAGTGCTCAGAAGACAGACTTTCTCACCTTCATAGCAGCAGTTCCAGTCACCCCGACATCAAAATTCATACCAGGTGGGCCACTGAGTATTAACTTACTTCTGTGTTTGTCCCTGACTCTGCTCCTACCTATTTCCCAGAACATCTGGAGGGAGATAGTAGTACTGCAGTGACTCTGACAGAGTTCATTTGGGGGCTGCCAGTGAGCAGGATGACTTGGCTGATTTGTACACAAATTCCTGAATCTTTCTGAACTGCATGTTCTTGCTCCTTCACTGCCCAGCACCTTGCAACCATTTGCACCTGTACAGAGTGAGTGTAAAAACAACAAAAAAACCCCCAAACCACCAACAACAAAAAACCTCAACCTGCCAGTCCAGATGGCAACACTTCTCACCTACTTTGCCCAGGTTTTAAAAACTACACAAGCTGCAGTGCAGCAGGAAATGATGCTGAGGGACTTTTTCCATTTCTGCTGTGACTCATTCCGAGGTACATGGTCCCACTTCCTCCAAAAGGGAGGGAGGCAGGAGGAGTAAGTGGAAGGATTCTTTGTGGCAACCTTTTCATCTCGAATAGTCAACAGGAAAAGTACAGCTTTACTTTGTTTTTCAGATAACTTAGCTATGATATCATAATGATATGAAGGTTGCCTTAATGTCCACTTCTGTAATGTATCAGCCAGATAATCAGTTTCTGCTCCAAGAATTTTAACGAGAGGTTTGTGGTCTGCAATCAGAACAGCTTCTTCCAATGTAAAGACTCATGGAATGTCCTCATACCAAAATATAATAGTCAGAGGGTGAGTCTTGTTTCATATGTTTCATGAAAGTGGAAGCAATTAACCTCTTTGTTCCATTATTATTTTAGGTGAGAAGCATTGTCAACTGAGAGGGAAGAAGGGAAAATATAAGGGTTTTTTCATATCTTAACTTCTTAATGAAATCAAATAACTTCTTAAAGTTTTCAGTCCCAAACTGTCCAAGTAACATCTTTGTCATTGGGTTTATTAATGTAGGTAAGTCAGAGAGAAACTTGCTATAATAATTAACTGTACGTAAAGAGGATCTGTAACAATGTATTCCTTGGCACAGTCCTTTTTTTCATAAGCTTACTTTCTCTGGAAGTAGTTGAAAGCCTTCCACATCACTTTCATAATCCAGTCAGTTGCTTGTAGATGGAAAAAGCCATATTTGTCCTTTTTTCTTACCTTTTCCAAATTGCATTATACATTACACCACAGATTCCAGGCTTTTCAGATGTGTTTTCTCACTTGCATTTGAATAAAAGTCTCTCTCCACTTATACCTTCCGTACTTGTTCTATTATAAATTGAGATGTCACTAGTACACCAGCTATGTGCTGCTATTCCAGAAAAGAACCTTATTCATGTTAATGATGATGCATATCAAGACCCTGGTTCCAACTCCATCTGCTGGTAAGCCTGTGACAAACCTACCTCTGTAAACTCCTGTTCCCCATTTAGTAATGGAAGCGTTCTTTGGCAACTTGTGCATAGGACCCAGGAATAATAGTTACATATGCCACAAGTCACATCGTTCTGAGATTTTACTTGACTGCAGAATGTTACCTTCTCTGCTTCAGAAAGAGACATTATTTGGGTTGATCTTAAGAGATCCAACCTCTGGTTTTAAGGACAGGGTTTTTTACAACACTGACCTTTTACCCTTTTCTCCAAACTTGTTGTCCTAATTGTATCTATATTAACTGTGACCAATTATGACACTGAGTCGTATATAAAATAGTTCACTAATATACTTTTATTCAAAAGCACAGCACACAGACAAAGATTCTTTTTTTACATCTGGATTAATTATTGCCAAGTCTCAGACTGTACAGTTAATGTCACTGTTCTAAAGATAAAGCAGCAACTAACCTGTTGCTGAACATCACATTGCCTCCCTTTTCCTTCTTCTTTTAACGTTAATGTAACTTAAGAGAAACTATATGCATTCTTGACAGAATTGACCTATCTATAATATGTATACATAAATGCTGCTGTTC
Source organism: Aviceda cuculoides (assembly GCA_035590195.1). Lineage (NCBI taxonomy): Eukaryota > Metazoa > Chordata > Aves > Accipitriformes > Accipitridae > Aviceda > Aviceda cuculoides. Next base: position 20,392,210 of record JAVJGG010000017.1, read on the forward strand.
TGATGTTCAAAAAGACACAGACTTTAATGTAGGTTTTTGAATAAGAATCTTTTCAGAGTCCTGCTGGCGTCAATGAGTTATGAACCAACCCCATGGTGATGTCTTCCTTTGGAGAACTGTGTTGTGTTATCGCAAATGGGTTAGTATCAAGTTTTGGAGACCTTCTGCAGTTCTGATTCTTGTAAAATGGGACTCAGAAATCTGGGCACTCCTGGCAACTTGTGAAATCTCAAGTAATAAGCAACCCACTGAGAAATGTCTTTGTGTGTACTGCTTTTTTGGTGAAATAACTCGAATTTTTTTCAAGACTAATAAAACCCAAGGTAAGTTGAATGGTGAGCCCCAAGGATTAGGGTTTCTTTATAACTTCCCCATCTTTTCTGCTTTTGGCACTCCATCTCTTGCAACAACAGATATCAGGTGCCTCACTTAAGAACTGCTTATTAAAGCGATAATCACTGATCTTCACAGTGGGAACTGCAGTATTGAGCCAAAGTCACAGGTGCCAACTCCACCATATTTGGCAGCAAATCTTTATACATCATCTACTGTCCTGCTGTTTTTTTGGCCGTTAGTCTAGGAATTCCAGGCAATTGGCAGGCTTGTTGGAGAAGCTCAATAGCTCTAGAGAAGCTGCCCTGTGCTCAGATATCCTGAGCAAATGGCCACTGCAGATGTACAAATTGAATTCACATTTGTCTAACAGATTAGATGTGTGAGATCGGTTGCATCAGTGCTGCAAGGCTGCAGTGAGTTGAATTCTGTGGCTATGCCCATGCTAGTAAATCAGTGCCAAGAGACATTTCTGAGGGCTGGACCCTGGTTGTGTACCAGCAAAGCGTTTGAAGGCCTCTGCCGTTGTTTTTCCTCAGGACGACTGGAAGCAGCCTTGTCGCAACACTCTGATGCTACAGCTGAGCTGAAGTGTGTTATGGAGAGGGAGACCTTAGTAGCTTGAACAGGGCACAGCACTGATACAGCCCAACTGCTTTTGAGAATGGGCTCGTGTGTCCCACACGAAGCATTTTGGATTGGCATTAACTGCTGTGTCTCTGCAGTAGACACTACAGAGAAAAGGGGTGCTCTTTTAAGATCAGGAGCAAAGCCTACAGGAAGAGGAAGCTCCGACACAACAGCTGAAGTTGTGTCTTACACAGGGCATGTATAAAGGCATTGGAACGATGCCCAGAGACACCTAAACTAGCACTGACACCATCTGATATATGTATTGTACAGCGTAGCCCCATGAGAAGAAAGGTCAGTCGCATTAGAACTGTGTGTATCTGCCGCTGAGGAGCAGGGCTTATCTTCTCCGTTCATCGCTCTGACACTGCTATGCCGACACCGATTCTGGATTATCAGAGTCTAGGAGATTTCTGCCTTGCAGTCCACTGCACAAGGAAGACATGTCCTAAGGTTAGCAGGGATCCCAAAGTCAGTGGTAAGAAGATCCTGAAAACTCAGCTGTTACATGAACTATTTATCATCAAAGTTATTACAGTTAGGCTGTATGTGTGCACACCATACATTCTGCCTCATACATCAGAATGAAAATTGATCAGACACACAGATGTCAGAAACTGGAAAAAGGTAGTTCCACTGCTTGAAGTTCTTCATAGTTTTGCCAGGTTAAAGCAAGACACTTTAAGCAGGAAATTTAACCATTGCTAAACTTCTAAATATCTTCTATATCCAGTGAAGAAAAAGAAAAGAATTTTAAGTTATTAAAAGTTATCTTCTGTTTTTTAGCTACCCTGATTATTACAAGCTTTATTGGAGTTGTAGCAGTATTATTGGAGTGACGAGTGAGTAATGACCTCATTACAAGGAAGAGGGAGCAGGGATAAGCATGGCTCCCCAGGTGTCTGGAAATTTGCTCTTTGCTTGTGCTACAGCAAAAACTTCCTAGCAAAAGTTGAAACTCGAATGTGATTAAAATACATATATGTATATCTGATGCTTCTTATCATACTGTGTTTTCATTTGAATTCTGATCAAACTATACAAAGTTTGTAAGTGCTTTCTTTTTTAGCATTTCTATCAATAATCCTAGCAAGCTCTTTTGAGAAAAAGCTCTTTTCCAAGTTGCTCTTCCCAAAAGTAATGTACATTATCTATAACAGATTATTGGTTAACCTCTACCTCATTTTTTTTTTATCCCTGTACAGACTGAGTTTGAATTTCCACCTGCTCTTCCTGACTGACATCCAACAAAAAGCTAGATAGACTTATGCATATTTTAGTACATTGCAGTGAAAAGAATAAATTTTGTTTTAGCTTGGCAGTTCAGAAAACATGGAAGGGAAATAATTGTCAGTCAAGGCAGTTTAAATGATTTTGCTTTTATTCAGACAGAAAAAATCAGAAATATTTTGAGTAAAAAAATGCTTTGTTTCACTTGAAGTGAATTATTTTGATTCCTAAGACATTTTACTTTTTGACAGTTGACAAAATACATTTGAAATACATTTCAAAGCTAAAAGTCACTTCAAATGGGAAACCAGAAATCTTTCAACTTCTAGGGTGTTTCCCAGTTCTTTTCTGTTAATGAACAATTTGTTGGAATTGATTAGAAGTCATAAAATGTCCAGTCTCTCTGGACCTACATTTGCCACAGAAAAAAAGAAAATGCCATGAGCTATTAATTTATCTACCTAGAGGAAAAAAAGAAAATAAGGAAAACCAAAACAAAGTGGGGGCCATGTAAGCAGCTTTCATGGACTTTCTTGCCCTTAGTTTCACATTTTTCTTCCCCTGCTGACAGGCCCCTCTCACCCACTAATTGTATAGAGAGGGAAGGAAGTGGTATACGTTCCTTTCCAAATTGGCCGTCAACTAGTTGGTCACATATTTGCTACTTGGTTAGATTTTGCAGATAACTGGTAATATTTTTTTTCAAAATGTGTATTTCAGCTCCTGAATTTCTGACATGTCTTGTTCTGCCATATTTTGTTACATCTTTTCAGACATGGCAGTATGAAATTACACAGTGTGAGTGCTGGTAGCCAGTCATAACTTGAAAACTTGTACAGCTGGGTGGAAGAGATTGTTTCATAGCAAAAAGCAGAGTTAGCATGACACCAAGTTACAAATCCAGCAATCTTATTAGACAATGACTTTGAACAAAGTGATATTGCTGAATATTTCTCTAAAGAAATGTACAATGTGTACTATATCAAAGCAAAACAAATGAAAGATCTGTTCACCTTTATGTTTAGCTACAGTGGCAAATCTGACTGTTTAGCTGATCTCAGCAGAATCCAATCCAAAAATCAATTTTATGTTTATAAAGTTGTAAGTTTCAGTATTACACAGATGGTCCAGATAGTTACCATCATTTTCATTGACATATATGACTAAATGTTGACATCCTTCAATGCAGAAATATGGCAATTTATCAATTTGTTTCCCAAACTGTATCCTACACCTCATATATTTCATATTATTAAAAGAGGTTAGATTTATAAGCTAAATAAATAGTTTTTAAGAGATGGTTGCTAATGGGTTACAATCTAGGTGGGAGTTTTTTCCCTATAAGCTTGGGGAAAATCTGAGTAAAGTAAAAGGCCGTGTCATCTGCAACAGGAGCCACTGAGAATCAGCCGTGCATATGCAATCCACTTGATTCAATCAGTTACAGCATCTGCCTTTGAGATCCCGGTCGTGTCTTCACTGCAGCGTGGAGGTGCGATGCCAGCTCACGGGGATGTGCCTGACCTGCTGGAGGGGGACACTGGGCACCCACAGGGGCTCTGGCTACTCTGGCTTCTTGCACTTCACCCCTGGGACTGCAGCCACATCAGCACGGGAACCTTGCTAGCTGCTCTCAGAATAAACTTTGGCAGGTCTCTGGAGGCCAAGCACACCTTCTGCTCGCCACACTGACATAACCAGCTAGGCTTACCTCCTTCCTGGCGTGATGATGGAAAGGCGATGGAGCCATCCTCCTATCACATCTGCCTGTCTTTGTCTGAGATAGCACAAGTGGATTCAGCTCAGAGTTACTTGATTTACGCTCCTCAAAGCAAAAGTGTTCAGAATTGAAGTCTGACTTCTAGTCAGTAGGCAGTTGGTTTTCTGGCATATTGTTTGTATGAAAGCTGCACCACGTCATGTTTTTTCTATACTGCAGTGTTGCTATTATGCATGTTTCTAAGACCAAACTCTGAAGTTTCATATGTCAATATTTACTAGTTAATGTTTCAATTCTTACTAGTTAACATTTTAATACTGATTAACAATTCAATACTTCCTAGGTAATTAAGCATTTCATAGTATAATACAATGTAGTTATAGAATGCATATGATTTCGGTATAGAACACACCCCCCACACGTGAATTGTATCTGCACGAGCTCCCTCTTTGTGAGCAGATAAACACACACACGATAAATAGATCACTCTGCGTACAAAGGCATATGAATTTCCTGAGTCAAGACGGTGTTTCTTATGCACCTACGCAGATTTCATAGAATAAAGCTCTGCTGGAATTTGCTTGAAAATAACAGGGGGCTAATTAAATTTTCAAGTGGAATTCAGAACAATAGTAATATTTCCTGAAAGGCTACTAATTCTAGTGAAGCTATTTCAAAGGCCGCATTCTTTGCAGGTCGCTATGGAAGGCTAGCTCATGTTATAAAATGATAGCACCCTTTTGTGGTCTGAGCTCTCTGTTACACCTGCTGTGTCCACTTTTTTTTCCCCCCTCATTTTCAGTTCTGCTTGGTCTAGCACAAACTGGTGCTGAATGAATAGAAAGCAGCAATGTAAAGAAATCTGCCCCATATCTCAGGGATTTTTTTTTTCCTCTTTGACTGTGTCTAAGATGCAATTAACTTCTCATAAGACATAAAATAACAACATTCAAAGCCAAAATTACTAGCTGGTATTATTCCATGTGTTAAATTACCAGAACACTGAAGCAAAAGATGGGAAACACCCTATAAAATAACTCATTATGAACAGTTCTAGTTTTCTCTTCTTGTTATTTTGGGTTTGCACATCCCTTTGATAAATTTATTTAAGAGAGACAGTGCACCCACTCTAGTGCTGAGGGCTACAAGAAAAAAGCCTGTTCCAATCATAAAATATTTTCAGATGAACCAGTAGGGAGTAGGCTTTAGAGCTATTTTATATTTATTTGTGTTTCTCTGAAGATGCCAATACATGACAATCACACTTTTAAATAAGCTCGTTCAGACCCTGAAGAGAGTGTATCCTGTGGCTGTGTGAAGCTCAGCCTGCTTTTGCAAAATTTGTTCATAACCTGTAAATATTCAGAGGGTGAATTGAAGCTAATCTTCTTCTGTGGCTAAACTGGTGTCAGAAGAGGTTTAGTTACAGCAATAGACCTGCTCATTTTTAATAGCTTTCTCCAGTATTTTTCCACAGAAGCTTCCTCATTCTTGGTAAATCAGAAGTTTGTTGCTTTTTTCCTCCAGTGAGACTTGTCTGGTTTCTCAAGTCCTACTTCGCCTGTCTAAAAGACTGTCATACCCCTGACTGATGTAGCTTCATGTCTCATAATCCACGACGAGTGTATTCCTACAGCTACAGAAGGGAAGGAGGGAAGTAATTGGGGAGGAACATAGTTCAGATGTGAGAGTCTTCTCATCAGAAGAAATCAAAGGAACAAGAAAAGCAGAAACTAATGTTTTCAGGGCACCTGAGATACAGTGTTGAATACCATTGATATAAAATCAAGCACAAAGACACGGGGAAAAATAAAACAGAAAGTGCTTGAGGCAGATGGGGTGCCTGTGAAGAAGCAGTGCTGAAAGATACAGAAAATTAGTTTAGGGCTCAAAACAGAGAAAAGTAGCAGATCTTCTTTGTACAGCTCTGTTCTTTCTCCTCTGAGCTGCTCAGTTCTGGAAACAGCATCGTCAGGAAAATACTGACAACCTACAGAAAAATAGTGCAAGTGGTTCTGGAAGAACTAATAGAGAATTCAGGTTTCCTGTGGATGAGTTGTGTGCTTCTCCTCATCACCCATCCACTGCAATTATCTCAGATTCTTCCTTCATTTTGTCTGTGATCATCTCCTCCCTCAGTGTCTTTGGAGCATCTCCAATTCCCTACCTCACATCTGCCGGACTCTTTCCCAAGCTAGCAAGAAAACATCATGTCTGTTCTCATGCTGAAGACTTTCCCACAGTGGGCAGAGTAGCTGCATCTCTCTCCTCTACTCAGTCCCTGGTTTCTCCAAAACTCCCAAACAGTGCAGAGTAACCTCTATAAATACTGAATTTGACCAATGGGTTCCAGTGTTTTTAAGGGAGGACTGAGAGATAAACAGACAAATCCTGCAATCATGTAACTTTCATTTGTGTAGGAAACCAGGCTGAAAAATAGTTAGAAGCCTCAAAGGATTGATTTATGAGGAAAGATGATCACTGTGGTATTTGTTATTATGAGGTAGATCTTTCTCCCTCTCCCTCTGTGGTTTTGACCAAAAATTCTGTTCTGGACCCAAGAAAATTTTCCCAACAAAAGTTTGTTAAAACTTGGATGTTCCCATGAAACATGTCAGTTTCTAAGATTGGCATTTTTCCGATGAAAAAATATTTTCTTGAAACACTTGACCAGCTCTAGTGACCACATGAGCTATAATAATTTGTATTTTCAGACTGGGAAGACTGGAAGAGCAGAATGTTTTAAACCAAACAACATCCACCCAAGCTACAATAACTAAGAGGGATTCTCACTCCTTATGTCACAGGATACTGCTTTCAATCAGCTGGGAGTAGGAGAGTTTTCATCCACTAACAGAACTTTATAGTTTCGGGTTCCTATCAGATAAATGAACTTATTTTGCATTACTTTGGGATAGAAAGACCTGAAAAGCCCACATTTACTTTGAGGAAAAGTCTTATTGTGATGGAATTTTTCCACCACTTTTCTTGGATGGAATCTCTTTAAACTGTGAAATGTCTGTTCTCCAGTAGCACCTCATTGCCCAGAAGAGCCGTGTTTGTCAGTGTAAGTGATGGGCTCAGAATCTGTCCCCGAATGGGGAGTTCAGTCATTCTTGTCAGTGACTCCACTGCCTGGAATGTTCACTGGGGAAGCGAGGTCAGCTTTTGCTTGTTTGAGGTGATGAGTTATAATTTAACAAAGGAAATCCTTTCCATTTGTGTGCTGTTTGTTTGTTTGTTTGTTTGTTCTAGATAAAATTGTTAAGAGTTTAGCTAAAACCCTGTCCTTAGCTTGTCCAGATCATTTGCTTTACTAAAAGGTTGCAGTCCAACCCCTGCAAAGGAATAATTAGAGAGCTTTGCTTTTTATTGTTGCATTTAAGTGTTCCTGGAGCAGTGGCTGCTCTGCTGGAGGAGAGGGAGCAGATGATATATGTTTTGCTTCTTTTTAATCTGTCGTCCAGCGTCACTACTATTGCAACAGTGGGCCTCCTGACTTTGTTCATTGTTTTTAAATTAACTGCAAAAATATTGCTTTTGAAAGGTGAAAGCATAAAGATTACAAGCAGCCTGATCAGTTTTGCTCCATCCTTTAATGTACTACTGCTCGCTAGTAGTCCTATATCATTAGCTGGGAGAGACTAGCCATTTTCCAGTACTTGTGCATTTTGCACTGCCTACACTAAGAGAACCTGGAGGGTTTTCTTTCCTTTGTCTCTTTCCATTTGGCTCCTTTGCAAGTGGAGCCTCTACTGACATCCACTGGTAGCCACAGGACAGCTGCAGCCCTGCAAACTGCTTGTAACCCACCCGTGCTAATCCCGACTCCTGTGCCAGGTCATTGATTTAGTACTATGCTAGATGTCAGCTCGAATGTAAGGTCAAAATAATGTAATCCTTCCAGTTTCTCCCTCCTTCCCAGAGGAATGGCCCTCTTCGCCTTCCATGGTGGTAAATAAATTCAAGAGATGAAAACCTGCTAGGAATTTCTTTGGCTGTGCTCACCAATTAGCAATACAGAAAATCAAACCATGGTTTCCTAGGTGTAGGGGGAATTTATAGGGAATGAGAGCTACCAGAACATGAGCTTGTATGTTACTCATTATAGTTTTTTTTTTTGTTGTTTAAACTGTAGTAAATTAAGACTTAATGATCAAGGGTGCAGGAATGAGGATTAGAAACCAGATGGGAAGGGCTGAGGGCTCTTTGCTGTACATGCTGTGCCACTGACTCTTTCTAGTCATCAATCCCAGAGCCTGTCCTGTCTATAAGTACTACAAGTACTGCAGTACAAGATGAGTGTGAAGATAATTACGAATACGCCTGTCAGCGTTAGCTTCTTCTGGCTCTGTGTGACTCTCTCCAGATCATGTGGGCATGTCTGCAATATAATAAAATTCCTGGAGGTGTGGGACTTTAAGCTGAGTCCCTATGAATTTGCATGGCTTTGCACAAAGGAAATGGAGAAAAAACTGTGTTGTAGACATTGTGAGACTTAGTGGGTAAATCAGGAGCCAGAACAGGGTGCTCATGAAAGCTTGGCCAAGTACATTATTTTCTATATACTTTTAGCCAGTTCTTTGCACACAGACTTAGTTACCTCTTAGTTAACTCATTTGGTAGTTATATTCAGTAACAAAATATGAACTCTTATACTTACTTATAATTTCCATTCATTTCATGTGTGTATTTTGGGGGTTTTTTTAACGATTTTATGGTCACCTTAGTCACATGCAATTGTTTCTTGTTCCTGATTTGATAAATGTGATTAGTAAGGAGGGCTGGTGAAGAACAGGAGGCCACAGATCAAGCCATTCACTTTTACTTTCGAAGGAGGAGTAGCAGCCATTTTAAGAATTAGAAAAGTATGGCAGAAATCATTAAGATCTTTCCTTTTTTTGGATCACAACATCGGTGCTAACCTGCATGACTATAACTGGAGCACAGAACTGAATATGCTTGTGGAGGCTCAGCGAAACACTTCGCTGGTGCCAAATTTAGAGGTCTCCCTTATTGCCCCACCAAACCCAAGGACTCCCAGCGCCAAAGACTCAGCACGCTTGTCCCACGCGCTGCATTCAGATTTCTAGAATGGGACTGACTTAGTATCTTCTGGAGAAAAGCACCAGCTTTCTGGTCACTAGTGGTGTTGCTTCTAAGCCACAGTATTTCTAGAACCGCATAAAATTCTCAACAGTGGTAGCTGAGAAACAGCCGAGTCGCAGCAGACTGGATGAGCCCATGTAAATCTGAGGCCCTCTGTACCTTCACATAATAACCCTGCAGTCGTGCAGTCAGTTCTGATGTACGCCGTGTTTGCGGTCCGCTCTTGCTTACAAAAGGAGCCTTGCAAGGTGCCTGGGAGAGGCAGAGTTGCCGCTGCTGTGGTGACCCCTGGCACCTCCCTACGTGTGGCTGCCGGTGGAGAGATGCTCATGAGAAAGTATTCCTTACGAGCACCCTCCCCAAGCTCCCTGGTCTTTGCCGCGCAGCCCAGCTGCCTCCCAGCCGGCTTATAGGAGAGTCACTCCAGCCCTTCGCCCTCGGCTGCCACGATGTCAGGATTGGGCCTGGTTTTGCTAAGGAGCCTCAAATGAATCCTGCAGCAAATGGACAGTAGTTTTTGTCCACTGAGGTGTGGAAAAGCCTTCTGCTCCTCGGTTTCTGTAGATATTTTAAGATTTGTATATTTTTAAAACCACAAATGATTAATCTGCAAGAAAGTGAACCTGAACAGACGAGTGGTGGGGTGCCCAGGGATGTGAAAGGAGTTGTGCAAGCAGGCTGTTGGTGGAACCTAACTTTATTTGGCCGGGTCTTTGAGCTCCTCTGTTCCCCCAAGCTATTTGGTGCTATTTTCTACTGCGCGTATGCATCTGTTCATGTAATTTAGAAATTAATAGTTTAAAAACAGTCCAGAAAATTACTTAGTATGTTTCAGCTACTTTTAAACTAAAATCTATAAATTCTGTATGAATGAAACTTGGGGGGAAGACAGAGCATACCTACTTCATTACCCAGGCTTTGGTATGCTGACTGGGCCATGCGCATCATCTTTATTAAGGCATCCACCACCTAACATCATAAGGATAAGCGTTAGTGTTTTCTTCTGGACCCCAAGCAGTATTTAAATTGGAAGTTGGAATGTCAAAGCCGAGAGATCTGAGTGTGCCTTTTCCTTATGGAAAGTTCAATGCTTGGGAGTTCTTAATCAAGATTGTCAGACGTTTCCTGCTCATTTTCAGCCACCAACGGCAGGCATAGGTGACTCCCTCCTTGCTGTCGAGGGGCGGACAGAGCAGTACTGTGTGATCTGTTGCCCACTGAGCCACCTGCAAGTCGTTTCGCTCCAGCTGTGGTAGACCTCATGCAGAAACACAGCCTCGAAAGAGCTGGCTCCTGGCCAACAACACTGTTAGGGGTTTTTAGCTTAATTCTTTCACTGACCTCCTCCTGAGGAGCATAATTCATTAAGTACAGTATCATAAAGGCCATGGCGTTTAGAAACAGAAAACACTGCCACCAGTGTAGCCCATAAAGGAGGGATCGACAATACAGTGTGTATGTGTGTATATATATATGTGTGTGTGTGTGTGTATAAAGTTCATGTTAGTTTACTCTGCTATTAGGAGCTGAGAAGGAAATGTCTTCAGCTTTGCTTGCTTGGGATCTCTAGGTATAAGTTTAAATGGATAATATTTAGTCTGTGCTACTGTAAATCCCAGTGTGGGGCACAGCAGGCTGCCCAAAGTGATCATGCTCCTAAGCAAGGATGTGTGGCAAGGATAAGGGTCACAAGTCAGAGCACTCCGCAGAGTCCTCTGCTGTGAATGGAAAAGCAAGATCTCACATCACCTTGCAGCATCACTACTTAAAGGGGAAAATAAGAGAGTGCAGGATACGCAGGGTTAAGCATACTTAAAGACCATTTTGTACGTTTTCACACGCTAATCCAGAAAAAGTTATGTTTAAGCACAAATATCATTCTGTTATCCCGCAGATGACATTTTGGGTAACTCAGGGTTGTGGCTGCCAGGCAAAGAGTCTTATTGATGGAGGTAGTTTTGAGACATTCTGAAGGTGTAAGGCACTGGATAACCCTTTTTGATCAACCAGTTTCATTGTAAATAGGACTATCATTAAGCCATCATTAGGCTATACCCATACTTGGTTTTGGATTGCAGCCAAAAGAAGAAATTTGTTCATCTTCAGAATCTGATGATTTGTGTACAATTATTAGCAATAGCAGACTTGGAGGGCTTTCCATGCAAAAACTGAAGGAATTTGAAGTTTTAGTTATGTACTCGTTGTTTTTCCTTGTCTGATGGTTAAAAAGAAAATGAAGACCAGTATTACTGATGAGGGTCATACCCATTGTATGACCATTATATGTTTTATGACAACCATCCTGCTGCCTGTTCTTCAGTCTTTGGTTTCTGTGTTCAATTCTCTTTTTTTTTTTTTTTTTCTTAAGGAATCTATCACTTCTTGGAGCTCCCCGTTCTTCAACCTGCCTGTGAGTGCAATTAAGATTTCATGTCTGACACAAGGCATAGAGACTCATAAATACTGATGGTAAATTTAATTGTATAAACACTGAATTGCTTTATTTGCACAAAGCTCACACCTTCAGATATAAATAATAGTGGAAGACTGTGAGAAATGGAATTAACTAAAGAGTTATCAGGAAGTCTGCAATAGAAGCTATAATGTGTAATTATTCCAACATAAGGCATCTTGTTTCAGTTCCTTTGACTATTTTGATTGTGTTTAGTCTGAATTGGGGTTTTAATGGGTCTTGTCAAATTTATGGAAGATATAACTCCTACGAGAGAATGAGAACTTTAGGTTTGTTGTAACAAGTACTGCAGTAAACACTGCAGCATCAATTTACCTCTCTTTCTTCTGTTTCAACGCACTGTTATTCTTCATATAAATGATACAGGTTACCTCCATTGGTGAGTACTCGGAGATCAGACTATTTTTTATCTGGAATGACAATATTTTTTTTTAATGTACAACATAAAACATTTAAAATTTAATACGTATCCAGCCTTTCTGGATATGGTTTCCTGACTAAGTAGCCATACACACATTCATCTGAAAACTCTTTCAGACACAGGACTCGCTTGCTTTATTGGCAGCAGTATAAAATTACACAGGTATCAATCACCTATAGGACTTGAAACATGCAATCTCTCTTCATTACTGAAACACAGCACACAGTACAGCACACTGAGCGCTAGATCATGCCTTGTACATCGTTAAGAATGAAGTGTTGAGGGATAACACTATAACCATGAACTCCTAGGGCTTTCCCACTCAGTGCACCCTCTCTTCAGTGATATTTCGTCCTTGAATAAAAGGCAATGTGCACCTTTTCCTTTCCTGAGTAGTTCCCTTTGGAGGTTTAGATGAGTATAGGAACATGGGCCTACTTTCTACCTGATCAATTCAATTAGCTCCTATTCGTGGGAAAGGAAGTTCATGAGAAAAGAGTCAGTCAGTTGTCCCGATTGGGCTTCTGATTGAGCCATGCCATTTGGTAATAAATTGTCCTTACTTGATTTCTTGCTGTTGGATACTCAGGACCAGATCCAGAAAGGGAAGGAGTCATTATAGTGTGATATTTCAAAGTTATACATAGGAATGGTATTCAAAATATTGGCATGTGTGCCAAAATTGCTGAAATATGTAAAGATGAACAGTAGACAGCTCAGAGTGAGATTTACAAAAGGCATCTCTTTAAGTGGGAAAATAAAAAACACTGAAAAAAGGATCTTCCCTGAGATTTCTCTTGGCAGTTTCAGGACTGAAGTTAGATGATGCTGTGAAATGGATTCCATGCCTGAAACCCCTCCTGGTTTTCTGTCCCAGTTCTGGAAGATGACAGCTGCCAGATGTGTTAGACCTAATTATAGACTATATTTTCATTGTTTGTCACTGATGTTCTTACAGTACTTATATAATGCCCTTAAGCTGGGATAGTGTAGGCTTCTCTGATGAGGGGTTAGACAATTACAGGGAACAATTCAGCAAGCATCCCATCTGCACTGCCCTTTTAGGGCTGTGTATACTAGTAAATTCAATAATGCCAAGGTTCCCTCTTTGGCCTTTATGCCAGCTGGTGCTCTTTAATAATATCCATATTATTAAATTCTCTTATTCCCCAAAACAAGATGGCCATGCTGAAACTGCCCGTGGCAAAAGGTCTTTGGCCTGTGGTAATTCTCAAATTGTCGGGGAGAGTAGAAGTTGATCTGGGTTAGCATACACCACGGATGAGCAACTTACCAATTTGCATGGTCAAGCTGTAGTGCATGTGTTCATGCCCTGGCTCCATGTATAGAAGTAGCCTAGAGGCACTTCATTCTCCCCTAAACTGACTTTAGAGTGATCCCAGGATGACTCACCTTTATTTAGGAAGTCATTCAGGTGCACAAAGTCAATGGGATATATATGGATGGGTCCAAGCTGTTTCCAAAAGTATCTGTTGGACTGGGTGCTCTACATTATTCAAATGATAATGATCACCAGTGTGGTCATCATATGAAGGAATTATCATGCCTGCACATTGATGTGACTTCATGTCTGGACTGATCTAAGCTTTTCTATCACCAATTTAAGCACATCTGGAAGTCCTATTAGTATACAGGCCATGTTATTGTGAAAAGTATGATATCAGTTTCATGTAGGAGACGCATCTCTGACATCTTTGTGCTTTGTTGTCCATTCTACTCTTATTACTGGTGATAGATAAAAGTCTGGAAAGCAAAGAAAATTGTTTGAAACATTATGATCTCTTATTCCTCTCTTAAGGTAATTTCTCTGTCTCTTCTCATACCATACATTTATTTAGTAGCTGTGTTTTGGGGGGGGGCTTTTTGCTGAGTGATGGTTAATATCGTTTTAAAGTTGATCTGTAAAAAAGCATGTGGATAGTAGAAAGTTTCACAAAGTTTATAACACCTGCTGTGGAAGGACACCTTAAAGCCAGAGGCGATCTGTCATGAGGTTTCTAGTTCTAGTGTGTTGATTATTTGTATTGGTGGTTCTACTGTATTCTTCATCACCTATAACATACTTAATTGTTCTGGGTGTTCCACTATTTTCTCCCACAAATACAAAAGCAAATACAAATACAGGATCAGAAACCTGGCATGAGTTTATATGAGGAAGATCTGCAGGAACCTGATTGCGGAGCACATAAAGAAAACATTCCCTCTTTCTTCTACTGTTCTGTTCTCATCTGGACCTGCATATTATAGGCATTGCAACAGGTCTGGGGCTACAGTAAGTTGAAATGTGCATGCTTTGAAATTAACCATGTTTTGCCTTTGCATGTGCTAGAATTTTCAGTCTTTTTTTCAAGGTGTTCCACTCTTAGCCAGGTTGAATTGCTGCCCAGAGATGCCTCTAATTTGCCATTCACTGTAGAGGGAGCCTAGGGTGTAGGTGACTCAGTAAAGCATTTAACTTTAAGTGGCATAATTTAGGTTTATGGGTACAACACGTTCTTGGATCAATCTGATGTTTTGCCCAGTTGCTTGGCTGAATGGTTAAGTGAGCAAGAGCAGCTTCCTTCCTTGCTGCCTGGAGAATAGTAGCCCTTTGGGGAAGCCTCGTAGTTTCATCCCAGGAAAGCAGGAAGGGTTAACCCTTCAGCGTTCACTAGGACCACTCAAGAAGTCATTTCCTATGGTAACAATGCAAAGCATATGCTGCTTGTTAATACAGATGGGCAGTGAACTAGCAAGGCATTTTTAAAGTCTTTTGGTGCTGTATGGTGCAGCGAGAATATGTACCCTTGAGCCAGTCTGAAGTATGTTTGTCCACAATTTCATTACTGTATGTGTCTGAGTTAGTGTCTTCATTAAAATGATAAGTTTCTCTAAAAGCTGCAAATGACAAGTGACCTTATAATGTAACACGGTCCCGCTTAGTCTGCAGGAAAGTATTAAATGTCAGGACTTATAATTGTAAGGATTTGATATTTATGAAGGTCAGTTCAAGTGTGAGTAATATAACATAATATTACATTTAAACTAAGATCTGTGTTCATAGGAACCTTTTAAAAACACCCAGCTGCCACTGCTGAAATAGTGCAATGATAGATGATGATTTTTTTAGACTTAACACATATTGTGAATTTGCAACTCATGGAGGGTTTGTATTAAAATCTGACACGATATTTTAATTTAAACAGAGGTTAGATTATTAAGGCTGGCAAACAGCCAGAAGTATATCAATGTTAAAAAATGTCCATTTACTTGACTTTTGCTCTCCTTTGTGTTTATTGGTAAAATACATTAAAAAATTCACCTGAATTGTTACTCATAATTAATATTTTTCATTCCAAAACTGGCATATTTTGCCTTTATTTGAGTCTTGACATTGCAAACCAGAATATAATAAAACTTTTTTCAATCATAAAGGGAAAAGAAACCCAATTCCACAGATTGTATATCTCATTAACATTAAATTTATTCAGGTCAAGTCACTATTCAAAATGATGGAAATGAAAGACTCGAAATAGTATTCATATAGTGTGTTTTTTTGAAGGACAATTTCTTGGGGAGGTTCTGTTCCCCTGGAACCTTAGTGGCCATGTGCTCACAAGTTATACAGATACAGATCAAGCACAATTCATATGAAGTTAGTCTTGATGGATGCAGAATGTCCGTAGTTATCCTTAGCTATAAAACCTCACTGGATGCCCAACACCTTTCAGCAGCTGGCAGGATTATGCTTTGTGTTTGCATCTTTCCTCTTTCCATCATCAGGGCATCTCATATCTAATAAGTAAAGTATGGAAAGTGCCTGTGGAAGACATAATGGATCAGAACACAATGTAATACTTTTTCTGTTTTCCACAGTCTGTTTAAGCTTTTGTGCTGAAAGGAGCATGCCTAATTATTAATTAATTGTTCGGTCTAATCTTTTAGGTGATCACTGCATCCATTTGGACCACTAAGCTATGCAGAACAGAGGGCTGTACTGCCACGGAGCCTGCTTCACAGCAAATGTGATAAGAGAAACAAGAAAGGTAGGATCTCTGGTCATTCATGACACAAGTATATTACAAGGATGGAAAAGTGTTTTAGTTATGGAGAAGTTATAAGAATGTGAGAAAGTTTGGAGCTGGGCCCTTTATGGCTATAGATTTATTGGTAGAGCAGCAGTATGTTATTTGAGGAGGATCAAGTGATGTGGTTCTGGCTTTTTAAATTCCACAAGCCTCCTGTCAAAGGATGTAGATACCTCGGACAGCATCCATATAACCAAATGTAGGTAGCTATAATACAGACAAGTCTGAGCAAATCATCAAAATTACACGTATAGTCAGTGGAGAGGAACAGAGACTTTTATGATACAATTACCAAAACAGACCTCTAAGTTAAGCGAATCATTCTCTGAAAGAGTCTATTTCTCTTGTCAACAGGACAATTTAAAGTGAGTATTTAAAATATAAATATAATAATCTATACTCTCTATCTATACAATACAGTGAAACAGGCAGTGTCAGAAGTAATGTGGGTTATCTTAGGTAAGTAGAATTAATGGTTCTTCATGGATGATTGTTGTGCTACGGTCCAGCTTCATCTTGTCTGATTACAGGCATTTTACTGATGCGCTTAATTTAGAAATCCAGTTACCCTACAGTTTGCAGTTGTCCTACAGTTTCTGTTACATGCAATAGAAACAGACAGGCATATTGTGAGGAGGACATGGGGCTTAGGTGTGGATGGAATAGCTCTCTGTAAATGCAGATTTCTGGAGTGCCTGCGGCTACCTGTGAGGTGTCATGTGCTACATGTGTTGCAGAATGCTTACAACACCTTCAAATATCTCTCTTTCATACGAAGAGGTACCTGGGTCCAGAGGTTTATAAATCCTGAGTCAGAACCACAGAAATATTCAGTCAGGATTAGAAATTTTGATATCAGAGTTGTCTAAAGACAACTCAAAAGACATAAAGGATATATGCTTCAGCCTCCAGTGAATCCAAATCTTTGTGTGAAACAGTTTTGGTCATATAGTCTCCTAACATACATGTCTCTTAGAAATCCCAAGTATAAGCAGCCTACTCCTTCTACCCATTCTTCCTTCACACTTACCTCTGCTTCAGCTATAGCATCTTCCTCTCCTACACCTTTATGTGGATCAAGTAACCGTTCCTTTCACTAGGGAATAATGTCATAAGCAAAAGACAGTGGCATGAAGAAAGAAGTATAGTTTTCCCCTGCATCACAGCAGAGGCAGGAAGAGAGGTGGCTGTCCTGGGCTTCTGGAGACTTTCCTTCCTCTTTCTCTCTTCCTTAACTACCCAGCATCATCTTCCCAGGAGACAGAAGACTGTAGCACCTCTAAGTAATTCTTGCTGGGAGAAGTCAACAAGTGGATAGAGCAGCCCACCAGCAAAGCTTTCCCTTCCTCCCTCTTCATCAGCATTAACATGTGAGGACTGGTTGGTATTCTGGAATTAGTATTTCCCATGTTCATAGCCCACTGCAGCCTACTTAATTGTCTGTATACACTAAAAAAGAAACAGCTCATAGGAGCTCAGAGATAAGGTGAAAAATAGATGCCATGTGGGAAAGTTATCAATGCACATGTCCTATCTGAGAACAAGACTGAAAGAAAGGGGAAAGTATCTGATTTGAGTAACAAATCTATCTAGCACAAACAGGCTCAGTTTGCAGCAGGACCTGAGGTGTCTTCACACCTTCTACTAATTGGATCATTGAAAAGATAATTATAGTAGCTGTATAGAGGAGGATGCAAGGAGAAAAGAGGAGCCTGAACAACACTGAGGTGGGTGGCTGAGTAAAAAGTGTTGACTAAGTAGTAAGAGTGGGAAGAAGAAATTAGGTGGGACCTTGCATGTGGAAAGGGAAAATTTTCAAGTGATACAGTGCAGAAGGTAAGTAGGACAATACATGTGGCAGGAAAAAGTTTCTTGGTGCTCCTGGGCAGTGCAAAGAGGAACAACTCATAAAGAGAAGTTCCCTCATTAAAAACAAACAACTTAAAGGATGATCAAGTGCATTCCACATCAGTGCAATCACATGTCAGTTAGGCAGTTACTAGCATAATTGCACACCAAAAGAAGAGTAGACAGAGAGGGCGATTACATGGATGACGATTAAAAGCACATCCTTTCTTCATAGGGGGGTCATAGCTTTAAGTAACTTTCAGAGTGCAAACAAAAAAATTGTCATTGCTTGTAAAAGTGATGCATATATTTCAGAGATGGTCACACCTTGGCACATCTAGTATTGGACGTATTTTGTTAGCTGTAAACCTATGGATGAAGTAAAGTTTGTGCAGATATCAGGTACATGGGAGGTTTTGTTGGAATGGATAAAATGTGGTAGCGTGGTGGATCACAGAGGACATCTGTGCTGTCATGTGGTTCTGAATAGGTGCTGGGGGGTGTTTTGAATGCTGTTTTCTCCTTGAAAAGTAATTTCACTGAGTTTCAGTGATTAGAGTGATAGGAAAAATAATTTAGCAATTTTAAGTGTAGTCTGAATTAGGCTGCATATATATGCAGTGTCTGTGTAATGGCAGTTTAGATTGAACCAGCTATTTTATTCTAACAAACCAGGGTTACGAGCACAGTTGCTTTTTCGATGTTTGCTTTTGGTGTTCTATAGGATTAAAATGGGTTATGAAAACATCAGTCAGCCAGGGCCTCCAGCTCCAGCACCATTCACTTTGACTGCAGATGAACATAATGATGAGGTGAAGGACTAGCTCTGATGTATGGGAAAGAAATGAAGCATTTCCTTCTGCAAGGACCATGTGTTGTCTTTCATAGGAAAGTGTACACACTTTTTTTCCTTTTGATCTTTATACAGTATTTTCTCTGTACTGTTGAACTACACCAAATGTCTCTTTGAGAGTTAGGCAAACAAACGTCAACCTTTTGCCAACTGGTGTGAAATTAAAAAAAAGGATTTTCTAAAATCTATTTCAACTGCTTTTCTGTCAGACAATGATTGTATAATTGAAAGACATCCAGTTGATAAAAAAGAACATATTTTTTATTGGCAGCACAGTAACATGAGTTCAAAGACTGTATTTGCCAAGAGTGCATAACTCTGTAATGGCCGGCATACTTTTACAAGTGTTCAGTGGTATTACTGACAGAAAGATCTCTTTGGTCCAAGACAGATGTAAAATACTTCATTTAACAAATATTTACTCCACGATTATCTGAAAATGTAGAAAGTACAACCTGACATGTTTGAATATCTAAAGAACCTGTTTATGGGGTATGCTATTATTGTTCCTACATAATAATCCAAAAAATATAGTTGCAGGGGAGGCTGGATGATTTAGGATATTGGTAATAGGATACAAAGCCTTTCACTTCTTGGTCAGCAGTTCAAATCTGGCTTAGGTTGGTAGTAACTCAAAATGATTGCTGCACTATGTCACTAGGGTTAATCATAGGTTGGTGCCTTCTAGCTTTCAGAGTCCACCACCATAACGACTAAATTGGCAAGATGACCACAGGCTATTGTCACTTTTGCAGGAATTAGTGTCACCAAGGGGAAGACCATGAAGGTGGCTGCAAAGGTATAGGACCCCAGCACCTCTTGCATAGAACTGTACAATTGCCTGCCTTTTGCAGTCTCCAGGGGCCTGTCAGGAGTTTTCTCCTAACTCAGCAGTGATGGAGACAGGAAAAACTTCTACAGATTGAACATCAATGAATGTAAGCATGGAAGCATTAGGAAATATGCATGTCATTATGAACCGTCATAGCAATAGCCACCCTGATGGAGAACTGTGTGGTGTAATTATTAACAGGTAATCAGAAGACTAGCCAAAGCATGAGAGTTTATCTCAGTTTTTGTTTGGTGTTCTGAGGTTAGGAAGCAACAGAACACTGAGATTTTTTTGGTCAGAGGTGTAGATTTTAGACTTGAAAGTGAACATAGCTGCATGTGTCGGATGTATAGAGTGTTGCATCTGTTCAAGTCCTTTGTGGCCATGCGTTTTACTGGAAAACCAAACGCAGCTGGCGCCCATTTCCTATCACCAAGACCAACTGGCATGGTCTAGCTCACATCCACACTCTTCAACTCTCTCACTGTCCAGAGCAGGACATCATAATAAAACTACTTACAGGCAATAGTCCCTGACCCATGTGAATGCCCAAAGTGTGCTTGGGAACAGTTTTGGAAGAGTATTAGCTGGCCCCAACCAAAGCTATACCAGGGACCATCAGACAGGGTGGTGGTGCTATCATGTTCTGGTGCTAGGCACATGCCCAGGCACTCCTTAATTCGGTAGTGTAAGGAAAGTTGTATGGCCTTAGCTAAGAGGTTTTGTCTTCCTTGTTTCAGTTAAATATCTCTGAAGTGGAAAAAGCAGCATTTTTGTTTCTTGTGCATTCAGAGTTTTTAGAATAAGTTTTGTCAATTGCTTGAGCCATGCTTCATAAAAGGCAACGAATTTGATCCATATCCCTAGGCCTGGTATGCAAATAATTGTGTGTGAATTGAGGTTTAACATTCATAAGATGTTGCTCCTCTAGCTGATGTCATTTTTCTGTCTCTCATATGCTGATGTGTAAATGCTGTACCTTATGTATTTCAAAATTTTAAGGAATTTGCTTGGTGTGAGTAGCAAGACAGAATGTTACTGATATCACATAAAAAACAAATACTGAGGATTTTAAAAGTTGTTCCTTGCTGTCTTTGCTGTGAAGCACCTAGCAGTTACAGAACAGAAGGAAGAGACTGAATAACTAGTTGTGAAGTGGAAATGATTTTATTTCCAGCTTCCCCTGTGCAGTAGCCATGGACCAGAGAAGGGGCACGCAGGCTCCCGGGTCAGGTGGAGATGAGCATCACAGAGTGCTTGGTTTGGAGGAGAGGGGGAACAAGGGAGCACACACACAAATGGCATGGCTTGGGGAAGATAGGGAAAACCCAGGTACGTGGGGAGAAAGAAAGGCATCGTTGATAGGGAAAGTTGAAGGCTGAAAAACACACACAGTTTCTCACACTGGGGGAGAGAGATCCCTGAATAAGGGCAGGTGTAACAATGGGGGGTATGTTCAGGAATTTTAATCTATTAGGTAAGGTTTTTGTTAATTATTAAGCTAACAAAAGTTTTGCATCCTCTAAAACTACACAGATTTTACATAACCACAGTTTACATCTGCAGTTTTCCTCTTCCAAATATATTTACCACCTTCCCTCTCTGTGATTTTGGCAAACTGGGGAAGGCTGCTTGCAGGGGCATCTTGATGACTACAGAGTTTTCTCAGAGAGGGAACAGATTCTAGCTCTGCTTTTTTTTTTAGAAAAAGTTTTTATGTTGTTTATATTTCTTCCTTGATTTCAAGTTCAGATACTTAGCAACAGAAGGTCGTACCCTGACACCATTGCTTATAGGAATTGCCCAAAATGATCCAGTGTGCTTCTACCATTTCAGTCCTAATTTTCCTCCAGGTAAAAGTGACAGAAGTCTTTATTTTAAATTATATTCTATCTCTCTGTTAAATGTTGTGTTCTCTAGCAATGACTGATGACTTTGTGGTTTAAGAAGTTGTCTAAAAATATGCATACCATTACAGGTGGTTACTTAAGGTAAATAAATTTAAAGATATTTAAACACAGAGCCCCGGATTCAGGTAACTGAATTAAGGTGCTTGAGTTAGGATCAAAGCCACAGTTTGTTCTCTTTCTAATTATTGGAGAAATAGGCACCACCAGAAGTAATTCAGTCTCCTTCAGCATCTGAATTGCTCTGTAAGACCTGAACTGCTTTCTGCAGATACCTGTTTGTACTGACTGATGGGCAAAGGCAAAACCAGTCTCGTTCATTACAGTACTGCCCCAGTATGGCACAAACCCAGGCCACTGCATGCAAGACTTCTAGAGAGTTACATTTTGAGTGCCTATTTCCGATGTCTCAGAGGCGCTGACTTCTTGGCTTTCAGCTGCTTTTAGAGTATCTCAAATTGGGCATTGTGGAAAACTTGGCTTATGCTTTCATCTAAACCACTTTCTGATTTCTGAGTCCATTTAAACAGACTCGACGGTTGTAGACAGCTGCCTGGTAAAAGGCAAAGTAATCCTCTCCTCCGTCACAGAGGCAGGGAACAAGAAGCCAAGTCGCTAACCAAACCCCCATCCTGGACATTTCTATTTGTTTGGTTTGTTGCTTGTCTCTACCACATGCCAGTAGTCAATACTCCTTCTTACTCTGCAGGAAAAGAAAGCAAAGTACCACAGCAGGCGCAGAAAGCGCTGCACCCTGATGGTCTGCCAAGGGGCAGGCAGGACTGTTCGTTCCCTGGTTCACACTGGTTGCTTCCTTTGACATTCTTTACTACCTGTAGTAGCTTCAAAGAGTTTCCTGGTTGTTTTATGAAAGTTTTCCATCCTGAAACACAAATCCACTCTGGTAGCCATATGGGACTCTGCACCCTTTACCCTGCATTGGGTCAGACCAATACAGAGCATACATGAAATGGAGGATCAGGGTCTGTTTTGCCTCTGTACATGCTCTGTCTTCATTTCCAATGTGCAGACCTGTGCTAGTCTACAGGCAAAATCCTCCCCGTTTTATACCTGCATAGCCATGTCGATTTGACCATGGTTGCTCAGTTACAAACAATAATGAAATTAGATCCAATGATACTGCGTGGATGGAACCGAGAATGATATTTTGCTATTGTGCATGTACTTGTAAATGAAGGAGAAAAAATAGATTATATCCTTTAAAAATTAAAAACAGACTTGAAAAAGTTGGTCTATAGATTTTTTAAAGTGTAGTTCTACTGACAAAGCTTATAAAAACATTCCAAACTAATGTAGTGTGATGACCCTTGCTCATAATCACAGAAAACCTCTCCAAGTTTTTGATTTTTTAATAAGCCTATCATTAATCTTCAATGAAAATAATACAGATTTTATGAAGAAAGCTCACCAAAGTTCTTGGAAAACTTACAGGATATTTAACAGCTGAACAGTGTATCTCACAAATGGACTTTAAAGGTGCTCTTTCAAACTGAAGCCTTTATTTGATCTGGTTTTATAGTTAGCAATTGCTTTGGTCTGAAACCTCACCCATCCTTTCCAACTAATAACCAAAAGAATCCTGAAATATAGCACTTGTTGGAGGTACAACGTGACAGCCCCTGAACCATTTAATATTACTTTTAGACTCTTGAGGTTGGATTTATTATTTGTTCTAAGACATCCTACTTTACCAGAACTGTATATTTGTATATTCTGAACAAAATAAACTGCAGGATTAACAGTATTTCTGTATATATAATAAACATGTAGGTGAAGTTATGGATTTTTTAAAATTTTCTTTTATGATTGTTTTATTTTTGTGGGTTGTTGGGATTTTTTTGGTAACATTGAGCATTACTCAAATGTTTTATCCAATAACTTTAATCTGGATTTCCTTTCTGATAAAACTCTGGTTGTTTGCAGATCCACCCGTCAGTTTTATGAGGATATCTTTGAGACATCACAATTATAAAACAAACTGGAAGGAAGAGCAGCTGTACTTACAAACAAACATCACAGGCACAATTAATCTGCTTAAAGGGTTTATGAGGGGAAGCATAAAATATCAAATAAAGGGTAATGGGAAATATTTAAAAAATGCTGAAGCTGGTAACAATCCACAGAGCAGAGCAGCCAGTGCACGTTCAGGAAACAGAATGTAGCTAGTAACTCATCTGGTTGGAAGCCACCAGCTCTCTACCTCCCAACCTGAACTGTAGGGCTGTTTCATGTTTCTAAAACAGATACAGTTCTAGATATATATACTCCATTTACTTTGTAGATTACAATTTAAAGGGTATTCCTTTTCTAAAAGTGAAGATGGTAATAAAATCTTAAGAGGCCAGTTTTGTTTTCCGTTGTTCAACTTAAACCTAGTATGAACCCATTCTTGTGGTTGAAATTTATGCCCCTGTTTAGATAAGAGAAAAACATATACATAAACATGTTCTTTCGCGTTCTCTCTTGTGTTTGCTCGTGCATATACACTACCACCCTGTGCCAACAAGCGTACTGTGAACAGGCATTGAATCAAGCAGGTGTATGACTATTTCGGATACTTTTAAAAAACCTCATGATATACTTTAAGATTAAAAAAAAGAAACATTCTTCTACATCTAACAACAAACTTTATCTTCAACTCCAAACCCCCATTTTAGAATCTGAATTTGACAGATAATGCATTTGTAATTTTCTTATGTTAACCTTAACAGAAAGTTTCAGCATGTACCAAACTGAAACAGTTTGGTATATAAAATATCCTGAGGTTTAATATATGAGACTGCATCTCCTCATGTCACATGCAAAGCGCCTTTATCTCTTTCTCTCTCACTGTTCATAGAGTTATATAAGTACCAAAGAGTGGTACTCTGCTGGTCTGATGTGCTGGTTGTTGTATTTCTGCCATATCTACCATATATTTTTAAAATCACTCTTTCTAATTTCATAGAATGTGCATTAGTGGCTAGGTGTTGGTGTTTATATGATATAAATTTCATTTGCCCAAGAAAAGAGGTTTTGTTTAAGATATACGGCAAATATAATCAGAATGGTTCTTTAAAGGAAAAACCTCGTCTGCTTTCATGGGAACACAGGGCAAGACGGTTCCTTTTTTAGTAATAAAGTTCACTTGGCTTTGGTTATACATAAGCTTTTTATCAACAGACTATCAATTTGGGACACTTCCTACAAGTTGGTGGAGTGTCACGTACTGTCTCAAAGGAAGCTGTGCATTAGATCTTTATTGTTCGAGCTATATAGGCATGGAGGGTTTTGTCACAGGGACAGTTCCAATTTAAACTTTGGTTTCAAAAGGTGGTTTAATTAGTGGTTTTGAAAGGACCTGTCTGTGGTTGATTCGTATCTCCCTTAAATTGATGCAGTTGTGTAAATGCAGTATGAGTTCCTGTCTCTTTTTAAAGCGGTTCCTTGCTGCTTATTTTGAGAAAAGGTTAAAAGTATTTTTTAAAAAAAGTTTAGCAGAGAAAACAAATCAACTTTAAAAAAAATAAAATAAAAATCCATGCAAAAGAGCAACAGTCCAATGAATTTTCCAAGATGAAGGCATAGTGCCTTTGGATTTCTGCCTGTTTGTGCACATGAGGAATGTTGGTACCTTGGGATAAGCACACTCCTTGTCATGTATTATGCTTTATATGGACTCAGAACTGTCATCGCAATGCACATAAACATTTTTTATTTTCTTCACCTGCTCATGTGGCGCACACCTGGGGCTTCCTGGCAGCACGCTTGGCTTCGGCAAGCGAAGGAGAGACATTGCCAGGTTGGAAAGCTAGCCCTGTTCCCTTCATGTAAGTTAAGCCGAGTCGATCCCCTGCTGTTTTTATGGAGTGGTTAAGGACAGAGCTGAAAAACTTTAGCTTCTACTGAAAATTCAAAAATGCAGGGGAAAATAAACTTCAAGAGGCTCAAACAGACCCGTCAGTGCTTTGGTTAGATTTTTAGAGCAGAAGTCCTCTCCTTTGCCTGTCAGCTCTGAAGGTTACCCCTGGTGACTCCTGCGCTTTCTGTCTTTGCATCATAAGCAGCATCAGTGCAAACTGCCTCGCCGGCTGTGGCAGTGAGCGGACCTTTAGAAGTCAGCTAGATGGCACAGTGCTCTGCTGTTGCTCTATTAACTTAATGGTTTGGGCTGAAACCTTTGTTGCTGTTAGTGCTTCCTGGAGTAAAGGAAGTGTCAGCTGTATATTGCTCAGAGCTGGCTGAAACGTTTATAGAGGAACTGAGATTTTCATTGATTTGAGTTCATGGGCGTTACATAAAAATGCAAGGCTTCCTGCTAGTTTTTTTGCATTAGTAAACATTTTGTTGAAATGCTTTCCAGTGTCTGGTTGTCGGTCTCCTAGGCCTGAAAGCTGCAGGAGAATGGAAACAGTGAGAGGATAAGCTGTTTGAAGGTGCCTTTTGATGAGGAAAGACTTGAAACCTCAATGCTAAGGCATCTTCTGGACCATGAACAAATGCCATCCTTAAAGACCTACCCACCGACACACAGAGATATGTTTATACGTGGCAATTAGGGGACTGAAAGCTTACTCCTGCTCAGAAGGAAGAGGTGTTACCTCTTTCTGTGTGAAAAAAATGAACTCTCGCATGCTCTTGTTGATCCTGTGGCCAACCTGTTTGGGTCATTTGGGGTAAGGGGAGTCAGAGAGACCTGTCCCTGCCCATGCCTGCCTGCTCCTCACCCACTTGCATGAACAGATCTTCCCTCCCTTTGCCATGGTGGGAACTGCTTTCTCAGGGAAAAATGGCTTTCTTAGTCCCCTTTATTGCTGCAGGTGCAAAACATTGTGGTCAAAACGGAGTTTGAAATAGGAGAATTTTGTTGGTTTATTCTGAGAAGACAATTCATGCTTGGAGTCAAGACTGATATTCATTACTGGCAGGGGTGAACAAATTGAGCACACTTGGATTTGATTTATGGGTGTGATCTTTGAAAATGAAAATTTGATGATGGTTCCAATGTAAATAACAGCACCAGAAAAACCAGTTTGGAAAAATCTATATACCTCTGGCTTCCTGTTTCTGCTGCGTACCCCAGTTATGCAGAGGATGGATGCCTACATGTATCTTTAATCAAACTAATCCACAATACAAGTGATCAGGGTATTTTCAGGTGCAGTTCTTTAGGAACAGCATTCATATTTCAGTAATCCCTGCAAGGCTGACTTGGACAAGAGTCTTCCCACACACAGTGTGTGGCATTCTGCTGCAAAAAGCCAAGGGTGTTTCCAGTTAAAATTTGGCCTTCACATCAAGTCCATCCTTTGGCAGAAGAGTTTATATTATGTCATGAAGAAGTCCAGTAATCCTATAAATGCACATCCTTGAGGTATGGAGCTTTTTTAAAAATAGGAATATTTACCATGTTATCAACATTTATCCAGCTGGTCAGAAAATGAAAAGACAGAGAGTGAGAGAGTATGCAAGTATGTATATGTCTAATAGATTACTGAAACAAGCAGCAGAATGATTCAACTCTCTTGGGCCAATTCCACATTGTTTTAAAAGGCATGTTTATTACAAAGCATGGAGTTCAAGCTGTGGAATTCATCTCTTCACTTCCTGCCTCTTTCCACTCACACCCACTGGCACACATGGAATTCGGTGCCTTCAGACAGAGTTTGCAATGGTGGGAGCGGATTCACTGGACCCGTTTTAGGCATAGAAACTATGAATAATTTAGGACCTGACTGAGGATTTGGATCTCAAAGTTCATGGCTGTTCAGATCTCTGCTTTTGATTTTCACCCATTCTTATTTATTAACATTTCTGCTACTGGCCACTGTCAGAGAAGAGATTTCAGACTAGATGGACCTTTGATCTGACTTGTACATCTGTTCTTATGGCAAGTGGTGCCCTGCGAAGTAAGTAGGTGATACAACTTCACAGATTGCTGGTTAGGTCCAGGCTGGAGTTAAAGATGCTCTCTTTTTACCCCTGTAAAGCTGAAGATGTTTTGCACTTTGGCCACCACATAGATGTCTCTCCTTCAGGGACACTCCAGCTAGCTGTTCTCTGATGGAAGATAAGAAATGTTACTAATACACTCTCTGCCTCACTGAAACACATTTTTCTGCTTTGGCCGATAAAATACTGATTTGTAGATCTTTGGAACATTCTGTCTGGTTTATTTATTGATTTATTTATTTACTCTTCCTGGCAGAAGGACAGAAGTTGCTTATTTGTGGGACACAGATTTTGATTTTTACTTTGAGGTCTTCATGACTTAGATTAATTAAACTCTGGATTAAAGTGTTTCTGGATTAAAACACCTGGGAAAGGTAGGGAAAAGGATTCTTGAGACACTCCACAGGATTCTTTGGCTACATTAGCAGACCAAACAGATCCAGGACATTGGCTTAAGCACTGGCATGCAATCACCCATATTGTTAAGTTGTTCACACAGTTCTAGGCGAGATAGCATTTCCCCAGACAGTACCTGGGTGCAGTTTGGGGTCGCTGTGGGCCTAGAGACATTCACAAATGGAAGTCTGACGAGGCTAGTTGTCAGTTCATCTCAGGACCAAGAATGTTTCTTCCTTGCAGTTCTAATTCTGGTTTTTCTGACATATTTTTTCCCACTGTCTTCAGAAAGCACTGGATCTAGTCTTCATTGTCCCATTTATTTTGCTGTGCTACAGGATGTACCTTTCCTTTTATTAGGCTGGAGACTTCTAGACCATTTAACCACAACAATCTGTTCTTGCAGATGACCATCTAATAACTTTTTCAAATACATCCCACATCATAACTTCCTAAATGAGTATTTCTCATCCATTATTTATAGCTTTCAAATATTTTTTACCCTACTATCATGTTCATTCTTCACCTGACTTTAATAGTCAATGATTTCCTAGAAGTCAATTTCCTGTCATTTCTTTGTTCTTCTCTGAACAGTCTTGCTGAAAAGGAAAAGACAGAATATCTGTTAACTTAGTGATTACTCCCTCTTATCTGACATCTGTGTCTCCACATCCAGAGTACTGCATCCAGTTCTGGACTCCCAGTACAAGAAAGACATGGACATACTGGAGCAAGTCCAGTGAAGGGGAATCAGGGTCTTTCTGCTGCCTATAGCTAGTTAATGGGATGGTATAGAGAAGGCAGGGTGAGACTCTTCTCAGAAATGCTCAGTGATTAAGTTCTGAGGCAAAAACCACAGGAAATTCCAACTACATATTAGAAAACAGTTTTTTACCATGAAGATGGTCAAACACTGGAACAAGTTGTCCAGAGCATCTCTAGAACCTCCATCCTTGGAGATACTCAAAGCTTGACTGGAGAAGAGCCTGAGCAGCCTGATCTAAGTTGACCATACTTTGAGTAAGGGGTTAGATCAGAGATCTCCAGAGGTTCTTTCCAACCTAAATTATTCTATGAGCCTATGATTATAACTAGGAGATAAATCTAATGGAAACGTCTTCTCCCTCACAGATTATTAGTACTTGAGGTTTCTTAGTGCAGAAAGGCATATATTCTGTTACTTATTTGGACTTTTTTTGCTTTATTTACACCAGATATGTCTACATTTGTTTAATTCTACTCTTTTTGTATAAAATACTAATGATTCTTGCTAAGAAGAGACAATTCCAATGAGTCATTATGTTGAGTTTGTGTGCTCTGTTCTTCTCTGTAAAGTATTAGTTCCCAGGGCTATGGTGCTCATTTCTAAAACATTTTAGACATGACTGCTAATTTTTGATGCCTCAGATTAATTTAATTTAAATTAATTTAATCTAATTAATTTAATTTGAAAAAACCTGGAGCTTTCTGTTGTGACCTCAGTCAGTGGTTAACTCAATTGCAGTTAACAAAAGCAGCAAATATATCAGCATGTCCACAGAACAGAAAATGAGTTTTCAATTGGATATGCAAAACGAGACCCTTTCAAAATCTGAGATTATTTCTGAAAATCTGATCAGCACAAGTAAGTGAAACACAGGGATCAGAATAAGTGCAAAATACTAATCAACTTGTAATCAATTGAAATGAATGCTAATAAAATCAGAGTCAGTCATTTGAACTGTTAGATGAACAACATCCTTCCTATTCAGATATTCGGTGTGGTAGAGATAGATACTCTAATGACAAGATTAACCATAGAAATACTATGATGAAAAATAGTAAAGGATGTTATTTATAATGTTAATCCACCGAGCCTGTCTGGTGTGAACTAGATGTTCCCTGAAACTTGAGCACAATCATTCTTATTTGACTATTTATGGAGTCAATAAAATGAAAGAACGGTGTCTTCTCTCCAGGCAGCTGACCTCATGAGTGTATGTTAGATCTCAGAAAGGGGAGTGATGACCATAAAAGTAGTGTTTTGCAGAAGAAAGAGGAGAAATTTAGAATCTCGTTTGGTTTTTAGACTTGAAAAAGTTCGGTAAGGGAGAACTCTCTGGATTATAGCTCTGAATATGTTCTCTCTTTCCTCAACTTCTTTGGATTCTTCCCCTTTTCCCGAGTAAATATAAAAACAGAAGGAAGAAAGGAATTGACTGACATTCATTTTTTTCATTTGGATATTCATAGCTATTGCATGACAGATAATTCTACATGTTCTTTAACAACTGGATGCAACATGCTTTTGTGTTTGCCCAGCTCTGTGTGTGTGTGTGTTTGTACATGCATTTGTATTGTGGTGAGTGGCAGGGAGGCCTCCAAGGAAAACACAAAAGGCTGCAATCCAACAAAATCGGAAGAACACTTACTCTGCAATGGCTTGATCTGATGTTATGAAAATGCTAGAATGTAAATACAAACTATTTTCATGCCGACATCCTGGCCCTTGTGAAAAGTGGTGTTCATTTCCCAGACCTTTCTCCAGAGTAATCTGCAGTAATTTATAGCCGCTGTGAATAGCCACATCTCCTTTGTGCGGTACACATTTGTTTGAAATATTAATCAGTTCCATGAAAGGAATTGCATTTTTGAAAGTTTCCCACTGATAGATGACAGAATATACAGTCATTACTCTTTTCTGTGGGTTTCCTAAAGGGCTGGTTTCCCCATATTTTTACATTAGGAGGATGGAAGGCTTTTTCAACACCTGCTACAGTAGCTTTTATATGAGAAGTCAGAAGACCATCTGCTTGCTGGCCCTTCCTCTTGTTACCATATTTACATAAACTTCTCTTAAAAACCACCCACTGTTTCCTTAGTAGAAGTATTCTTCACTTCTGGAGGAGTTAACTAAGAAGAGAGACATGATTTTGTTTGATGAAGCCATACATTTTAATGGAATTATATATGTCAAACCTCGCTAAGCCAATGCCATTGTATATTACATAGAGGACATCAGTTGTTAAGAAATCTGGAGTCACGAAGAACCACTGGGATATTTACTTTTCACTCTAAACAGTCACCACAGATCAAGCAAACTGAAACTTCAACGCTAATTGTTTTTTTCTAGCAGTGAACTGTCAAACAAATATTGAAGGAGTGTCAAAATCCAGTATGTTCTGACCAGGTTCTTTTAGATATTCTGCATGTGTAATGTTTAATACCAGTTTTACTTATCTGAAGATTTCTGATGTTACATGGGATTTTGATTTAGCAGAGTGATACAGCAATGTACTAAAATGCATACACTAATCAAAGGGAGATCAAAATAATTCCATGGAATGATCCCAGAGACAGTGTTAATGTTTGTTAGTGGTTTTCTAAGAACAATTCACCTTTCCTGGAAGCCAGGAAAGCAGTGGTCTCTATACTGGATATTGTTATCAAGCTTCATTGAAAATAATCTGCATATTATTATGTGTGATTAAATTAATTCCTATGTAAATGAGATGGAATCGTTTAAGTTATATTTTGAGGATATTCATCAGAGTTGTTATGTCTATGCTGTAGGGTGGATTAATTTTTCCTAATTTTGGCCACTTCTATAAAGTCAACTATATTAATATCTCAAAGATATTTTAGAATATCTGTTTAGCGATGCTTAGAAACCCACCCATCACTGCATGCATTCACATCAATGAGAGCATCACCTCAGAAAGAGTGAGGCTAGGAATATGTGTTTCCAACTAGAAGCCCTAGAATTATGTATGAGATAACACCTAGAGCTTTGGTGGGCAAATATGAAAGAAAAAAAGATAAGATTTTTTTTTTTTCCTTCAGTACTAGACAGATTCTGGTAAAACATTAGAAAGAACACAACAATGATTTCCATTCTTGATATGTAATGAATGGGCAACTACTATCTGTAAATATTTTGTGCTGTATCACTGTCAGGATTCTTGCACTAGCTGACATATAGTCATTCCAATGGATGTAGAAAAGGTTTAGTAAAAAATGCACATTATTGTGGTCTCAGAGGTCACAATCCTGAGTGCAGTGATACTTCATTTCACACAGTCAATGTTAAGGAAAGTGCATGTCATTTAGAGCAACACAGAAAACTGCTGTAAAAAGCACCCCCGAAGATGGCTTGTGATGTACATAGCCTGGACAGAAGTTCTTGTCTTAAATTTTCCCAAAATTCAAATGATCTGTTCTTGGCCATTTCTCTGCTTTGAAGTTATTCTTGAAAAAATCCAAATACCTTCCCTTGGCTGAAGTGTCTTTGAGAGGCTTCCCCCAGTTGACTCCCTGATGCTGTATTCCAGAATTGCTGATCACTTAACACATATGGACCCCAGAATATTAGCTTTGGCAAGATCCCCAGGCTTTTTGCAAAATAAGAATTCACACTTCACAAGCCAAGTGTAAGTGGAAGGTTCCCACAACATTGGTGAATCCAGAAAGATTCTCGTAGGCCGTTCACATCCAGACAACAGAAGAGCTTAAAGCTGTTGACTGGCAATACCACTTACAGTCCATTCTTGTGGTAAGAAGCAAGTTATTAAATTTTCCTTTTGAAGACATGCTGCGTGAAGGTGCCAGAAAATTAGGACTTTTCTTAGCCAGTGTTAATAATGAGCAGTTTAAGCTGGAGAATTTAAATCTATTCAATTTCATTTTATTTTGCATGGAAGAAAACCTACTCTTTAGCAACAACTTAAGTATGGTAAAAATAAAGGTTCTGTGGAATTTTTTTGTCTGTGACTTCTCTACCTGCTTATCCAGTAAAAACATGCATTCATCGGTCCATCTCAATGCTTGGAGCTGGAATCAATGGGAAGAAAATCACAAGTGGAGGAAAATTATACTCCCATATTGACTTTCGTTGACTTTAGCAAACCAGCCTTTTTTGGCTATATTGGTATCTTGCCTACTAACCCTTGACTCAGAGACAAGTACTAGAAATAGTTCTGTCACTTGGCTTTACAACTTAGCAAACACATGGTGCCTGATTAAAAAACTCCGATAACAAGAAGGCAGAACTGCATGGAGCTGTTGAGACCTGAGAGTTACAACTGCGAAGGAAGAAAGGAGTTTCTCCCTGGGGTTTCGCAGACATGTGGTGCACCCTTGTGCACCATTCTTCTGCGGGAGGTTGATTTTATCTCCAGGAGATTGATACTGGGGTTTATTCACGGGAGATGAAAGTTGCTCAGTGCTTTCTCCTTTACTGGTGGTAAAAAGACTCCTGCATGGCTTTTTGATAGGATGCTGGAATTTATGTACATATCCCATCTTACAGATTCTGTTTGTATGTATAATACATGTATATATACATATAGCTGTCTTCGTAAGTTCAGAAACCCCTTCTCTTGATGCTGACACCAGACCAGGGTACAGCCTGGTACTGTATCAGACAGGGATCTAGGGCTCAATTTACTTTTGTAGTGAAGTAGACTGAATCCCCATCGGTTTTCGAAAAAGTATTCTTCCTTTTTGTAGGGAATAGTATGCTGGTTATCTAC
>JAVJGG010000017.1:20429413-20473643 GCA_035590195.1 Aviceda cuculoides
TTATTACTGTTGTCATTTTATTAGTGTTATCATTATCATTATTAGTTTCTTCTTTTCTGTACTCTTAAACTGTTCTTATCTCAACCCACAAGTTTTACTTCTTTTCCTGATTTCCTCCCCATCCCACTGGTGGGGGGGGGAGTGAGTGAGTGGCTGCGTGGTGCTTAGTTGCTGGCTGGGGCTAAACCATGACAATGAGGTTCACATGGGCCCACCTCTCAAGCCTGTCAAGGTCCCTCTGGATGGCATCCCTTCCCTCCACCGTGTCGACGGCACCACACAGCTTGCTGCCGTCTGCAAACTTGATGAGGGTAAACTCAATCCCACTGCCCACATCCCTGACAAAGATGTTAAATAGCACCGGTCCCAATACCAACCCCTGAGGAATGCAACTTGTCACTGGTCTCCATTCAGACATCAAGGTGTTGACTGCAACTCTTTGAGTGCAAACATCCAGCCAATTACAAATCCACCAATTGTTCCCTCCATCAAAGCCATGTCTCTCCAATTTAGAGACAAGGATGTCATGCAGGGCAGTGTCAAATGCTTTGCACAAGTCCAGGTAGATGATGTTTGTTACTCTACCCTTATCTACCAATGCTGTAACCCTGTCGTAGAAGGCCACCAAATTTGTCAGGCATGATTTGCCTTTACTGAAGCCATGCTGGCTGTCACCAATCACCTCTTTATTTTCCATGTGCCCTAGCACAGTTTCCAGGAGGATCTGCTCCATGATCTTGCTAGGCACAGAGGTGAGACTGACTGGCCTGTAGCTCCCCAGTCTTACTTTTTTCCTTTTTTAAAAATGGGCATTTTGTTTCCCCTATCCCATAAGTAGAAGCTTCCCCAGACTGCCACGACTTCTCAAATATGATGGATAGTGGCTTAGTAACATCACCCGCTAGTTCCCTCCAGACCTTTGGATACATCTCATCAGGTCCCATGGAGCTGTACACCTTCGGGTTCCTTAGATGGTCTCGAACATGACCTTCTCCTATGGTGGGCAGTACATTATCCCAGTCCCTGCCTTTTGATTCTGTGAATTGGGTGGCATGGCTAAAATGCTTGCCAGTGGAGACTGAGGAAAAGCAGTTGTTGAATACCTCAGCCTTCTCCATGTCCCAAGTAACCAGGTCTCCCGTTTCCTTCTGGAGAGGGCTCACATTTTCCCTAGTATTCCTGTCATCCATTGTCATTCCTGTCAATACCTATAGAAGATTTTCTTGTTGCCTTTGACATCCTTGGCCAGATTTAATACTATCAGGGCTTTAGCTTTCCTAACGTGATCCCCAGCCACTCAGACAATTTCTCTGTGTTCCTCCCAGGCTACTTGTTCTTGTTTCCACCCTCTGTAGGCTTCCTTTTTGTGCCTGAGTTTGTCCAGGAGCTCCTTGTTCATCCATGCAGTCCTCCTGGTGTTTTTTCCTGACTTCCTCTTTGTTGGGATGCATCACTCCTGAGCTTGGAGGAGGTCATCTCTGAATACTAACCAGCTTTCTTGGGCCCCTCTTCCCTCCAGGGCTGTATTGCATGGTACTCCACCAAGCAGATCCCTGAAGAGGCCAAAGTCTGCTCTCCTGAAGCCTAGGGCAACGAGTTTTCTGTTTCCTCCTCACTGCTCTAAGGATCTTGAACTCCACCATTTCATGGTCACTGCAGCCAAGGCTGCTCTTGAGCTTCACATTCCCCACCAGACACTCCTTGTCAGTGAGAACAAAGCCCAGCATAGCACCTCTCCTCGTTGTCTCCTCCATCACTTGGAGAAGGAAGTTATCATCGATGTATTCCAGCAACCTCTTGGATTGCTTATGCCCTGCTGTGTTGTCCCTCCAACAGATATCAGGGTGGCTGAAGTCCCCCATGAATGCCAGAGCTTATGAATGTCAAGCTGTTCCTATCTGTCTATAGAGAGCCTTATACTCTTGGTCTTCCTGGTTGGGTTGCCTGTAGCAGACACCTTCCTAAAGAGCCTGTATCCTTCCATTCCAACATTGCAGTCATAGGAGCCATCCCGCCACACCTCCATGATGCCAGTAAGATCATAGCCCTGCAGATGTGTGCACGTCTATAACTCCTCTTATTTATTACCCATGCTATGCATGTTTGCATAGAGTCATTTAAGATGGGCCCCCAATGAAGCTGACTTGCTGGCTGGAATTCCTTTGTGCTGCTCTTCAGGTGCTCTCCTGCTGACCTGTGATTCTTCTCCGGGCTCTGGGCATCTGTTTCTGGCACTGGCATCAAACTGGTAGGACTGGGATGGATTGAGGTTCTCCTCCCACAGCAACTTTAGGTTAAAGCCCTGTTCACCAGCTTGGCAAGCCTATGATCAAAGATGCTCTTCCCCTTCTCTGACAGATGGACCCTGTCATCCCCCAGTAGACCAGGTTTCTCAAAGTGAGTTCCATGGTCTAAGTAGCCAAACCCTTGGCTGTGGCACCAGTTCCGTAACCATTTGTTGATACACCAGATTTGACTGGCCCTTTCAAACCCCTTCCCTTTGACTGGGAGGATTGATGAAAAAAACTACCTGCACTCTGAAGTCCCTTACTGCCACTCCCAGGGCTCTGTAACCTTTATTGATACTCCCTAGACTGGTCCCGTCTGTATCCCTGGTGCCCATGTGAAACAACAGTGGAGAATAGTCGATGGACTGTATGAGGCTTGGTAGTCTCTTGGTGACATCCCTGATAACAATGCTTTAAAAGCCACATGTAGCTGTGCTTAAAAAAACCAACCTAGCAGTAGAAACTACCATCCTCCTCTCTGGTGATGTAGTGCCTCTGCTGACTGTGCCACGCTGTGCGCCAGAATGGTGGGTGCACAGGCATGCATCTGGCAGCCACCGAGAGAAGGGTGCCATTGTGGAGGCAGAGACGGCATCCTTTCACAGGTTTATGGGACCATTTGCAATGAAGCAGCATGTAAAATATATAGTTCCTCTGGGCAGGAGCTGTGGTTTGCTCCCTGGGTGCTGTCCCAGACCACAGGCTGAGCCAAACCCTGCCCTCGCTGCTGTCTCCGGCCACCAGATTTCTGGCTCGGGGGGGTAACAGATACTCCACTCTGCTCCAGCTCCGAGCGGCTCTTGTAGTGCCACAGAGGACATAATGATAGCATTGACCAGAGACTGGCCTAGGCTGTTCTGCTTTTTGACTTTTTACCTCTTAGGAGGTGACTGGACTGTCTACAAGTTTGCATTAATGCTGGGAAGATGTGGGGCAAAAAAGTCTGCCTTGGAATTGGAAAAAAAATGTCTGTACTTTTGGATATGTAGCATGGGTATCACAAAGGAATGTTTAATTATCGTAGGCCTCTTGATAAGAAATGGTATTTCCAGAGGTTAGAATTAATCAAGCATATTTGTAATTGTGTGAAAATTTTGCTTATTCTCCTTTCTTAAAGTGCGAATATATTCATTTACTGAAACTTCTTTGTATATAGAAGGTGAATAACTTTTTTATGAAAGTTGAAGTAGACTATTATGTATGCCCAGAGAGGTGGTAGATGCTCCGTCCCTGGAAACATTCAAGGTCAGGTTGGACGAGGCTCTGAGCAACCTCTAGTTGAAGATGTCCCTGCTCGTTGCAGGGGGTTTGGACTAGATGACCTTTAAAGGTCCCTTCCAGCCCGAACCATTCTGTGATTCTATGATTCTATTACCATAGTCCTAGCTCATATGCCTCTGGAAAACTATCTGTACCTACAGACTCTGAGAGCTTAATGAAAGATGAATATCCTGGAAGGATCATCAGATTCTTTGACTTGAGAGTGACTTGCAGAGGGCAATTCCTCCTCCGAAACTACAAAGTTTTTAACAAGCCTTGCAAAGTGGATAGGACTTGTATTTCAACCATCCAAACCCACATGGTGAAATGTTATAGCTCTGCAAAGCTCTGCTCTCTGAAGAGCTCCTGGTTTTAGTAACAACTGTCCAAGACGTGTTTGCTCCTTATGGCCGGGACAGAAAGTAGTAAGTTAGTAACACAAAAATGTTTCCTCTTGTCCTCCTGAGGTACTGTTTTTCCCATTCGTCCCTCTGAACCCGCACTTTGTGTCATGGATGTCCTGTAGGGCTTTCCTTTTCTCCAAAAAAT
This sequence comes from Aviceda cuculoides, assembly GCA_035590195.1. Classification (NCBI taxonomy): domain Eukaryota; kingdom Metazoa; phylum Chordata; class Aves; order Accipitriformes; family Accipitridae; genus Aviceda; species Aviceda cuculoides. Next base: position 20,433,511 of record JAVJGG010000017.1, read on the forward strand.
GCAGCATTTTGTACCAAGAGAAGCTATATGGGCCTCTTCTCAGTAAAATCTGTGTACGGTTTAGGTGCTGCAGGTGTACCAGGCCTGTGTTTGCAACTCCCGGCAGTTTTCTGTTTCACAGACCTCTCTGAAGGTCTTTGGACACATCTAAAGTCTTAAAATAACTTAGAGGAGATGTAAATTAACATGATTTCACAATTCTTCCTTAAAGAAGTTGTAAATAAGATTCAAAAAAATAGGTTTTCATGTGTCTTAAACCAACCACTGTGTATGGGATGTTGGTGTCCAGATGCTGGCAGTGAGGGCTGCGGTGCCAGTCTCTGTGAGGAGAGGCCAGGGCTGCTCCCTGCCAGACGCAACTGGTTCCAGTGGTTCCAGCCGGCTCCAATGGACTCGCCACAGGGCATGGCTGAGCCTGTCAGACAGGGTGGTGGTGCCTCTGTGATAACGTATTTAAGAAAGGGCAAAAAACACTTGAGGAGGTGGAAGGGTCAGGAGTGAAGTTGAGCCTGGGAAGGAGGAGGGGTTAAGGAAGGTGGGTTTAGTTTTGTTTTTATTTCTCACTATCCTACTTTGTTATAATTGGCAATAAAATTAAATTAATTTCTCCACGTTGAGTCTGTTTTGCCTGTGACAGTAATTGGTGAGTGATCTCCCTGTCCTTATCTTGACCCATGAGCTTTTCTATCTTATTTTCTCCCCTGTCCTGCTGAGAAGGGAGAGTGAGAGCAGCTGCGTGGGCACCTTGCAGCCAGCTGTCAACCTGCCACACACAAACGTTGCTTTACTGCAGGTGCCATTAAGAAGACCAGATTTTAAAACAAAGGTTTTGGAAGGAATCTCTGAGATTTAAAAAATAAAACAAAACCCCATGTCTAGCATCACTTTTTGTATCTAGACTCAACACTAAGATTTTAACTCTTGTTTGTATAGAAAGCATTAATCAAGTTTAATTTTCAGAATGAAATAAAAAAAGGAACAAACCCACTGTGTTCTTCATGGTGCTTATTCTGTTTATTTTGAAAGTCCATTTAGGGACAGCTTTAGAAACTTTTTCATGACTTTGGCTCATTGGTTGTGAGTAAACTGCTATGTTTCATGGTCCATTGCTTAACTTGCCTCAAGAACTGATAAATGCATCAATAAAACCTGGCATCATGTCCAATGCAAATACAACTTGTCAGGCCAGTGCATCAGAGCTGATCTTCATAGCAAGCAATGAGAACACAGTCACTTTGGACAAACAATATTCCCATGCAGTTGGTTTGACTTTGTTAAATATTTGCTTTAATGAGACAGAGACTCTAATGTATCTTGTATTTCCAGCTTGATATGAAGAAGAGTTGTGAGAAACTTCTCCGTTACTAATACTGCGTTATTGCTTTGTTTTCTCTGGCTTTAGTGTTCAGAAATAGTTTCCCATACACCCCTTGCAGGAACCTAAATTATGATTTAGTGACTGGGATGAATAAAATAAGTATCTGCTCTAGTTCTTAACTGAGCATTTAGAAGAAATTACTCTGTTTAGAAAATTGCATGTAACATCAAAGTCAGGATTTATTTCCACAAAATCCTATTACATTCCAGGCATCAAACTGAAAGAAGAGCGCCCGTTGTCCTCCATGTGTTCCCCCCTGCCCCCACATGTGATCTGTATACAGTCAGTGGAGGCATTAGGAAAACAGATATGTATGCACATCAGCATATAGATGTACAGAGCATATGTATGCACATTAGCTCTAGACTATTAATTTTATTAAAGGAGTTCTTGCTTTGTATCATTATGGCTATTTTCCTTTCTTGTCTACCTTCCTCTACCCTCCTTCCCTCTCCCAGACAGGTAAGTTTTGACTCTGTTGCATTCTGGAAAAGGAAAATCCATGGTCTCTATTACACTGAAAATTGAGAAGAATACAAACAATATCATAAGCTATTTTTTCAGATACAGATGTTTGATCTTCTTACATTTCCTAATTTTAATTTTGTTGCCATTTGAGGAAAGTTCCGATTTACATGCGCTACTAACAAAAGCAACCTAATCCCCAGTGCACAGTGTCCACTTATATGAGCTCTGTGCCTGAATCCAGAGAATTGCACAGTACTTGGCACACAGAGTTGCATTCATTTACATGACACATTTTTGGGACCTCACTTTGCTGTCAAATTTTCCTTGGCTCTCCCTTCATCAATAGAGAGATTAAATCACCCACAATCAGGTAAAGTCAAATTAATCAGTAGGCAGGTCCTGTGACTATCTCTTCTCTGATTTCCCAACATGTAAACAAATTCACAGAGGCTGAGCTATATACTGATGTGCTTTATAGAATCTAAAAATATACATACATGACTTGATAACAAAACCCAGTTATCTCAGGAAGGATGTGAATTCCTGAAGTACAGACTTGGTGCTTGGGCAGTGGAAAACAATATGCTTTTTACCGGGCATGAGGGGCTCTCCAACATATGTTTGCTGCAGGAATATATAAATTTGTACCCTTCTAAGATGTTGAAGTGAAGAAGGAAAGGAAATTACTTTAATAATAGCCTAACTCAAATTTTTCCATGATTCCTAAAGCGAAAGGAATTATTTACCTGAATCTGTTTCTAAACAGAAATTAAGATTGTTTTCCCTAAGTGACTTAAACTTCTTTCTAATCCCCTAACAACCTTAATCAACAAATCTAAAATGTTGTTAAAAATCTATTTAAGGCTTATTACTTTCATCTTATTGCCACTAATCCAGTGGCACAGTTCCTAGTGGAATCAGTGCAAAATATTTTTATTCACATACAATCACATAAGAGCATGCAAACAATATGAAAATGAGTTGCAGAGAATATGTATCTGTTGTGTTGTTATATGATATTGTGGTTTTTTACACAGGAGGCCCTTTAATGCTATCTTGAAATTCCTTAGAAGAGTCTGTGCTGCAGCAGCATCCTTGAAAGGATACCCAGCCTAGAAGGTGCCCACTGGGGTCCTTCTACGTGCCCTGACCCATATTTTGAGGAGCTGTGTGTCCCCCTGGCCGCACAAGTCCTGTGCAAGAGCCTCTGAGCATTCATGCCTTTCTGCAGCCACTCTCTGCAGAGTGCTCTGGGTTGGGAAGGATGAGAGGGAGCGTTAGCTGCAGCAGGGGAAGGCAAACACACTACAGTGCTGTCATACTGTCAGCAGCACTAGGCAGCCCTCACCCCTGCAGAGATGCAGCCGCTGTCTGACAGGGCTTGCCATCCTCAGCCTTCTTCAGGGAGCATGAACTTGTTTCTCTTGCACCTCTTCATGGTCACACTGTCCTTGGTGGCCGCTTTGGTCAGAGGGCTCCCATTTGGCAGAAGTGGTTGGTGCTGGTGCTATCCCTGCAGATCTCTGCTGAGGACTGCTGGTGATACCCTCTTCTCTTGGGGATGCTATCAATAGGCAGAAGAGCACAGGTGAAGCCTCCCATGCCAGAATTGCCCCTTTCTCATCAGCTGTCACACCTGATCTGGCATGATGCTCTGTTATGTATGTAAGAGCGAGCAGTGTGCCCTGCTGGTGTCAGTGACTTCTATTATGGTATACAATGTAAGAGCGCCAGGGAACGCAGTGTGATCATGCAAGCTAAGCTGTCTGGATGCACTTTGACAGACTTGAAGTGATTTTTACAGAGATATTATGGTTCTTACAGCTTCTTGGTGGCAGCAGCCTGAAAGGCTCTCTTTTCTTGTTTTCTTTGGGCTGTTCTGAGCAGGTCCCAGAGGCACTACAAAAGCTAGACATTGGATGGTGAAAGAATTAGGTCTCAGTGACACGTGGTGAGACACAGCAACAGGTTGACAATGATGCGAAACTGATGGGCTCTCTGCTTCCAAGGTCTTCCTGACATATTTTGGAGCTTTGTACTGTTGTACTTTCCTTAGCAACTAAGCATGATTCATGCAAACTCATCTGCAATACCAAGTCCCTAATAGATTCTGTGCACTCCTTAGAACTCCCGCCCTTTAGAAATGAATGGGTTGTTACTTCAATTTGCAGTAGTCTCAGTATATTTCTCAGTTATTCCTCTTTTATTCTGGGTTGGTTTGGTTGTTCTTTTTGCATACTTGTTTGAAAAGGATGGGGATGAAACCACAACGTAGCTCTGTATTTCTTGTTCCCTCCTGGCTCTCCTGCTGGCATAGATCAAAAGGGGGTTTAATCTGAAGGTTTTAAGTCCCTTAATATTAACAGAATTAAATTCTCAGTGTGACTGCATTTTTAGGCTGAGACTAAATGTTCAGGAAAGTATTTGTAGAAAGATTTTCTGTTGCTGAGGTTTTGATTCAAGTTTTATTTCTTTGCATTTGTGCTGTTAAAATGACAGTTCTGACCTCTTAATATCTTACATCTTCCATATCTTTTACCTGGGGACCTAGTGGTTCCCTTGCTGGGTTCATCTGGGCATTTTTAACCTAATTAGTTCCCTGATAGCAGAGGTGCCTCAGGCACTGGTAGTGTCTTGCTCATTCCTGTTGTCTATTTACCTTTTCAGTTTTCCGTTTAGTGTCTTAAACAGGAATATTTCAACTAAGCAATATCAAGCCTAGAAGTGGAGAATTTTGATGAAAGAAACAGGAATATGGTCTAAATGGTCTAATATTCTTTTGTCTAGTGGCCAAAGTCTGACATTCCTTTCCGTGAAGACATAATTTTGAAGGAAGAGGGGACCTTTTTTGCATGCAAGACATGTTCTGCGTATCTTGCTTTTCTCTAAAACCTGTGGATGATCTTTTAAGGGCTGATTCTGTCAATTCATATCACATTGCATCTCTTTTCAAGATCTGAGGAACTGGCACTCCTCAAATGGCAAAGAGCATAAACTGACCCCAGAGATGCCTGGATAGGAGCACTGTCCATGCAGCAAAATGGACCCTGTCCTAGGGTTTGAGCTCCTTTTTCATCTTGTATTAAAATATGGGGCAATGTGTCCTTCCTACATGTGAACAGAGCTGTTTAACGGACTCTTGTCCAGAAGTGCTCAGGTTATTTGAAAATTAATTTTTTAAACTCATGTCTGGATCATGTATTCCTTTTGGATAGAGTAGTGGGAAAGTCTGGCAGTGAACCTACAGAGTTCGCTGAGCCCTCCATTACAGATTTTAGTCTTTATTGGCAAACTTATGGAATCATAGAATCATATAATTGTTTAGGGTGGAAGAGACCTTCAAGATCATCGAGTTCAACCATCGACCATGCCCACTAAACCATGTCCTGAAGTGCCTTGTCTACACACTTTTTGAATACCTCCAGGGATGGTGGCTCAACCACTTCCCTGGGCAGCCTGTTCCAATACCTGACAACCCTTTCAGTAAAGAAATTTTTCCTAATATCCAATCTAAAATTAGAGAGGACCATTAGGGACAGCCTGTCCTTCCAGCCCTTTCCCAGCTGCAGCTGGGTTCTGCAGCCCCTCGCCAGCTCTCCGTCTGCAGGTACTACCTGAAAGTCATCTGCAGATCACAGAGCAGAGACAGCCATCTGACATTTACACCTTTTAAAAGGAAAGATTAATTAGAATCTTGTTCAGTGTAGGCTTTTACCACTGAACAAAACTTTTTGTTGATTTTCAAATGAATTTGTTATCTGTTAGTAGTCAATTTTCCCAATAGCATTGTGAAGATCAAATAGACTGGAAGTACTAGTAATTTGCGGAGCCTGTATATTGACTGTGCCGATGAAGTTTAAAAGTACAATCATTTCAGATCCCAGCTGAATCAGTGCCATCACCTACAGTAGTCCTTAAAATGCATATCTGTACTTTCCAATAAGCAGGAAAAGACTTAGTGGAGGATGACTTCTCATTTTTTTAGCTCAGGAAGTGTCATAGAATCCTATATATTTGTTTGCATTTTTTTTCCAAGGTCAGTGTAATTTTTTAACTTGTAAAATCAGTTCTGTCTCTCAGGCTAAGACTAATGCTGCCAGTGTTGTGAATCAGCTCTGGTTCTTGTATCTCCACAATGGATTCCTTCTACAGTGGAGACCAAAAAGTACAGGTGAATATCAGGGGCTTACTCTGACATAAGCCTTGAACTGCATCTTGTTCCTCAATACCAACAAATTAGTAGTTCTTTCCCAGCTTTCTTGTAAAAAAAAAATTATTATTAAAGCAGAATCAACAGGTTGAGAGCAACCTGTATTCATGATTGAAAGTTGCTTTTTTTCTTATCTTATATTACTGCATTTTGTCCCATGGGGATTTCTGGTGGATTATCATGACTAAAGAAAACTCACAATACTTTCCTTAAGGTTTCATTAATTCTTTTTTACTGTAACTTACACATTCCATCAAAATGGTCTCAATATGTTTTAATGTGGCAACTTTAAACAATGTTGGCTTTTTAAAAACATGGTAGAAGCAGTCTATTGTAAAGATTTTAAAATTAAAACAACTTTGGAATTTAGATTCTTTGTGAAAAAAGTTTTCATTTTTATCATTGTCACTAATAATCATATACTGAATAGATATTTTAATAACTAGAACATACTGAAATAGTCTAAAATTTAAAAAATGGAAAGAGATCATAGTGATATTTATTGGTGTGCTGAGTTCTAGATGATAATGGAAATTAGTCTGAACATTTTCCTCAAAGAATATGAAAATAGAATAAAAATAGACTCCTCCATTTGTTGCAAAATATCTTAAAAGGATTGATACTGTAATTACAAGTCTTGCATAACCTTGTGTGCCAGTTATCTTACTGAGCTAAGCACATTTAATTGATGAAGTTGAAGAAGTCAAGCAAACATTTTGCAAAACAAGTCAAAGACCTTCTCAGATGAGCCATGGCGATGGTTAAAGTCCTGTCCTTTGGGAGAGTGGGAGCTAGTTACAAGCATTCAGTGTAGATGTTTTTGAGTAATTTCCTCTTTGACTTCCATAAATCACACAGTACTTTAATTGCAAATGCATTACCAGCAGACCATGGCCTAAGCAGGATTATGGATTTTCATTTGTTCATAAGATTAGCCCATGTTTTTTAGTTTACTTAAGATCCATTCAAATGCTTTTCTCTTATCTGTAAACTACAGTAGTGATTGTGTTTCAGGCTGCTTAATTATTAATCTTTATTTAACAAATGTAGTAATTAGATATTATTTGATATAAAACTTACTTTTGTTGAACACTGAGTTCATTTTCCGGCTAAATGAAATGAGAAGTGGGAGAGGAAAAGACAAATGTTGGACTTTTCTCATTTAAGCCTCATTTTTTCCAAGTTCACAAAGTAGTTGTAAAAATTGATTTATTTTGCAAACTTCTGATATTTTACAATGACATTTTTGTCCAAAATACAATTTGTCTGCAAGTTCTAGAAATGTTTTTTTCAGCCTAGTTTGATATAGGATGATTGGTTCAGATTGATCAAGTGAGTCACATGGTATTAATTCTGTTAATTAAGTCACTCCAGATATGCTGAATCCAGCCCATATAGTCAGTAGGCTTCAAAAAGGAGTGTTTGTTTTTTTAGGAGTCTTTAAAATACAGGAATGTGGAATAATCTGCTTTTCACAGCCATGATGGATAGAACAGGAAGTAACGAAATAATCATTTTAACTTGCAGTGAGGGACAATTTTATTATATATTAGGAAAAAAGCCACAGTCAAGGAGTGGAATAAATTGGCTGGAGAGGTTGTAGAGTCCTGGTCACTGGAGGATTTAAAACCAGATATGCACGTGCATGCAGTGGTGAATATATGGACCCTGCGTGGGCACGTAGATATATTAAATGTTCTGTTTATATAATTTGTGACCCTTTTTTATGTTATCCTCTGATTTTATGTCCTTTTCCTGAGCCACTCTCAGATAAGCAGTAGGATACTTAGTGGTGCAGTATGGAAAGAAGTGTGTACAGAAGGAAGTATATACTACTTCTGAAGCAGCACAGAAGAGAAGAACAGTAAATGAGAATGAGCAGAAACTCACAGTACATGTAACAGATATTGCTTGTATCACTTAACATACCACTGGTAAATGTTTAGAATATAGTGATGGAAAGAATACAAAAACTAGACCAGAAGAACTCACCCAGACCAGCATAGTAAGGAAGGGAGTCATTCTTGACTGTTCCTTCAAAGACACTGGAAAAGAACAATCCGTCTGCAAAAGCTGGTCCAGAGAAAGGTAGGCAGTAGGCCCTTTTCCAGCAGAAGACTCACCAAGTGGTGATGAGGAAATAAAATTTTCTGTTTCAAGGCAGGATATGTAATAATGCAGTTGGATGGAAGTGTCCTTGATAGGGGTGGTCTGCGTGGAACAGGATTTGGTGTAGTCCTTGGCGGACTCCAGTAGCCATCCGTCATGAGATAGTATTTAGAATTTAGGGATGATTAAGCTAGCTGAAAGCTTGCCTTTGCTCAGCTTCTTTTGCCGTTGTTTATATTTGCTGTGCTTGTATATTTTATGACTTGGATAAGTAAACAATAAAATCTGCCTTAACTCTATTTTATAACTTTTAGTCATAAATAATATTTTAGACATATTTTGGGATCTGCTGGGTTACAAATTGGCCTGCCTGCTGCTCTTCTGTATCAGCATTAATGCCATCTACTTTCCATCGAGCAGTGCCAGAGGTACTTGGAGGTCATCCACTCCGATGCTAACTAGTTTCGGTTCCTGTCTCATGTTGAAAACTGGTGAAGATGTTATATTTCAAGACAGGACTATGCCTTGGAGAAGATACTGCTGGCAACATCATGATTTTTTCCCTCTAAATATCCTGGCCCAGAGTTTTAATGTAACTGCTTATTAGTCAAAACAATGAGAGGAGCTTTAAGGGACTAGACGCAATGCACTAGGGCCCTGTGAGAACACTGACAGTTAAGTAAAGCCATGTGAAAGAGGAACATTTAAAAGACTGTACACAGCCACAAGACCAAAATAAAATTGTCATGGAGATGGGTGTCTACATATACATATACATGTTTATCAAAGGGCCCTGTAGAGGCTGAACTTACTCTAAGATTTATGTTCAGGTGAGGGAAAGGTTGTCTTGCAGAGCAGTGAGGGTGGAAGGAAAGGATCTCTCCTTCAGTGAGGGGCTTTGCTGAAAGGAGTGGACTAGAAAGCAAAAGCAAAATAATACAGCATCTGAGCCCAGATCATGCACTAACAGGAGAGGAGAACACCATCAGCACCAAAACTGTACATATAAAATAAACCACCCCACCATGACAGAAGTAGCATGGAAAAATAGAAAGGGATGTTTCTTGGGCTCACTGAAATTAGGGTTAAAAATCCTGATGGCTTCACTGGAGCCATATCCAGTTTTTTGTAATGACATTTTATCACCTGATTATGTATTCAGTCTGGCCTGAAAATGACAGCTTTTCTGATAAATGCATGTGGCCAGAGAACATCTTTTACCGAAGCTAAGTTTTCTTTCCTTTGGTTTTTTTTTTTTTTTTCTTTTTTCATAAACTGGTGAAGAAACTGTTTGACATAAAAGACCACCAGAAAATTGAGTATCTTCCAGGAAAAGGTAAAAGTGGGCTCACTGAATAAGGTGTGTGCCACAGAAGAAAAGGGTCCTGTACCTTTAAGCTGAGGTAGTACCAGTTGAAAACTATGTACAGAAGAAGTAATTAACTGGCCAAGTCTTCCTGGAGAAAATGTTCAGCTCCAGAAAGAATATTATAAAAATATCAGAGGATATGATGTTATTTTATATCCATCTGCTATGTATTACTTGCCTATATGCAGTGCTTGTGTGCACATGTGTTTATGTGAATATTATGTGTATATTATATAGTAAATAAATGCAATGCACAATTTTTGATACACAGTACATAGTTGTGATTGAAATAGATGGTTACAGAGCTGTACTTCTCTGCTGGTAGGATCACAGAGGAGCTGAGGAGGTCCTACTAGAGGTAGGCACCAGTTCCCAGAAGATTGTATGAAAAAGCCAGCAGAAGGTGCATGTCCTCCCACAGGCCAGAGCTTTTGGTATTTCTTCACATAAGGACTAAGAATAGATCCTTGTATTCATAAGCAACATAGTTTTGAATAGAAATTTCAAACTATGAAAAGTGTTGTGAAGCTTCAAAGCAATCAGTCGCCAATAAAAATTCAGGTGATAAGTGCGTATGAAACATCCAGGACAGGAAGAGCTGTTAGAGTATGGGTTATTTAAGAAGCCTCATGCTAATGTTTTGTGCTTACGGCCTTTGCTAAGCAGATTCACGTGGCATCTACAGGCAGGATTTCAGGAGGACATGAAAATCCACTTGTTTGATCCATTTATCCATCGACTTCTCTTCTGGTGAAGTATTCATACAAAACACTTTATGAGTTTCCATATTTTTCTCTCTTCCACTAGACATACCACAATATCCTAAAGGCTGAAATGACCAAAGAAGCATGATGCAGCTGTTTCCTTACTGCCTACTGAACGTTTTTTGCACATATGGACCCCGTGCAAAGTTGAGAAATTTATTTAGTCCAGGTTCATCAATTTGGAGCAACTGTTTAGGAGGCCATCGCCTCTGAAGGTACCTCCAGGTCCCAGGAACATGACTCACCCAGGGGACCTCGGTGGACTCCAGCGGTCTCTCCTGTTCGACTTGCTGAGTGAAAATGAGCGAACGGAGGTAGTGGAATCCAGGTCAGTGCCTCGCATGTCATTTGGTGGTCTTTCAGTTGTTGATTGCTTTCTCCATCGTAAGGTCTTTGATATTAATCGGATCATTGTGTGCACATATGGATATTCCTGGTGGCCTAACCAGTGAACATAATTAAAAGAAATGATTGCCTTTCACTTTAAGCAAACATCTGGTTTTACTTGAAACAAGATGACTTAGCTGTTTCAGAAACATTCTTGTAACCCTGGATTCACATTTTCATCTTAAAATATATATTTTCTCTGTTCAAGCAGCATGTTAATGTAAACACTATATATAACTGACAACCAAAATTTTCAGAAGTATTTGGTGCTCTGAGCATTAGTGAAACCACAAGAATTATTACATTTTTGATTTGATCTCTGTAAATCTGTTTCAACAGTCACTCTGATTTAAACAATTATTCTGATTTATACTCCAAGAACTATAATTTGCAGAAAATGTAACCATGTGAAAACATGTTTTTGTATAGTATATCTTGGCAACCTTGTTTTGTTGTGATGTCATTGCTTTAGGTTTCATGGAAATACTGAGGGAATAAAAGGAAAACAAGACCCTCTCTTTGAAGTATATTCTCATATCCCCTCTCTCCACCCCTAAAAGGGTTTTAATGTCTTTTTTCCATAATGACACTGAGTTTTCTGTTATTGCTTGACTGACATTTTAGAAATGTACTAAAGACTCTCATGAAAGGAATTTAATTGAGAGAGAAGGATTTGCCACCTTTCACTTCTCCGTATCAGGTAGGAATCATCATTTGTATAACGAGCTATTTTGAGATCCTGGGGTTCTTTGCTTTCATGTCGTTACGGTGCCAGATTCTAAACAGTTAAACACAAGCATGTATGCGAGATACACAGAGCAGAGAAAATGAAATTTCAGACCATTTATCAACAACAGAAGTAACATTGGAGCTTTCTCCATTAGAGCTCTATCTAATCTGGTTTATTGTAACATCTGAGGGAAGATGACTGTGCTTTATTAAACCAATAGCTCTCATTCACTTCATCACATCTGCTCTTTCTAAAAAAAAATAAAATAAAATAAATACAAGGTTATTAAGAGTAGCCCTTCATTATAAAAAGCATACGTTACAGATACATACAATAGAATGAAAAATGGCAGAAGAAAATGTCTTCATATGGAAGCAATCCATCTGGATACACCTAGATATGGTATATGGGGATTTCCAGTACTATTAAAAAGGTTATCCCTAGTACAAGATATTAAAAATATGCCTTGTATGATTTAGGGGTTTTAAACATCTCCAGTGTTTTTACTGAAAGAAGGGAAAAAGAAAGAAAGGGGAAAAAAGGAGAGCATCACATTCAGAAACATTCCTAACTAGCTTCACTTTTTTCTTCTTTCCAGCACCCACAAGAAAACACATCAGAGGCAAGCTCATGCCTGTCAGATGTGATCATATGCTAAAACAAATGACACCACTTGCTAATTTCATTTCCCCAGCATGTGCACTGGTGCATGTGTCTGGCTGTTGTGTGTCTGAGATGGTTGAAAACAGCAGCTTTTTCTTATCTGCATAGTTGCACAATGAGCTACAAGAAATTTTCCTGCTGGGGATGATTCTGCACTTGGTCACTTTACTGTTAATCCCGAGCAATTTAATTGATTTCAATGTATTTCTTACTTGATTAAGAGAATAGCCAGAGAACTGAGCTATTGTTACTGACCCTGTGAATACAATCAGCCACAGTGCTTAACTACTGTGAGTAGTCTCTTTTGGCACTCTCTACCAGGCAAGGGACTATTCAATGTCCTTATGTCCTTTGACTAGTACTGAGCCTTCATAAGATCAGACCATTAATAGAGTTTTTCTTCCTTTTTCAAGGATAAAAAATCACAAAGAGTTTTTATTGTTTCTGAGCTTATGTGATTGCTATTAAGTAACAAGTTGTATTTAGTCTATCTTCACACATCTACTTTTCAATATATTATTATCATAAAAAGTCCTTCGTTTTGTGAATTGGCAGCTATTTCAACTCCACCTGCAAAAGTAAATGAGCAAAATGAACATTGGACATGACCTCAGCACTAGTCATATATCATGTTCTAACTATCGAAGGCAATGTTTTATAAATCTCTACAGTTATATCCACAGATTTGAGTAATTTACCATATTTCCTTCAAAATGCCAATCATGGACTATGTCTCTAGTAAATTTGGTTCTTGGTACAATAAATAAAATTAATGTTCATGTATTAAGAAGAGTTACTGTAAATTATTGCTCCCTCTTTCGGGACTATTGCTTTAGCAGTTGGTGTAGGAAATGAAGTCGTTTTGGGGAGTAGGAAACAGCAAGAATTGTAGAGTGCATTTGAAACTCAGGTTTAAGCTGATCTCAGCCTGCCTCCACGTTAGTCATTTCAAGGTCTGCTGCAGGTGGTCTTCACACAGAAGCTCAAAAGAGGCCATTTGTGCCAAAACGCGGAGCTGGGAGGGGTAAGTGATGGAGCATTCACAGGGAACAATAAAGCTTTCATACTATGGAGAGAGTGAAGAACGAAGCTGAGCAACTTGGAAAAGTGTTAGCGAGTAAAAGGTAAAAATAGGTAAACAGGTAAAAAAAATGTTAGAAAAGGAAGAACAGGCTTTGGTTTTGGACAAACTTGGAGACAGTTTTCAGAAAAGACACTGCTAAATGGCTTTTGTTCTGCTAGAGTATTCTTCATAAAATAAGTAGAATCAAATCCCAGCTGAAACAGCACTGTCAGTATTGACAGTTTTTCCTGGTTCTACCTTAGTTGAAATTCATTATTCATTTTAATTGTTATTGCATCCCCAACTTTCTAATTTCTCCTTTTTCCCAGTCCCATCACTTTCTCCAAAGTTGGCTTTCTACCCCAATGGAACTTAAAACCGAGGGTGAAATCTTGGCGCTGCTGAAGTTAATATAAGTTTGGCCTCTGCAGTGAGGTCTGGATTTTACATAGATGTTTAAGAAGTTCTGTGGGAGAATTCATGCCTTCACTCAGGCATTTGGCAGTTAGGTATTAAAGTCTTTCCACTGACCTACAAGGAGCCCAGCTTATTATTTGAGATTAGGCACTTACCTTGGTGTACATACCAAGTGTCATTGTTATTATTTTATTCTGAATTTCAATAGTTAAGTGCCTAAGGAGGAGCTATGAACTGAATATGGTTGTGTCCTCCAAGCTTTGTGTAAACCTGGCTAGAGGAGACAGCAATCCCTCCAGACACGACAAAGGGGTGAATGAAGTCAGAGAAGTCAGAGAAAAAGAGTAAATAATGTCGTGGTGGCAAACATCAAAAAATTTTAATGACTTGTAAGAGCTAAGGTCACTGAAAATGATGGGTATCCTACTGGGGGATATCTTTGGCTACTGTCTTTGCTATGTTTCCCCAAAGAAGACCCTATCTAGTTGTCCTGGACCATAGGTTTGCATGAGAATGGTAGAAGCAAATGGAGTCAGGAGACCCCATTTTGCATAGGAGAAAAGTGAACTCAGAAAACTGTTCACTTTCAAACAGTGTTTGAAGATAATGGTTGGGGCTTCGGCAACATCTTCGGGTTGGGCAGTTTGCTGTTCCTCCGCTCTGTGGTTAAGCTCGGAGTCATGCTGTAGCTCAGAGCAGAATAAGGGATCAGCTCTTATAACTCATCTTTTATGGGCAAAAACTACTTATTACATCCCCTGAGTGCAGCAGGCTGGAATTTGTTCCACAGATACAGCTTCACCAAAGCAAAGAAAATTCAGCAAACAATTCATCACGACTTTAGTCATGTTAGTTGTGCAGTAGAACAGTACTACATGCTTAGGTTTTTGCTGAATTAGGGTCTAATTCTGCTGTTGTCTTCTCAGCATGTATTTAAAACAAATTTGGAATTAATCAGTGGAATAAGAGCCTGAACATGGCATAGTTGATATTCCATGTGACAAACTTAATGAATTTTCCTGTAGAGGTTGTCTGTGGCTGACTTTGTTTTTGAGCACTGTCACTGATATAAGTAGCATGTGTAGTGTCATTTCCAGGCGACAGATTAAGAGTGGTATGAGGAGTTTGCTAAGGGTATCAGAAGAAGCATATGAATCAAAGACAATCAGTATCATTCAGGTGTTGCTAATGAAGGCTTATTGCTGCTTTAATAGAGGGGCTGTATTCACAAAACTTGAAGTTCAATAATGAGAAAACCCCCACAATATTTGTAAGTCGCAGAAACACTGCTTTTGCCATCTTCAAGTGCTATTATTGCTATGGTACAGTATAGTCCAGTGATCAGAAAATAACTGTATGTTGTCAACATGTTACAGCATACATAACTAAGTTTTTCACAGGGCAAAAGGAATCTAGTTGAGATACTTGGAGTACCCCAATGCAAGCTGAGCTTAAGATTTGGTGGTTTACTGTTTCCACACAAAAAATCAGTGAGTGGAGTCACACAAGGGAACTGACTGCAGTACTGAGGTTGTGGGTGAAAATTGCCATAACCTATTCTGTATGTAAGATAAAATTCACTCTTTCACTGTCTGGGTTTTTAGGGCTTCTGAAGTTTAGCAGAGCTGAACTCTGCTTCTATTAAATAAATCAGTGAATTAGTAATTAACAGTAGAACTAAGCCAGCATGGGATTACAGTGCATGCAAACTGTTGCTGATGCACTGCTATGTGTGGTTAAAGTGGGTATGGAGTATTTGTAGGGCTGATGGAAGCATTTGTACCATTTGTTACATGTTTAACAGCACTGTTCAAGGTAGAAGTAGAGGGCAAAAGCAGCATCATGTTCCAGAACATGACATAAGAGGGGCTGTGACATTCTGCTACTACAATGAACAAGTCTCAGTTATTAAATGCTGCTCTGGCTAGAAAAATTGACATCCTCACCAGCTATATCATGACCGATGTACACTGTCTCCTCATTAAAGCCAAACATCCAGTAGACATATGCTTATACTGACTTATTGCCCTGTCATGTAGGAAGGGCAGTGTGGAAGAGTGGTTTGAGACACTCGTACACCTGTGTGCATGCCAGGCTATACATGTAATATTCCTTGCAGTGTGAAAATGACACCCTGAATTCTTCACGAAGGAACCTGTTAATGTAGAATGTCATCCAGCCATTTAACGCTACAAGGAGAATGGAGGCTGAAAACAGCACAACTGTTAAGAAGTACCAGGGAGAACCGGCCGGTGGGAAAGCGAGGAGAATAATTGGTTATGGCCCCTAGCAGGCAGGTCACAATTCCCCCGCCGTCCCTCTGTTTGCATTAACGGGCACCGATTGCGCTCACAGGTCTGCACACCAGATTCACCTCCTGGGATGGGAACCTTAATTTATTTGACAGCACTGTGTGGAAGCGGTGCGGTGGTTTCACTTTCCCCTTCCACAATCAGCCTTTTCCGTTTGTAGGGGAAGCAAACCACTTCTGTGGAAAATCCCCAAATCTCTCAGTGGGTCAGGTCCAAGCTGGAGTACATTAGCATACCTCCATTAGTGTTAACTGGAATTTAGACAAGCTGAAGGTCAAATGAAGCAAACTGTGATCTCAAACCCACAGAACAAAGAAAGAGAAACAAGAGGGCAGGTATGCTGTCTGAAATATTGCCAAGTTATTTAATAAACTAACTCAAATTTAAATTGGTATCCTTTAAAATTTGGCAGCTTTGTTCAATAGTGTGCCAATCTAAGAATTTTGTAACAGTGCATTGGGTGAATGAGTCCCATTTTTTTCTGATAATGTTTTAAACTGTTTCACCTTGTGAGTGGACAGGTCTGACACAGAGGCCCTGTTTCCAAGTATCCTGAAAGATATTGCATATATCCTCCTGGTTTGCTCCTTCAAGACCTGAAGAGACTACTGTGACCATATTCTATGATATGCTACAAAGAACACTATAAAAAATTACTTAAGTCAGGCCTGGATCAGTTGTGTTACCCATGTGTGAGCTAAGGCATACCGCTGAGAAGACCTTCAGTCTTGAATCAAAGGATGGAGGGTTTGTCCTACAAAAGCTGTTTCAAACATAAGTTGTTCTGCCTGTGTGAAATGTTTGTCTTTCTTCTACTCTGAATATTGGCAGAGATTTTTCAGGTTGGAAGCACATTTGCACTGCAAATATTTATTTCTCATGTGAAATTGAGCATTTCTAAAATAGACATATAGTGTTGTGTCCTCTCCATCATCCCTGAGGTGTGCCAGTTATATACTGTCTTTCACACCCTTTTGCTAATGTGTAAGCTGACAGCATGCACAGAGTTGCAGAAACAATTGCAGCGCTTAGGCTGATTTATTTTATCTGTTTAAACTTATTTTAAACAATGAATCAATCAGGATTACAATGAAAATAAAGCTGTTCCTGGCTTCCAGCACTATTCTACTCAGTCCTAATTCCTGAAACTATGTATTTGCATTACATGTGCCCAATACACATATATCTATACAACAGACATATATTTCCATACTTGTGAATTCCCTTATACATATAGTTCCCTGTATATAATAGACTATATGTAATATAAAAAGGGCCTGGCTAATTCACATCCTTTAAGAATGGCAGAGGAGCATCATCTCTTGGACTAAACCAGGAAATGTTTCACGCTCACCTACTTTTTTGGCCTTTCTGCAGACACTGTTATTACATGTGTGTTCAGAGCTGCAGGTTCCTCTTTGTGCTCAGGTTTTGGATTTGGTGACTACAGTAGATACGAAGTTAAAACACCTTGGCTTTTCTGAATCTTATTCTTTTGTTTTAAGGGATTTCCTTTCCTTTCAGTGTGTCACAGCCTGCTCCAGTTTTACTGCCATCATTAGCAGTCCACTAGGCTAAAGGAATGAAACAACTAAGATATTTCACAAAACTCAGCAAATCTCTCTCAGCTTTCACCCTTTTGACCCCCTTTGGCCCCTACTAGTGTGACTCTAAACTTCTGGTTTATAAGAATCCAGCCCCAAGAATCTGGCCAACTCTTAATTAATGAACTATACCTTTAGTGTCACCTGTCTGAATTGGATAAATACAAATTAACTCTGAGGTAATAAACCTGACCAAAGAAAGCATTTTACAAGCACTGAAGCAAAGTGAAGCCTTTTTACAGAGAATTATTAGAGAGAAACTTATACTGATGAAACATTAAAACACAATGCAAAACTGAACTTTTTGAGATATATTAAACAGCTGCATATTTTATATATTAAACCACAGAATATTCCATAAAACAATGGTGCCCTCTTTAATGAAACTCTACTAAAGAAACAGACCTGTCAAGGGAACACATTTTTATATCCAGTTAGGTTTTGTATTTAACAGATTCCCACTTTGTATATATTTCTGTGGTGGCTGCTAAGTAAAATATATATACTCTTGAATATTTGCTTACTTCTGGAATGGGAAATTTCCACACAATTTAGTGATTTAAGAACTGATTCTAATCTAATAAAAAAAACACGAACCTTTGGGAATACTTAATGTCACTCAATCTGTGGAACAGCAGCCCTTGTTCTTTTAGGGCATCATCCAGTTCCCAGAGTCTTTTCACAGATTTCAAAGGGGGCTGAACTGCACCCTGGAGCCACCAGTGTGCCAAATTGCTAATCTGACTGGTGCTCAGGCTTCATTAGACCCTCTGAAGAACTGCTCTGGGAGTTTATCACCTTTCCGTGATTACTCAGTCACTCTTTCTTGGTTTCTTAAGTAGATTAATAATAAAGGAGACTAATAATGAAGGCAGTCAAAGTTCAGAAAGAAGCACAGGAAGGCTCAGATAGATCATCACGTCACTGTTCCTTGACAAGCTACAATACATCTGAGGTGCTCCCACTGACTGTGAACATACTGTTAGCACATGGAAAGGGCAAAGTAATGCAGCTTGGCTTCAGGGACAGAGCATTTAAAGCTGAATTACATTATATTTGCAATAGGGAAGAGTGCATGCATGGAGAATTGCAGCAGCTCCATTGATACCTTTGAACTTGTTGACCAGCTGTTGCCATCGGGGATTTGGGCACCTCTCAGGTTCACAGTGCTCTGCTGGCCATACATACGGGTGGTTGCCCCTTAAAAGGTTTTGAAAAAGAAGATACCAAAAATCACAAGTCACTCTCACAAATCCTTTCCCAAATATCAAAAATCATGAGAGAATGCAATGCTTCTAAATAGCAAGTTTGATTAGGAGTCTGCAAGCCAAAGGGCAAGCAAAGTTCATAAATTTCTTCCCGATTACAACGAATAAATAGCAGCAGCTTAGAAGTTATATTCTACCACTCATAGAATCACAGAACAGTTTAGATGTAGAGGCCGTCTGGTACCATCCCCTGCCCAAAGCAGGGCTGAATCCAAAGTTAGACCGTATTGCTCAGTGCCTTTTCCTATGAAGGTTATGAATATATCCACAGATGGAAATTTAACAACCTTTTCATGTTATTGGTTTCTAATCAACAGTTATCATAAATTGGCAATGCTTTCTGAAACACTAGCTGAGTAGATAAAATTGTTATTTTTAGCCTTTGGACTAAAACACGGAGTTCAAACCCAAACCTGATACAGTGTTTCATTTAACAATTTTTTTTTTTTCTGAATGATTGAAATAATTCAAAATGTCTTCGCAACTTAAATCCACAAGCAGAGTTCCAGTCTAGGTAGTGTATTAAGCATTATTTTAACAATGGAAAGTTGAGAAAAGGTGTAAAATACAAGGTCCAGATCATTGTTCAGTTTAAATCAGCATTTTTTCCTTTGACCTAGTAGATCAGCAACTTTGCCACCCGTCTCTGCCATTTTTCACGGTATTCTCTTCCTCTTCTGTACTATCCTGTTCAGCTATGAAAAACCAGCAGGAATACCTTCACTCCTCAACTTTAAACATATTTTTCATTTTTTGTTTTATCTGCCATACATCTGTTGTTAAAATTTCTTGTCAATGGGTTGCAGAAAGCTAGTTCCTCATGGTTTCACTATGATTCCAGCCATTTTGTCACCTTTTTAAATGATAATAGAAAGTCAATCAGAAGTTACCTGCAAATACCTCCCTACTACCTGATTCAGGGCAAGACTATCACTGATGCCATCCAGCTTCCCTTTCCAGGTTCTTGAAATACTTGTTCTGTAGCACTGTAGTTGTGTGCAAGTATAAGAAGTAAACCCAAGTACAGCTGCTGCATGTTCTCTGTATGAAAAATGCAAGATGCCACAAACTCTGTAGCTGGAAAATGTAATCTCGTCTGTTCTCCCTTGAGGCTGAACCAGCTCCGGCTGTGTAATCCCTGGCAGATGCTTGTTCTTAAAACTTAACAGCAATGAGGATTCATAGCCTCTGTCTCACAAAATATTCTATAAAATGTCTGTGAAATGTTCTGGCAACGTAGAGACCGTAAGACACCCATTATACTTATTTCAAGGTCTTTTTACATAGGCATAGTGGATATAAAATACCTGTAGTATAAGTGAGAATACATGTACTGGATTCTAAAGCCTTTACTTGTAGAGGATGGGAAAAGGTTCTTCTCTGTCAGAGTGTATAAATCCTGAATCATTCAGTGCCTTTGCACAAAACTTACTGACTGGACCACTGCAATACAATGGTACAATTTACATTGTACCTCAAGCATTTCCTTCTGTTAAGGGATAGATGAATATTTGTACTTGCAAAATCCCTTTGCCATAACAAAACAGCACTTTTCCTGAGGAATGCATGTACAAGGGGGATAAGAAGAAAGGAAAAAAGACATTTGTAGAACAATTTCCCTACTCAACATTTTCTAGTTGTGCATACATTGGTTTCATTCATCTGTACCTCTGCTGAAGCTGAGCACTTCACTGAAACATCTCATTCTCTTCACCACTTTATTTACAGAGAAAGACGAGCCTTAAACCATTTGGTCCAGTTTTGCTGAAATTTTTTCTTAAATGATTTTTCCTTAACTGTTTGTTTTAATTTCTTCACAGAAGACTTGCAGTATGTGAGATGTTTGGTTGCCAGCGGAGAACCTTGATTATCAAAGACAATGCTGCTATAGAGTACAAATGTACATTTTTATGGCATTTGGCTCAGTTTCTTCCAGAAGAAGAAAACTGAGCAATTCTCCTTGGGCCAGCCATTAAAATGGAATCCCCAAATAAACTCAGTAATGAACAAGGCCAGCACTTCTCACACCAGTGAGTGCAGAGAGCTGGTTGGAGCTTCTTTTTTTAACCTTGTTAGATGGTCAAGAGCTTAGAGCAAACACAATATCAGGAAGGGAAACAGACATGGACAGGGCTGGCTTCAGGTAATACATGAGTGGAAGACATGTGTAAGCCTCTATTCCATTTTTGCTAAGTTTTTGTGGCTATGCTTCATTTCCATTTCTTTCTGCTATCTTTCAGGTTTTGTATACCTGTTACTCTGACAGAAAACTTTCTTGAAGGGTGAACAGTAGGAGACCAAGTTGTATGCCTAAACATAGATATCTAGTGCTGTCCTTAGGTGTCCAGGTATGGTGGGCTGTCCCAGACCAACAGCCAAATGTCCACCCACCCACTGGCTCACTGCCCCACCCCAGCAAGACGGAGAGAAAGTATAAGGCAAAAAGACTCATAGATCGAGATAATGACGGTTTAATAGGGAAAGCAAAAGCTGTGTGCACAAGCAAAGCAAAAAGAGGAATTTGGTCACTATTTCCCATTGGCGGGCAGCTGTTCAGTCATTTCGAGGAAAGCAGGGCTTTGTCACACATAACCGTTGCTTGGGAAGACAAATGCCATAACCACAAAAGTCCGCCTCTCATTCCTCCTCCTTTCCCCGAGCTTTTATTGCTGAGCACAATGTCATACGGTCTGGGGTATGCCTTAGGTCAGCTGGCCCAGCTGTGCCCCCTCCCAGCCTCTCGTGCACCCCCAGCCTCCTCGCTGCGGGGCAGAGTGGGAAAGAGAGAAAGCCTTGGAGCTGTGCAAGCTCTGTTCATAAACAGTAAAAACACCAGTGCGTTATCAGGACTGTTTCAGCCACCAGTTCGAAGCACAGCACCATTCAGGTGGCTATGAAGAAAGTTGCCTCCATCCCAGCCAGTTCCAGTACGCCAGGGTACTCACAGGAGGTTGGCATGTAAGCTGCAGAACCTTCCGAAGCTTGCAGCCTCCCGATGCAGCGAGTGAATGTGAGATAGGATGCCCTGAAACACCTAAGGCAAAAATAGATCCCTTTTTTTGTCATATCTATGTTACATACCCCTTTGGGTCTTGCCTTTAGCTCATTCCTATTAGATTTTCACCTCCCATGAAGCCATATCGCTGCATTGTGGCGATCCCTGATTGATACCACTGTTGAGTGAAAAAACAACTTCAGAACACAGCAAGCACATGATGGGAAAATGTATGTGAAGGTTTGTGCATGTGGATATTTATCTATCTAGCCACTGTTAATCGTGTTTAGCCCAGTTGAACCCATTTCTAATCCTGCCAGAGATGTTGGTATCACATACTGTAGATCACATCTAGAGGCTGTGTGTCTTCCACAGCAAATTCTACCTAGGTATGAGGCATGTAGGCAAAGAACCATGAAGTGGTAAGTAATTTCCAGTCCTGGGACAGGACTTGGTGTATCTAGCGCAGAGGGGCAGTTTTGACATGACATCTTTATGTCTACTCTGTTAGTACCTCTGAAATGTGTGCTAGCAGCTGGATAGTAGTTTAGATGCTGAAGTACTTTTGGTGCTCTTGATTTAAACTGTAAATCCACATAAAAATTCTTTCTCGTGGAAAATTTATTTGCTATAAGCTAAGGAGGTGAATGTAACATACATAGTCCAGAAGAATCATAACTCTTGATATCCTTTTACTGGCTGGTGGATAGCCTTTCTGGCTTAGTGTTGCTTCAGAAAGGTTTTAAGTAAGTCATACTTAAGGAGCATTTAATAATGAGAGAAAAGGATAAGTGGAATTTACCTGTCTAGACAACTACCTGCATGGGGTAACCCCATCTGGCAGTATAAAACCTTGGACACACAAGAGGTGGATCTCAAGTTTTAATCCCACAAATAAGTTAGCTTTCCATTTCAAAAAGAGGCATTTGGAAGGGTGGGACAGCCACCCTTAACTTGTCCAGGGCTGCCCCTGCTGCCCTGGAAATACAGCAACCGGCGGGGCCAGCCTGTCCCACCTGCCCCGGAGGAGAGGGCTCCGGTTGCTGCAGGCCAGGGACATCACTGCCCCTGGCCTCAGCAGTGAAACTCTCCATCTAGGCAGGCCCTTGCTTTCAAACTGTTTGGTAATTTATTATCCCCTAAATGCTGTTGAAAAACACATCATTCATAGCTTTAGCACCAGAGTAAGTGTTAAATGACTGGCAGGAGGGCTATCTGCAGGGACTGGCTGGTGTTTAACACCTAATTATCGCTTTCCAGTGTCCTCTGGCTAGATAATTGAGAAGTGCAGTATGGAAAGGTTTCAGAAAGATTTTGGAAATGTAATGACCTAGCTAACAGAAAATTAAGCTGTAATAAAGCCTCTTTTCTGTCCTTTTGAAAGTGTTCTCTGTTTTCCTATTTTCTGGAAACAGAAATTGGCAGAGGCAGGGTCAGTTGTTGTTACACAAACCAGTGACAACCATGTTTCAGCTTTCTTTCTGTAGAAGAAGTCTTGACATATTTACTGCAAAACATGACCAAAAATGACATGGAATGAGAAGAGGTACTTGGCGATGGCATATGACAAGCAGGTGGCAAAGCAGTATGAAAAAAATGGGAAGACTCCTTTCTTGCCATCAGCTCTGTCCTTTCGAGGCTGCATGGGGGAAGCTGGGTGACGACTATAGACGTCATGGATCTGGGTGAAGGAGTACGAAAACAGCCTGGAAGAGGCATTACCAAGCCCACTGCTGTCATAGGCAATCCCATCAGAGAGCTCTGTTGATAAACTTAGAAACTCTTGAGTGGAGGTAGAAATTATTTGTATTCCACTCTCCCCATTTCAACATTGCTCTACTCCAAAAATTAAAAAGTTGATTGTTTGTTTTTAATTTGCTACCTGCACTTATTTATAGAGTTTATATCCATTTATTCTTCTGTAAACATTTTCTTCAGCTTCAAGCAGATTTATTTTCCTGATGCCTGTGTTGCTCCTGTAGATTTAAAGAATAATTACATCTTTGCTCCTTTTTTAACAGCTAGATCAACAACTTCTAGACTGCATAGGTGCTGTTTGCGTCTTCCTATAAAAACAGAACTTGTTCCTGTCACAGCTTAAATTCATCTTTACTGAACATGGAGATTCAGAAAGGTTTTTAAATAACACAGTCACACATCTCTTCCCAGCAACATTATTGCTGTTCTTTACAGTCCTACTGGAGCTATTCCTTGTTGTCTTATTATGCTACGTCAGGAAGAAGTTGCTGTGAGAAATTACCAAGAGAAATCGGAGGAAGAAGCTCCTGGAAGGACTGGTGGTCCGCTGGGATCCGGAGGAAATGAGTTGTGAGCTGGAAGGTTGGATGGCTCCTCTCTCACAGTGAAGATTAATGGGATAACGCAGCTACTGATTAAAGGCAGCTGAAAAGGGGATTATCAACAGTAAGGGACCAGTTCATGCACTTGCTGTTTTCAGCAAGAGACTTTCTGAAGCTAAGGAGGAGTGAAATATGTCATATAGAAAGTCACTGTGTTGGTTGCCACCATGCTGTCTAGGTCACACACCTGTGCTCAGTAATTTCTATAATCATTACCACTGATAAACCCTGTGCTTAATGGGACAGCTAGGGCTTTTATGCTAAAGTCTCTAAATATTGCTTAAGGGAGCAAGGGCCTCCCCACGTGTATCTGCGATGGCAAAGCCTTGGAATGTCAAAATCAGTCCTAAAACGAGTGACGGGATTTAACACAGTCTGATTACAGAAACTCATGTCACTATGTCAATGGCAGACTTCTTTAGATACTGCACAACGTTCTCTTTCTGCTTCAAAATGACCTGAAACCAGACTTTTCTGAAACCTGGGGTTTTATGCATTTTATTGCAGACGTCACAGTATACAAATAGCTGCTATATAAAACAGAATAAAAGTTCAGAAAGAAAGATGATGCTTTAACTAAACCTTACAGTAACACTGATACTTCCGAGTCAGCAAGTCTGAGGCTATAATGCTGAATCCTAATATTTCCATTTAGACTGATGTTTGACAGCATTAGAAAAAATGTTGATGTCAAAAGGACTACTGTTCTTGTGGCTGACAAGGAAACCATTTTATATAATTGTTTCAGCCTACAGAAGAGGGTAATTCCTTCGGACATTGCTGGGTTTTATTTTCATAAAGAGTGAATAAATTATCTCAGTCCCCTGGATCAGAGGATGTTAAGTTCAAATCCTGTCGGTGGAATAATCACTACAAAATAGTTCAGTGTTGATTCTGCAATTTGTGGGTAGTTTTGGTGGGAAAGGCATTTTTCCAAGTTTGCTCTCTTGATGTGTTGAAATTACAGAAAACCTGAATTGTCAAAAGGGTGGCCAGGATAGTCAAAATGGCAATTGGCTGAAATATGTACAATAAGACGTAGACTAAGTTCAATAAAATACTACCCTGCTGTTAGATTTTCATCTCTACAAAAAACCTGTGACAACTTAACTAGATCTGGCTATTTTTATGATTCTTGAGGTGTCTCCCTTAGAAGTCCTAGGTAAAGACTCTGTATAAGTGTTAGGAAATCTCACAGTGGGTTTCTGCAAAATTTAAAGGTGTTCTCTTGTGAGGTTCTGCTTCACTGAAGGTTAGAGAAAATAATGATCAGTCATATCAAAACATCTGGTCCCTCTTACTTTATTCAGTGTGGACTTATTTTACTCAATTCACATTTCTATAGGGTTTAAATTTCAGATTTTTAAAATTTTTATTTTAGTATTATTTTTGATCAATCAATTATTTGGAAAGTGAAGAGCAGGCGCTTATTAGTTTACAAACAACATTATAGAGAAAATAATCAATAAAACAGTGTAGAAGCACAGAAATAAGAAACCTCTACCTTTCTAATGATTGATTAATTAACATGTGATGATATTATGAAAATGTCTCTTTTTGTGTTCTTCTAGTCTGTCCATCTCTGTCCTTGAATAACCAAAAAGGTAGTTCTGGGTTTTATGAGATTTTATAAGGTTTTTCTCAGGTGCTCTGTTAGAAGTGTAACATTACTGATCACAGCCAATGTGGGATCACCACTGTAAATGAACTATCGGCACTTCACCGCTCTGCCACTGCGCACACAGCAGATGCGAAAAGCACAGCAAATGAAATGTCAGTGCATTTGATATGCGAACTGCGTGTGTGTTGATTTTTTTCCTTTTTTTAGGGCAAAAATAGGAATATATTAGCAAAAATTCTCCTAAGCAAGCTATAAAAAAATTGATGAGAAAATTCCTTTTGCCCAGGCAATGAGAATGCAGAAAAAAGCCTTTGAGTTAATCCTTGATAATGAAATGATAACTGCTGGGCCGCAGTTACCCCTGGTGTTTTCTCAACCAGAATGAGTGGGATTGTATTTAGATTAATTTTGCCTTAAGTCTTTAAAGAGCGGGAACAGGTAAAACGGTGCTCACTGATGTTGACAATTTTTTTGTATATTATAACAAATGACCTTTTTGCATCTTATTAATTTGGCTGGTTTTATGCTAAGCAATTCTTTTCAGGGACAGTCCGTTCTCAGCAACCTGCAAGATCACTGTCAGTTATAACAACAGAGGAGTCATAGAGATTTGAGTGGTGAGTAGCTCACTGTTTTGTTATGGTTGTGGCTAATTACTCTTCAAGCTCTGCTACTTCACAGGGATTTCACTCTTAGGGTCTCTAAACAGAATTCTGTTAGTTTTGGCAGCCTCTGGTCTGCTGCGTAACATTCATCAGTGTCTTTCTCTGGGGTTTCAAAGGCAACACTTACATGTAATGGTTTTGCTGTGAAACAAAACAGAGAAGGAGTATTGTGGTGTTGAAAACACATTTCACAGAGTTGTTACAGTTTTTTTGGAAGAATGCCCTTTATTTAATTAATCTTTCTGCATTTTGTTTTTGCATTTTCCCTCACTGTTTTATTATTCTCTGAAGGACTTGGTCCCCAGAGCCGGCTCCAGGGAAAGGTCTGCTGGATTAGGTTGTGGTTCCCTCCACCTGGTGTATTTCCATGAGGCCTTCATGATTAGCAGTGTGGTGTGCAGGCCTACTGCGAATGACCAAATGATCTGTTTTCTTTTCCCTTGAGGTGAACCACATTCGCTTGTGTAAGAAAGCAAAACCTCCACAGTAGACCTGAAAAGCAGCCTACTGCTTTGGAGAGGGCTCTAATAAGCATTGATGTAAAACCCTGATTCTTGTTAATGTGGTTCTATTGCCACGAAGCCTCCTTTAGACGTTTATTTATTAGGCATGTATTTATTCTATAAGTAGGTGATGCCAGCATGCTCTGCTGGGCTAAAGCTGTTGAGCTAAATGATTATTCTAGAAAGATTTATTTTCCTCTGAACGTAATTACACACCAGTCCAGTGAAATGAGCAGAGTGGAAAATCTCACTCCACTGCTTTGATGGACTAAGCTGATGCCATCTGCACTCTGCAGACAAGGGCTAAAGAAACTGGGACGTTTTCATAACGTCACTGAATGACAGCTTAGGTGTTAAGTAATTTCTGTGGTAGACAAGCACCTGGAAGCAAAGAAGGAGTTTGTCTTTGGCAGAGCTATGGCTGAACTCATTGTCCAGGCTGGGATCAATCCAGACACCTCATGGATTTGGCTACATCTAAATAAACAGCTTTGAATGCTGACTTAGAGATATTAATGGGTTTCTTGCATCATTTATGACTATGTGTAGTGGCAATTGTGCTACAACAAATCCACCACATAAATCAGGTGTGTATTTTGGCATGGTCAATCCTTCATGGAAGACGGCTTTTAAGTAAGGAAAAGAAAAGTTGCCTCATAAATGTCAATAAGATACTCACTCCATCAGACTCCAGGAAAAAGAGAAAAAAAACCCTCTAGCAATACAGCAGGGTTACCATCCATGAATGCTGATGAACTATCAGGAACTGAATGTACATTCAAAATAATCTTTCATCATCATTACTATGCAGTCTGAGAGATTAAAAATTAAGTTGGCATCACTTCTATTATATATAAGGCTTATATACACCTATATGTGCATACTCATCACCTGGCAACCTAACTGCAGTTTATTTAAACTATTTGATGGATGATATATGCTTAATACTTGGTTTAAGTTCTGTTTGCAAGCTAGATACTGGCTGAATATAGCTGTATTGTAAGATTGAAAGGAAGGTGAAACTCATGTGAAGGAGGAAGAATGCCTTCATTTTCATGCCTGATGGATGTGTGTCCTCATTACCGTAAGTGCATTGGTGCAGAGGTGGAATGATATTAACAACACATAACCACTGACACAGTCACGTATGATAACTTGTTAAACTACTGATCATAGGCTTGAGCTCTCACTTGTTTTTCTCTGCTAGTGAAGTCTTCATGAGCTCAAAGGCTGACAGGTTTTTGAGAAATTAAAAGAACAATTTCTACTTATTTTGACTTAGAACATTGACGATTTTGAAATGAGGTTGACATTTCAAATGCTTCACTGAGTTCTCCAACCTAGATCCATCCTGCATATCCAGAGACATTTAAGAAATAGGAGCCCGAAGACCCCCAACAGTCAGTGAAAAAAGACTCTTCCAGGGGACGATTCCACACTCTGGAACTTCCTCTCCATCCACTGGCCACAAGAGGAACATGAAGACGTGTAGGCTCCCCTGTCTTGGTTGCTGGAGCTAAATGCCTGAAATGAGATGGCTTGAATCTGTTTGAGTAATAGGAAATAGGTAGGGAGGCATACTTTGTGAAAAAGAACAAGACTTTCTCCTGATTTCTTTTTGTCCCTCTCCTCCAAAAAAAATTTCTAAGCTGCTTCATAAGTTTGATAATTTTCTACTGGCTTATAAGAAATTCTTTTTGAGACATCTCATTTACAGGTTCTGTTCTTCCAAGATCAGTCTGTGAAAAGGACATTCAGGATATTCGATGCCAGACTCTAGATGAGCTCTTTGACCAAGTTATACCAGCTTAACCAAACTGGAGCTGCCTTCTTTGAGAACCAACACTACAAATCCTTGCTGTGGACTAAAATACATTTTTCTCCTTTGAGCAATAAGCAAACATTCTATCAAAATAAATATTTTACATAAATAAACTTAACTTTTCCGAATATTTCATTTATCTACAGAATAGTGCTCTGAGAGGCTCCCCAGTTCTAGCTTCTAGTAGACCATTATCTGTGCTCAACAAAAAAAACCCCCAAAATCCAAACCACAAAATTGTTAAAAAATAATAACACACATCCCAGAGTATCCTCTTCAAGCAAGAAAAGGTGCCCCTCTGGATGCTATAATTTCTAAGATCTTAGCCACGGCAAGCAGAATTTTTAAGTTACACTTTACCATTTGCTGCCTATTAAACACCACCAGCATATACTGCTCTAGCAGAAAACGAAATATAACACTCAGAGTGTGCCTTTCAAAAAGCCCCCACCAAGAAATGAGTCCTTCGGGGGATCACAACTGTCTGTGGAAGCATATAAAACACAAGCTCAGTGATTTGGTGGCTTCATTTGAAAATGACTGACTTGTGTTTCTTTCTCACTGAATGGCAACGTAAACTGCAAACGCAGAGTGTGTCCACTTTGAAGGCTGGCTGCCTCTAGTGTCTTGCCAGTTCTTGTAAAAACTGGGCTTATGTTATGAACAGGGGACCCCTCTGCAGATCCCGGGGTAGCAGAAGCAGGTTTCTCTAAACCGCTTCAGTCTGCAAGGGGTCATTTCGCCCCGTGGGGAGAGTGAGGCAGGTCTTAAGGTGGACTCACTTTTTGACCTCCCTTGTTATTGAAGTCTTCTGGGAACGGACTCTTCGTGTTTGAATTTCAAATGAGGAGTAGGACAAGCAAATATATTTGCTTAGCATATAGCTACAAGTAGTCATTAGAAAATAAACCTGTGGGAGGATGCAAGATGGAGGTGGTAAAGGCTGGAAAAAGTTAGTTTGGGTGGGATACACCTTTATTTCTGGCTATAGTTGCTTCTGATCGAGATGATGACATGAATTTGGTGCCCCGTTGTGGCCATGCAATTGAGTCCAGTGTCCCAGGAGTTCAGCAGGAAGGTTCGGGTGCAGTGGTCCAAGCTGGAGCAGTATCTAGCCTAAGAGAAAAACACTCCTTGTGGGGAAAACCCCACTTTATAATCTAGTGAAACATGGTAAGGAATAGGTTGCTGTAACAAAAGGTAAAGTGTGAAAATAGTCCCAACCGCTCAGGAAACTGTGATTGCTATTTCATGCCTTTTGGCAGCCTCATGCTTTTTGCTTTCTCCTATATTACCAACACACATAAAACTCAGGCTCCTGGATTTCTGGCATATTAGCTGTTTTTCACTGAGGTTGTTCAGGCTGCGCTTCCCTTCGGTACAGCACGGCCTGTCCCGAGCGGAGCCACGGGGCTCGGCTGGGCTCGCTGTCAGCGGGGACTGCTCAGTCTCCCTCCTGCCTCCGTCCCTGGGAACCGGCCCTGAGCCGTCCAGCGCCTTCAAACACCCTTGGCTCTCTGCAGGCCTCCTTGCTTCTCGAGCGCTAATGATGGCAGGATTTGGCCAGGCAGAGTGCAGACTGGCTTACTCCGAGGGTTTTCTGTGAATGTGTTACTGTTTTCTCTCATGCAGAGATATGCTCCTTGTCGAGGAGACTCCGTTACCTCTGAGTGGTTTCTTTTTCAAAACAGGTTTGATATGAAAAGGTTATTAAAGTTTATACACTTTGTGTGATATGAATGTTGTTTCAAAATCTATTTGAATGATGGTTTTGCCTTCTTAAGTTTCTAAGCACAAATGTCCTGAGTATTTAAGCACAATACAAAAGCGACTTTTAATCATATTCATAAATATGCCAAAGCCTTTCTACTTCTGATCAACATTTATGCTTTCTTTGTATCTTCTTTTCTTATTTTCACTCATCTTCCCCTTAGGTCATTTAAATTAACATTAACTGCATGATATATTCCTCCAAATTGCCATTTCTCTGCCTTCCTCCAAACTAGCATCCTGAAAGCTGAAAGAAGAGTTTGGCAGTAAACAGAGCTGTACAGCTAGAAACCTCGCCTTGCCGAGATACGGAATAAATCTGGTCCCCCTCTCTTCTAGACCATTTGTCCATCTGCGCTTGGAATAAGATCCCTCGCGAAATCAGGTGAAGACAGGACAGAGGCGGCAGACACACAGACACTGTGGCAGCCCTTTTCCCAACCTCACCGAACAACGTCTGCAGCTCTTAGCGGGACTAGCAGTGCCAGGGCACGGCGGTATCTGGAGTATATGTGGACCTGTAGTCATTATGGCATCTGCTGGGTGAGTGGACAGACAAAAACCTCTAGTTAAAATGCCATGCAGTGTAAACAGCATTATACACACATCAAGAGATCTCCTTTTACACTATGGGGCTGCATCAATTGTGCTGGTCATATTTTTCTGTTGGTTTAGGCACAGTGGTATAAAACTGTTTCTAGACAAGCACTTCATATTGAAACACCTCTTATGAGCACTATCCTGTTCTCATTCAGAGGAAAAATGTATATTTAATAACAACCTTGATTACAGCTTTTCCCAAGTAATGATCAGATGCCTTTTTTTGACTTATCTCCAGTTTTGATGCTGAATGGAAAAGGAGAAGTAAGCCATTGAAACTGTTGTCTTTAACTCATTTCTTGTGTCTTTGTCCTTTTTTCCCATGCTAGCCTGTATTTACAGGGAGTCAGACAGGATCATCACAACATTCTCCTTTTGTCCATAAATCTCATGGATCTATTATCTGGTTTTTGCCTTGGTTTCCATCATATTTAATTAGTTAAGCAAATTTATGCCAAAACAGTGTTGGAAAAGGACTCTTTCAAATAATGAAATGCTTCCCAAAATCACATGAGAATTCAGTAGGAAGCCCATTAATCCAATGAGTTACTCAATGACTTAGCATTCAGCTCTGAAAGGGATGTCTCAGATGTAAGACAAAAGCTTGAGCTGAGCACAACATAGTTCTGTGGTAATTCTTAATATTTCAGTTTTTCACTGTGCTGAAATACAATAAGTTAAAATCACACACATTTTTTGAGACGTAATTGAAAGCTTGCACCGAATTACAAAAGCCTAAATTTTGGTATAAAGCAATTAAAATTTTCTGACGAAAACATTTGTTGCAAAGCTTTGATCTTGGAGGATGCATTAACAAACTGTGGGAAACAACAAATTACTAAACTTTGCATCCTTGGCCAGTCTCTTGCTGCATAATTGCAGGCTGACTCCTCTGGAGTTTCGGAGGAGATGCCATCTCTTCCCCCTGCGTCCTGTTTACTTGCGCGCAGTTTCTGTGTGAACTACATTTCATTGGCACCTGGGTACCAGCTCGTATCACAGGACCTGTTTCAGGACGAAGACCGTAAGTGAACAGTATTGCCCTTTTTCTTGCTCAAAGAAGGCAGAGAAATGTTCTCAGTATTCTCTGCTGTGCAAGGCATAGAGTCGAGCCCTTATAATCTTCCTGAATGTGGCAGAAACTCCTTTGCTATAGGATTTCCTGCTATGTAATTGAAATGTTTGCCTCAGACGAGGAATTTACTTCCACCAGGCACCAATCTATCCTTACATGCCAGACTGGCAGCTTCCTTTGTTGTTTTGAAGAGGCTGGAAATTCTTTCAGGAATTCTTTCAGACCTGTGGGACTAAGCCTACTATTTAGTTACTTTCAATTGTATCTTTGTGGGATACTGAAGGTTGAACAATGCCATTTCAAGAGCCCAATTCTCATTCTTCTTTTCTTCATTATTTCTTACATGCTGCCAAGTCATAATTGTGACCCTCTTGCAGTAGGTGTTCCTTAAACATTTGCACAGTCCCTCTCCCAAAGAGCTTGTAATTTAGCACAAAGACTCAGTCAAGGCAAGATTAAAGGAAAAAAACCTCAGAAGCAAATCACTTGGATGGGGTTGGTATACTTTATGTCAGGCAGCACCAACTATTTACTGAGGTGTTTTCAGTTCCTCTACTGAACTTCTTCCTGACTCCATATTAATGGTTAAAATCACCATATTCTCATGCATATTTAGTTTTTTTCTTTCCTTCTCCCACACAAAATTCATTGACAGATGTTTGTGGATACCATAGACATCACACTGAGTTAAATAACATGGATAAAATAAGCAAAAATACAACCTCTTGTAAAGAGGGCCCATCTGACGTCCTGTCAGAAGATTTGTTCCCTCCCTTCAGCATGAATTATCAGGGCAATGATGACTGACTTCACAGGGATCAAACCACTAAACATTTCTTGCTGGCATATTACAAAAGGTTTATTCTGTCCAAGTCCTGTGTTCTTCTTTGGCATCTCCAGCAGAGCATGGCAGATTCCCAGCTGGCCAAGTTAGATACTTGCCATGATGCAGAAGCAAGTGACAGAAGTGATTTTTTAGCCTTTCTCAAAAGAGGTGCTGTGGGATGGGCGATGGAGAGCAAGCAGAGATTGGTGGGGTATGAAGAAAGCAAGCTTTTAAAGTTTTGGAGAAGGCTTGGGGGAGACCTTATTGCAGCTTTACATTATATAAAAGGGGCTTATAAGAAAGGCGGAGAGAGACCTTTTACCAAGGCCTGTAGCGGCAGGACAAGGGGCAATGGTTTTAAACTGGAAGAGGGTAGATTTAGATTGGACATAAAGAAGACATTTTTCACAATGAGGGTGGTGAGGCACTGGAACAGGTCGCCCAGAGAAGTTGTGGCTGCCCCATCCCTGGCAGTGTTCAGGGTCAGGTTGGACGGGGCTTGGAGCAACCTGGTCTGGCGGAAGGTGTCCTTGCCCATGGCAAGGGGTTGGAATGAGATGGCCTTTAATGGTCCCTCGCGGCCAAGACCATTCTGTGATTCTGTGACACTATGATTCTATGATTCTGTGTCTACATATCCATTCATAAATATTCATCCTGAAGCTCACTGACCATTTGTAATATCAGCACGTGATGGACATCCAGCCTAAAATGGAAGCCATGCCCAATTTTCATGTATGAGTTCATTTTGTCACAGCTTTCCTGTGTTTGATCTCACAGTTGGCTGCAGACCTCAAGTACAAGAAACAGTCCCTTGGTTCTTGCTCCGGCTCTCTAGCTCTCTGCTTCCTCCTTTTCTGGCCTGTAGCTTGGAAGAAGCGATGGATATGTTCCCTGTGGATAAACAGGAAGAACACTAAGCTTTGTTGCTACCTGCATGGTGGTTTCCTATCTGAAGGGCAGGGCAGCTCTCACCTTGTTCTGGCTTTGGGCTACTCCAGGTTGATCTCCAACATCTCTGTTGACATTGCCTCGTTGTGCAGACACTGCAGCGCAGCCCACTGACAGTCATGAGGGCTTTGCGGTGTATATCAGAAAATATGCTAGATGCGGAGAGGAGACAATTTGACTTATATTTGAGAAATAAAAATTTATGTTGTTTCCTTTCCTTGTACTTTTAGAACAAGATGAGTGCAAACATTTTTTCTCTATCACCTCATAAGCATTAAGTAATTCTCCAGAAATGTGCTAGAAAAAAATTCAAAATGAACCATAAGCGGGGGCAATAAATAATATAACAAGGTTTTTAATCAAGCCATGGTTATTCTGATCCATAGGAGACAGAGTAGATAAGCAGAGAGATGGACAAGTAATACTTTAACAGTGACACGTTCACAAATATTCCTAGAAATATACGAATGAAAAGCGTGTTATAAGTGTGCTGTTAAAAATGCAGAAAGTTCTGCTCATTTCTTGACACCATATGTCTGTTTCTTGTATTAAAGGGTTCGGAAACATTGTTTATGGATATTGCATGACCATGAATGCCAAAAATAATAATCCTATTAAGTTTAGTCCAAATAGCATGTAATGAGATTCAAAATGATATGTTAAATACACATTCTAATAATGAAACTCAAATTGCTTTACAAATAGCATCGGGAGAACATTAGCCTATTTTGATTGTAATAATTACTTGCATCCTGTGTTCCAAATCTATTCAATATGCTTTTCGTAAGAACAAATATTTGTTCTACTAATTGTTCTGCAGTTCTCCTGGTTATTTTTAAAAGGCTAAAGGGCTATACAAGACCAGCAGTTGTCTGTTAGAATAAGTTCTGTTTTGTTTTTTTTTTTTTACTTTAATCATCTTACAGTATTTGAAGAAATTAGGTTCTCTAATACCTCTGTCTTTTGTCCAGATTTCAGTTGTCTGTGTTTTGTATACTATCATTAAACCACTTTTCAAGTGAATCCTTGCCAGACTAAACATAATCTTTCCTCAGAGATCATTCCATCCAAACCACATACAACCACCGTAGCCCTTTCTGGATTGTCCTAAGATGTGGGTTCTTGATTTTTAGGCTAGGTACTATTACTAGTTTATATATTCATTCTTATCCAACTATTAAGATATTGTCATCATATCATATTATCAGTTAATAAGGAGCTATCGATACATTTTTGATCGCAGAAAAATGTAAACTATCTATAAAGAGACCCTATGGTTTAAATGTTTTAAAATATTGTTTTTAAATAGAGACAGAACAGCTATGAATGGGAAAGGAGCTCAGCTTTGGTTTACTTCTGGCTTCACACTGAAACAGCTGGGGATCTCAGTGGGTATTAGAAATGGACCAGAATTGTATAAATGCTACTTTATCCCCCCCTTGAAATATTTATTCAGGTTTCTCTCCTTAAGTTTTCTACAGATGTGAAGTCGATTAGTCTTCAGTCTTACTGCCACAATCTCAAAGACCCAGTGTGTGGCCTCCAACACATGGAAAGATGACCAATGTGCAAGACACACAGGGGACTTTTCAGATCTGAAGCCAGCAGTCTGAAAAATAAAGTACCTGGGGAAAGTGTGTCTTCTTTCCACTGACAGTGAGATCAGGTTCAAGGAGAAGCTAAGCATGCGAGTTAGATAACAAGACAAAAGTCAAGCAGACAGAACCTCATTACTTCATTTTTCACCACATTGTACTTGTATTTTGTTCTTTTAAAAAGTACATTCATTTCATTTTGTACCATCCAAACTGAGCTGTTCTGAAAACCACTGTAAACTTATAAGTTTTTCATAACTTCAGCTCTTTCCAGTTTCCCTGCATGCTGCTTCTTAAAAGAAGGAGGGGAGAAACTGTTAGATAGCAAAAATGCCCATAGCAATATCCTGGCCTTAAAAACATACTATGTTTGAATGGCGATTCTTTTTTTTTCTTAGCTGAGTTGCGTGTAATTCTTTTCACATATATGGAATAGTCCTGGGTATCAAGTACAGCTGGGATTTCTGAATACAAATACAACCTGACTGCATACCATTGAAACAAAACTCAGTTGCTTGGAGAGTCTATTGGCGAATTCCTTAAGTCTCATTAATCACATATGCGGTGACACTGGAGGGGGCTCTTTATTTTTTTATTTCTCATTTGTCTCTGATATTCCCTGTTTATTACAAAATCCCTTCCTTTGCTGGATTTATAATGTGGCTGTTTTCCAATACAGTTGTATCCTTTCACTCCCAAGTGGAGCCACCCATGTGCGAGAGCTGGGAACCTGGAGCTTTTTGATGAATATCCTTATTCGCCATAGAGCAAAGCGACCATGACAGACCTCGGAGATACTTGACAGTGTGGCCCACCAGGGAGATGACAATTACAGATGGAGTTTGCTGATGCTGCTTGCACAATCTGATTCTAGTTCCCCTGTGTCAGAACGTGTCTGTCCCTCCGCTCTTCTTCTCTAAGAAATTTGTGATTTCCCTTTAGAAATATGCATGTCTAATTCTCTTTAGAAATACGCATCTCTAATTAGGAAATTTATTAATTCATCCTCTCTGGAGCACAGATTCAGTATTCTTAGGTTGATACTAAGATCAAAATTTGCAAAGATATTTAGGTACCAAGATGTGTTTGAGGGTCAGGGCCATGATTGCCTCATGGGGTCCAGCTACCGATCCCTTGAACTCATCTTCTTCCCTGCTTCCAATTTGCTCATGCCTGCTACTGCATAAACAGACTGATAATTTAAGGCTGAAACTTTATCCTTAAAAGGCTCTCATCTGGATTCCTCTCTTGCCTCTGTGCACCAGTACACTATGGCCACGTACCTTGAAGTGCCGTCATTCCAGGCAGCGTCTTACTCAGAGGTGATGTGCTAGGTACATGGAATGGGTTTGCAGGAGGATTTCACCTTGTGTTCGCAGTGCGGTAATTATCACTACTCCAGAGGTCTGCAGTATATGCTATTGGTATTGCGCAGTTAACACACCGAAATTTCATTTGATTTGATGTGCAGGGGACAAATTTTGAAGTGCACATGAAAAATATCTTAGTCACTTTTTAGGTGTCTGACATCCATACTTCATTTGTCTAGAGAGGTGAGAGCTGAACCTGAAAACATCATTATCTGTTAGGAGGTACTTATGGTTCTTTTGCTAAGTTAATAGCAAATATTCTTTGATCGGAAAAATGTGACCTTTCAGAAGGAAAGAATTGTGAGGGTGTAGGTACCAAGTCAGAGTTGCAAATTGGCAAAAACTTACTCCATCTTGGAGAAAGGAAGGTCTAAAGAGAATTTTTAGTTCTGTTTTAAAATGTGCACTGACATATATACAGCATATGTAATGTCTAAGCATTACTCACATAAAATCAACAGCACAAATAAATTTTTAACAGGATTCATGGAGTCTGCCACTTTTTTTCTCATTCCAAACGATGCTTAGATGATGTTTCTTCTCTTCATTTGATGTAGCTAATTCCCTTTTCAGTTTCTTGGTAGGAATTTGGCATAAAAGAGAGCACCACTGCTGTGATTCCTACTAATTGTCATGTTAAGTAACTTGACGCTAAGAGCTACCATAGGTGTTAACAAAAAATTGCTTCCAGAACATAAATGTGTGTTGCCAGCAGAATTTAACCTCAGGCTGTAATAGTAACACTAAGACACGAGGAGGTTGAAGTGGAGTTCTGCCAGATTTCCCTGGGCAGATTATGCAGGTGTTTCCCTAAAAAGGAAGAGTTGATAATAGATATGATGGCAATTTCTTCCATCCAAAAGATAGCATAGGCAAGTAGAATTTTGGCATGGGTTTTGATCAGGAAATAATTCGTGATCTCCACAATATTATTTAAATACATTTTTATAGAAAGCATAAGGAAATTTATGTTAAAATATATCACATGTCAAAACCCCTGTATTTGATAAATGAAAAATGTTGGTGGCTATTCCCATAATGCTTTTTGAATTAGAAACATGGAGAGGAATCAAGAAAATGGAAAAGAGAAATACTTCAAAATGAAAACACTGGAAATAGGGATGGTTAACACTGGAAATAGGGATGGTTTCTTTTTTTTTTTTTAATATCAGCTCTACTTGACAATTTCAAGATTTTGCTAAAATTTAACCTGCTGACACTGCAGCCTGGGAGAGGAGATTACCTTCCATTGCCTCGGGTGCCAGGATCAGTCCAACTAGGTAAAGGCCAGTCCCACCGTGTCCTTAGTCACAGCAGTTTCTTCCCCAAAGACACCAGCTGCAGTCACACCTTGGTAGAGAGTGCAGAACTATAAACTGTAGAGTGGCTTCTCCTCTCATCTGTAATGGTATAAATCAGTTAAAGTCAATGGAGGTCTGAATGGGAAATGGGAGTAAAAAGAGAGGCCTGTTGTCCATGAAAGCTACCAAGTGTTACATGGACTTATTTCAGCCAAGGCTACTTCCACTGTCATTAATGGTTTTATACTGCTGGAAGTGCTAAGTGAAATCTCTGGATCAGAAAGAAGTTAGACTCTGTTCACCCCTCTGCGTTTCATCTGCAGTGGCCACCAGCACGTGTGGGATGTGGACTGGATTGCAGCGTTGTATGGAGACCCAGATTTACCTTGACAGGAACACGGCTGTCGAGTGCCTGGCCAATCTGTTTAGTGCTGGGTTGACTAAGGCTTTCAGGGAATGGACAAATGTCTGCTGTGATAATCACAATCTTTTCTTCTCTGTGGCCAAAGGAGATTTTGGATTGTCCTTAACATTTTCAGAGGTGCCTAGGAATACACAGGAAGAAGCATAGTTGGATAAAGGACAGAAGAGTTTAGGAAAAAAAAATGGAACTAA
Source organism: Aviceda cuculoides (assembly GCA_035590195.1). Lineage (NCBI taxonomy): Eukaryota > Metazoa > Chordata > Aves > Accipitriformes > Accipitridae > Aviceda > Aviceda cuculoides. The sequence continues at coordinate 20,472,322 of JAVJGG010000017.1, forward strand.
ATACTGGCAGGTGGGGACTGTGCTGTTCCAGCATAAAACCAAACAAGGTGGGTATATACGCATGTGTATGTATCTTTAAGTTATGTATTTCATCTTTTGACCCCTATTTACCCACCAGCAACCAAGACGTGAGTTAACATCTGAGAATCCTCACTCCATCGCACACACAAGCCCCAAGAAAAACTGAACCAAAACATCTGGCAATTCAGTTACGGGGCGGGATTAAATAAGTAGGAGTAACTTAGTAGGAGGGAGGGAGAAAAAGGCAAGAGAAGGGAAACAGAATAATATATAGGAAGAGGAACCCACCCACCCTTCACCCAAAGTACGTAACCCCCTCTAGCAGGTCAGGGCATCCCAGAGCCACAGTCGGCACTGGGAGCGCCGGCAGCCGCACCGAGCTGCCAGTCCTGTCCTGCGGCCGGTCCTCGGTGCTGGCGTCTGCACTTGGCTGGTTTTTCTTACCTCACAAGTATTGTCCCAAATGCACCATTTAATCCTCGTAAACCTGCCCAGTTCCCTCTCCCATCCTCGTCCCTTCCTCTTCGCTGCCTGCCTGCACGGACGCCCTTCTGCCTTTTAGCACAGCCGCAATCCAGCCCAGTCTCTCCTTAGATCTCACTGAATGGGAGGTGAGTAAGTAGTGGTCTGGGAAAGGGAGGGAAATTTCTTCAATTTGAATGATTTTTTTAATTCCTTCTTTTTTCTCTTTTCATAAAATGAAATCTCTCAGTATATCAAGAAATAAGTGATGTGTTGAAATTAACTCAAAGTTTAAATCCTGTGAGAAAGTCACAAGTCAAGTTGGATTCTTTTTTTTCCTTTTTCCTTTCATTCTCTTTTTTTCTTTTCTTTTTAATGGTGAGTCCAAGCAGGGAAGAATTGCCAGTGTGCTTATGAAAAAATTGACAGATGATCCATCTGCAGAGAAAACAAACAAACCAATAACTAAGTCTCCAATCCAGGAGAAGTACATCAGCTTTCACCTGGCATCAAAATGGCTTAGTCTAATCAGATTGAAAAGCAGGAGAGTCTTGCTGGCTAGAAATGAACACACAGAATTTCAGGTAAGGTCAAATAGGAGATTTAAGATATATGTCGGGTTAGTCTTCCTCCCTTCCTGGCACCCAGGAAGCTGGGAATATATTCCTGGCCCTACCGTTGTCCTGCTCTGTAGGTGAGGTTAGCACATCTCTGTGGTTCTGTTTCTTCCACTGCAAAAATTTTTGATACTCAGACTACTCTGAAATTTGACCCCTCCAGCTGAAACGTACAGGGTAGTTGTGGCAGAGTTTATAAAGAGAGAGAATATTTTTTTATTA